>JAJTUV010000924.1:557500-1157500 GCA_021653895.1 Mastomys natalensis | reverse complement strand
GGAGATTCCCAATAGAAGATGCAGCACTGGGTTTCAAGAAAAAGATAAAACTTGAAATCTACATTTAAGTATCATTAGCACTAGTAGGAAATTTTCAAAATGAAAGATAAAGGATTTCTATATAAAAAATTATAAGTAAAAATGAATGGAATTTTTAGACCAGTTACAAAGAAGGAAAGAAATTTGGGAAATATGGGAAAGAATGGAGATTTCTTTCTAGTTGGGTGATTTTAAAGAAAAGTAAATCATCTTAAATAATGAAAGTACAAAACTAATAAAGAAAAGACCATCAGTTAGACCATGGGAAACTAAAATAGGTAGAATAAAGATTCCAAGCGATGATTCCTTCCAAGGAGGAATTAAGGTTGACAATTGACTGGTCATAAATTAAGGAGACAACTCTGAACTATTCCAAATGTGCTAATTCTGTCACAAGTCAGTCAGTATCAATGATGGTGTGTAAGTCTGCTTAGTCAACTTCTTGCTTTACAGAGAGAGCTGGAGAGAAGTTACTGAGTGAAGAAAGCAGGCAGCCTACATCCTGAAAGATAAAATTGTGCTCAACAGAAAAGAGCATAATGCTGATAACACATTGGTTTTAGTACAATTTAACTCATTTTGGACATTACATCTCTATAAGTGTAAAATGATGCACTGAAGTCATCTTAAACTTCTAAATATGTATGAATTTGCAGTAGCAGCAACAGGAAGTTACTATAAAAAGAACACTTTACAGAGACATGCTGTTTTAATTGGAAAGATACCTATTTATTTCATATTCTTACAAATGAGCAACAAAGTTGCAGGTGTGACTAATATTTTGATCAAATTAGAAACCAAAATAAGGAAGATAATAGCCTGATGATTTCTGAGAAATTGTTAATTGAAGAAAATTCAAATAGATCTAATTAAGTAGAAATAGCTTTGATCGAGGAAGATATCTTATTACATTTTGTTTCCTTGCAATGAAGTAGAATATTTGTTGCGATGATGCACAAACATTATTGTCAAAGCAAACAAATGAAAATTTCTCAAATGAATGGCTGTAATAAGTAAGATTGAGAAACTAACACACAGAGAGCCATTTAATTTACAATAAAGAATCATTAAAAAATATCTGTTGTCTCAAAATTTTGTGGAACAACAAACACCACCAATTATGAGTGAGATTAAAATAGACAGGAAAAAACTGGTAATTCATAAAAATATTATGAAGTCAATTTTACTTATTAAAGGAAAACATATTACTGTGTTGACATGCTAAGTTAGAAAATAGAGATAATTATTCCAAATTAAGGCATAAAAATATACAAAAAGAGATGAAAATGGGTTTGTCCATAAAAATCAGTGTTTATACAAAAATTACCCTAACATTCCACACAATTTTGAATGATGGAAGCTGAGGAAGATCTAACAACAAATAAAAACTAAGCCAACCAAATAATTCAATAGACAATACTGATTTCCATACTACTGCAGAGGCATAAGCTTTCCCCTACTACATAGGTTTGATGATAGATCAAGAAACAGAAGACATGTGGGATGGATCTCCAGGTGGGGCAGTCTCTGGATGGTCATTCCTTCAGTATTGCTGCACTCTTTTTTCCTGTATTTCCTTTAGACAGGAGCAATTATGGGTTAAAAATTTGGGGATGGGTGGGTGGCCCCATCCCTCAACCAGGGGACTGAGCCTAACCTCTGGATATGGTCTCGACAGGTTCTCCCTCCCCTTTCTGGGTATTTCAGCTAATGTCATCCCCATGGGGTTCTAGGAAGCTCTTGCTTTCCTGGCATCTGGAACTTTCTGGTTACTACCCCAGTTCCCCATACCCCATTGCTACACACCTCTGTTCACTTTCCTGACCCTCTGTACATCTTCTCCATCTCCTCCCATACCTGATTATTCCCCCTCTTTTTCCCCTCCTCCTCTTCTCTTCCTCCCAAGTTCCTCCCACCCTCTACTTTCCTTGATTATTTTGTTCCCTCTTCGAAGTAGGACTGAAGAATACATTCTTTGGTCTTCCTTCCTCTTGAGCTTCAGTTGGCCATGTTGTCCATCCTACACCAAACCCAGACACTATTGCAGATGCCAAGAAGTGCTTGCCGACAGGAGCCTGATACAGCTGTGTCCTGAGAGACTCTGCCAGATCCTGACCAATACAGATGTGATTGCTCGCAGCCAAACATAGGACTGAGCACAGAGACTCCAATGGAGGAGTTATGGGAAGGATTGACGGAGCTGAAGAGGCCTTCTCTGACATCAATGGGAGTGGGGAGGCCGTTGGTTTGATGCCCCAGTGTAAAGGAATGCTAGGGTGGTGAGGTGGGAGTGGGTAGGTGGGTAGGGTGCCCCCTCATAGAAGCAGGGTAAGGGGTGATGAGATAGGGACTGTGCAGAGGGGAAACCAGGAAAATGGATGACATTTGAAATGTAAATAAATAAAATATCCAATTAAAAATAATAATAATAAAAAATAAATAATTAAAAAAGAAACAATGTATTCTGTGAATAGAAATAACCAAATTTAAATGAAAAATGATTCATTTATCAAATGATTTAGAACAAATGCCATAGAAGTTTCTATCTAAATTAATGGTGCCTGGTATTCTGTATTGTGATACACCTAAGCATTATCTGTACAAGATGGAGATAGCTTTATAGATTTTCATGCTATTTATCATCTTATTGTCCTAAGATAATATTTTTAAGTCCAACTCTTTTCCAGATAAAATTTTAATAAGTAAAAGTGATTTTGTCTTGATTTTGTCTGTCCTGAGATGTCAACCTAGATTTTAAAGATATGAACCTATATTCTTTTAGATGATTTTAAAATCTACTAATGAAGTTAAAAAATGAAATATCAGATTTATCATGACACATTCTTCTAAATTTTTGTTGCTTTTAGAGATCCTGCAAATTTTGGTGAACTGTTGATTTCATCCTCCTTCTTCCTGGGGTTAAAAATTCATCATCCTGCTGGGTAGAGTTTTCAACATATGGTGTTTCTTTTTACAGGAATTCTTCCATGCCCCATTGGTTTATCTGGGGAGGAGGACAATTAGTTCCTGTCAAAATCCATGTTCTTGATACTTTTCCTGACAATTTCCTCTGTATGTAATTGATAAGTCTTTGACTCCTTTACTTACCACCCCATCATTCCTTAGTTTGAGAACTACCAATACACAATATTTGATAAACACACATGATACTATTCATGTTTAATGATTTACCTCATGCTTCACAGTTCAGGGTTAGATGCTAATATATTTATTGCACAAGGAGGAAAACAGAACATGAAAAAACAAACAAACAACAAAACAAAACAAAACAAAACAAAACAAAACAAAACAAAACAAAAAAGGCACTTGGGAGGCAGAGGCAGGCAGATTTCTGAGTTCGAGGCCAGACTGGTCTATAGAGTGAGTTCCAGGACAGCCAGGACTACACAGAGAAACCCTGTCTTGAAAACTGAGCATTGCCTATTGGATTGTTTTTGTTTTCTTCAAAATTTCTGTTGAAACTAGTTTCTAATTTATGTCTTCTATCTTACCACATGGGAATCTTCAAAACAAATTTTTGGTTTAGTTTGATTGAAGAGGATGGAACTATTATTTGTCACAAGCTAAGCCTACAGATGTTGGCACAACATTGGTGGTAGTGACAATGGCCTCTGACTTCACCTATGATTCAGGGTGAATTCTGAATCTGTAACTCAACACCTGGTCTTTGATTTCCTTGAGATATCCTTCTGCCTGTCATTTCCTTTATTTCTTCCTGCTTCTTCATGACGCTTGCACCAACCTTAAAGAACTTGACTTCATACTTATGAGTATGAAGTTCCATGGCTATTGGTAACCACTACCTCAGTTTATAGACCTTTCAGTCTCTTTCACTCATCTCTTGAAAAGCCCTGAAATAATAACACTTCTAGGAAGGAGATGCTCGTCTATTTCAGTTCTTTCTCCCTACTGTTTTCTCTGACACTAGAAAGTTGCTTCATATCATCCATGTCCACAATGGCTAGAGGAATATATTTAGAATCAGTTGTAGTGTATTAAAAAGATGTCCTGATTCCTAGACTTTGGGTTACACATCTGTCCTTTCTTCCTTATAAACATGGCTAGTGACTTAATTAGCATCAGATGTTTCAACTTAAAATTACCTAGGAAGCTATTTTTAAAACCCTAGTGACTGCTTTACTTGCTTTGGAAAGAACCTGTGTATTAATATCTTCTAAAGAACCACAGCTGACTTCAGAGTGCATGTGGGAACAGAAACTGTGCCTAAATATAGCACTTGTCACACTGGTGTTCTTATGTAGGGTAAACCTATGCATCGTCTAAAGGAAATCTTGGTACTTCTGTGCTTCTTGTGTATCTTTAAGGACAACTGAGTGATAGTTTGCTGGTGTCATTAGAGATAAGCCGCTTTCTAGTCTCAGTATCTGTGCTTAAGATGATAAATTACTGTACTATTCTATTCATGAGAATAATCTGAGAAAAATCATTAAAAATTCAGGGTATCTACTCAAATGTCCAAAGGATTTGTTTGTTGGTTTGTTTCAGATAATAGCTTAGAGTCTGCATTTTAAAACAAACTGAATTGTGCTGATTTGATTCTAGTGAAGATGATAGTCATACTCTGGTAAAACAGAATACACACACACACACACACACACACACACACATACATTTTTAGTTGACTGTATCTGTGCAGAAACTTTTTTCACTTGCTAATTCCATTATTGGTCTGTTTGCTATTTCATTAACTAATCCATTTTTGCTCATTGCAGCATCAAAGCATACTTTAAGTAAGATCTTTTCAATTTACAGGTTTTGTTTTTTTCCCTCAAAATTGGGTTGGCCATTTTGGGCCTTTTTATAATTAATTTTTTTATTTCTTTAGAATCAGGGTCTTAATACCTATAAAATAGCTAACCATGGCAAATTTTAAAAATACAGTTATGTGTCTGAATTTTGAATTCTTGAAATTTTATTTGTTTCAAAGTGTTGTTTGGGAGCTCTTTGTGATTTTAATGTAAGACATCCACTGGTAAATAATGAAACCCAAAGATGTAATCTCATCAAATACTAAAATCTCATAATGTCCTGTTTATTTCACATTGTGCTCTTGATCAATAAAACAGAATTTGCATGCATTATGAATTGAAGTACATGAAGAAACTAAGTATTAAAATAATTTGACTGAAAGTGTACAGTTCATAAGTGATAGAACTTTTGATACAAAATTTGGTCTGAATTCTTAATGCCATCTCTCAAGCATTACTGATGGTTTTTAATTATCACTCAAACCACCTGATGAGGATTCTAGAAGATCTGTGATTTTAAATAAGAGAACGGGCTTTATATCAGTGTTGTAAAGTATATAACAAAATATATATTAGTATATTTTTGGATTTAGAATATTAATATATAGCCCTTCTAAAAACTTCATGTCTTTCCCACTTTCTTCTGCTTGACTTAAGGCAGATTCAAAGAGGCCCATTTATTTTTCTGTGACCTTTTATTGACCCATCATAGCTACCATATTTTAGAAAGACGATAAACAAATATTCACAGGCTTTATAATAGAATTTCTTCTTCAATATTTTGGCAACTCTCTCTGAAGTTTAAAACATTTTTCAGAAAGTCTCGTTTCTTCCGTTTCTAAAGGTAAAACCATCCGCCTGGCTTCTCCACCGCTTTGTAACTTATCTCTTATTTATCATATTCAAATCTGCAATCTTGATGCTATTTTTGCAATCGTAATTCATGCTCAGCAATCTGCTACCATTCTCAACTCAGTGAGCTGGCAATCAATTCTTAGTGCTATTTGGAAGAAAGCAAAATCTAAAAATGAAGCCATTAATATATTACAAGTAAGTACTTAATCTGCTAGGTAGAAGCTGACAGATCACATTGGAATGAGTGCCCTCGGGCACCGTGAGGCTGAAGAAGGGACTTATGATACATGACACCATTATGACCTTTGAGTTACTCGATTTATCAGAAAGGGAAAAATAATTTCCTTTCCGTAGGTAAAATCCACTAAGTGAGCCCTTTAACCTAGATTTCCAGAAGAAGCAAATTGGTCATCGCAAAAGCACACTAATTAGGCTGTTTATCCTCCCATACAGAAATGGGATTGTTAAAAACTCACTAAAATGCATTTAGCCTTAGTGGTTCTTAGCTTCATGTTGTGTGAGATCATGGTGAAAAACAGAATGTGCCGTGAGCATTACTGGGAATGTTTGGGTAGCCTTTTACTATTAGGCTTTTTAATTCTCCAGTTATCTATCATCATTATATGCTCCCTTATTGTTATTAATAGGTATTGATTTATGATAAACATGATCATACCCTAAAATTAAGGCTCCTGACTTGTGCCCAATACTTATTTGTAAAATGGTTTTTGAGACTAGAGAGATGTCTCAGTGGTTAACAGAATTTATTGCTCTTACAGAGGAACTGGTTCAATTCTTAGCATCCATATAGTGTTCACAACAACCATATGGTTAACATACATAACTCCAGTTCTGAGATTTGTTACCCTTTCGAACCCACTTTGCACTGAGCATTAATGTGACACACACACACACACACACACACACACACACACGGACACGCACGCGCATGCACATACACAGAAAGAGAGAGAGAAGAGAGAGAGAGAGAGAGAGAGAGAGAGAGAGAAACATAAGATATGACTAAATCTAATTTCTTAAATATGAAAATTTTAAATTGCATTATTGTACTTTTACAATATTTTATGACAGAAGTATTCCCTGTCCCATCTTACTGATTTGAACATTGAGTATTTGTTGGGGTAACTGAATGATTAAAATTTGTGTGTCTGGAGCCATGGGTCTCTTCATGTGTATTCTTCGGTTGGTGGTTTAGTCCCTGGGAGCTCTGGGGGGTTCTGGTTGGTAGATATTGTTGTTCTTCCTATGGGATTGCAAACCACTTCAGTTTTTTTTTCAGTCCTTCCCCTAATTCCTACATTGATGTCTCCATGCTCGGTTCAGTGGTTGGTTGTGAGCATCTGTATCTATATTGGTCAGGCTCTGGAAGAGCCTCTCAGGGAACAGCCAAACGAGGCTCCTGTGAGCCAGCACTTCTTTGCATTAGCAATAGTGTTTGGGTTTGGTGTCTGCAGCTGGAATGGATCCCTAGGTGGGGCAGTCTCTGGATAGCTTTTCCTTCAGACTTAGCTCCACTCTTTGTGCATTTCCTAGAGACAGGAACAATTCTGTGTTAATATTTTTGAGATGGGCGGGTGGTCCCATCCCTCAACTGAGGGCCCCAACCCTCAACTGCCTAACCTCTGGATATGGTCTCTACAGGTTCTCTTTCACCTTTGTTGGGTATTTCAGCTAATGTTATTCTCTCTGTGTCCTGGGAGCCTCTTGCTTTCATGGCGTCTGGGACTTTCTAGTGGCTACCCCCAGTTCCCCATCCCTTGCTGCTACCCACTTCCCTCTGTGCTTCTCCCCTGTCTCCTCCTACACCTGATCCTGCCCACCTTTCCCTCTTCCTCCTCTCTCCCAGGTTCCTCCACACTTTACCTCCTGTGATTATTTTCTCCCTTTTAAGTAGAATTGAAATATTCATACTTTGGTCTTCCTTCTTGAGCTTCATATGATCTGTGAATTGTATCTTTGGTAGTCCAAGCTTCTTTATAGCTAATATCTACTTATCAGTGAGTGCATACTATGTGTGTTCTTTTGTGACTGGATTATCTCACTCAGGATTATATATTCTAGTTCTATCCATTTGGCTGCAAATTTCATGAAGTTATTGTTTGTAATAGCTGAGTAGTACTTCACTGTGTAAATGTATCACATTTTCTGTATCCATTCCTTTGTAGAGGAGAGCTGAGCTCTCTGAAGATCTCTTGAGAGTGAAAACAGGTCTTCAAGAATTTTTTGTAATAATATTTCTGACTTGGTGAAAAGATTCAATAATTTTTATAGCAGTTTTTCTAACTTTGATCAGAAAACACATGAGCTATTCAGAGAGCTTTTAGAATTTTTACTAGCAGAGAGAGCTGTCCCAACTAAAGAGTTTTTAGAGCAGCAAGAAAAAGCTGTCTAGGGCAGAGCAGAGAAAAGGAGGGAGAGAGGGAGTGAGGAAGAGGGATAGAGAGATATATAAAGACATAAAGAAACTAGGCTAGGACCCACATTAAAGAATCACCACAAATACATGTGATATAGCTTAAACTTGCTGAACTTTATAAACAATACTATACTGTATGTAGAGTTAGCGTTTGCTTAATCATTTCTAAATAAAACTAATTTTATTTATTGATTTGAGATTAGTCTCCCTATGTTGTCCATACTTTTGTTTTACTTGAGGTATTCCTTCCTGCTCCAACCTTTGCAGCTGAAATTACAGGTTTGGATCATGAAACTTGACTTAAATTCTATCTGTGTTTGCATGTATGTAATTCTCTCTGCTAAATGAAATTACATCCTCTAAAATTTACTGATTTTTAATTAATAAATATTTGGAATTAGAGCCATCAAAATAAAAGAAAATAAATTTTCATTGCTAGTGGGTAGAAGAAATTCTCTCAGTCCTGAGACATTTATGTGACCAACACCAGAATCAACAGACAGGCCATGTCTACACGAAGTTCACTATCAATTTTCACTTTTGTTTAAAATGCTTTTAGTTCACCATTGCTTACTATACCCCTGATGGGACAAGCTGCCTTGCCTCAAGTTTTTAAACCTTGTGGATGGAACAGAGACTCAAAAAGATACATTATAATGATACTTGTATTGTTCTTTAATATGACCAGTTATTCAGACACAATCATGGACTGCTCTAGAAATCAATCCAATATTGAAAATAACAATCTTCATTTGGAAGTCTGGTTTTGGACATTTTCAGAGACATATTTGGAAGTTAGCTGCAGTTCTCTTGATGTTATGTTAGTAAGAGTTAATGTAGGGGCAGGATCTGTATTTCAAACAGGTGTTAGCACATGTGTTAAGGCTCTTTTAATTGTCAAGTTAAAATTACTTTTGTTTCTTCTACAGTATTTAATGTAAGTTGCATTGATTGTACCCTTTCTAGTTGTGTTAGTGTGTTGAGATCCAGCATGTCAGTTATGGAGGTCTATCAACCAACTTTTCTTTTATTGCCCTGAGTATCACAGAACCTTGGTATTCTCAAAATAGCTTATAAGTATGGAAGAAGTGAATCAGTCTTTAAATAGAAACAAGAAGGTAGGGGGCTTGATTATTGCTGGTATAACAGTTTTAACTTTATTTGCTAGCACCACTGATTCTGCAATTGCTTTGACACAAGAAGTTAAGACAGCTACTTTTGTTAATCACTTAGCAAAAAATGTTACTAATGTGTTGAATATGCAAGGGGATTTAGATAGGCATTTGGAAGAACGAATTGATATTCTTTATCCTATTCAAATTATTGGAAGGAGGTTCAGACTCTAAGAGTAAGGAGCCATCTCGAGTGTCATGCCAAATACCATTGGATTCATGTTAGTTCTAAAATTTACAGTAGTAGTCATTATAATTATGAAAAAGTTAAAAGACACTTGCAGTGTATTTGGCATAATTCTAACACCTCTCTGGGTGTTTTAACTTTACATAGTGAGCTTATGAATTTCAAGAATGCTGCTCTGCTGAAATTTGATATAGCAGATACTGCTGATAAAATTACCCATGGCCTGAGGTCAGTATTTCTATTTGGGTCAAGCTTCAAGAATGGCATATATAGCTTGATCATATTAGCCATTTTTTTTGTTCTGGGAATATGTTTATTTCTGCCCATCCTATTAAAGCTTGTCTTTAACATCAATATGTTAGCAGCCAAACTATATGGCATGAAACTGAAAATGGACTCTGAGAGTTATTAAATTAACAGACTGGCAAGTCAAGGATGGGTAAGATTCTGCACAAAGCCTTATCAATCTAAGACAGAAGTGCATTGCTTTTGATAATGAATATTCCATCACAGGTAAGGAAGGCATTCTTGTGAGAATGACCTACGACAGGCTCAGTCTTGTTAGTGAAGTTAAAAACATGATAGGCAGATAGCTTTTGGGGCTGCTGGCAAGAATCTGACATGGGCCAAGGACAAGGAAATGGTATACTTGGCAAGAATATGATATTGGCCAAGGACAAGGAAGTAGACTTCAGGCAGGAATCTGACATTAGGCTAGAACAAAAAAAGTAATTTCTGGCAGGAATCTAAATCTTAGCCTAAAACAAAGAAGTAATTTCAGGCAGGAATCTAAATATTAGGCTATAACAATGAAGTAATTTCAGACATGAATCTAAATTTTAGGCTAGAACAAGGAAGTAGGCTTCAGACATGTAAATCACTTTGGTTTATGACAGGAGGTTGGCTCAGATATTTTGGTCATCCTGATAAGCCCTTAGAAACAATGATCACAGGAGTGTTCATAGAAATTTGTTTATTGCCTTGTTCTTTGACTATTTGTGTTTATTTTCTTGCTTGTTCCTTGACTATTTGCATCTATTGTATTGCTAGTCCCTCAACCTAGAACTGACCTAAATATTTGCATGTAATTAAAGTGCTATAAATGCAAAAGGAAGGAGGGTGGATGCAATAGGGGTGTTCGAGGGAGGGGAATGGTGAAAAGGGATAACATCTTAAATGTAAATAAATAAAATATTTAATAAAAATGCTTTTAGTTTAATACAGAGTTCTCGTATGTCATAAACAGCCATTTTCCTCTAGTAACTTAAGAGTCTTTTGACATCGCTGTGATATATTTGTTATCTTACACCTTATTATCATCCAGGATTCTATAGGATATTTTGTCATTGTCTTTTCTGAAGTTTTTCTACATTTTGGCAGTTTTATACTTTCCTTTTTTTTGTAGATGTGAAGATAGTTGAATGTCTTATAAAAGTCTCATCAATTGTAATGTGACTAGTTTTCTTCTTTCTTTTTTTATTTCTTTGTTTAGAAATTGTGCACCTATATATATAGTGTATATATGTGTTTGTATTATGTGTGTATACCTGTATGCATTCACGTGTGTGTGTGTGTGTGTGTGTGTGTGTGTGTGTGTGTTTGTGAACCAGAGACCAAAGTCTGGTGTGTCCTCTATTATTGTCACCTCATTGTTTGAGACTGTCTCTTACTGAAGCCACAGCTCAATGATTGAATTGGGGTGACTGACCAGTATTTACAGGAGTCTTCTTGTCACTACACCTGTGCTGTCGTCGCAGGTGCACATCATGCCTGCATTTCACATGGGTAGTAGGGATTCAAACTTGGGCTCTTCTACTTGCATGGGCAATACTTTCTCAAATTCATCATTTCCTCAAACTACCTTAAAACAATATTACTGGTATGTATTGTTATATATGCCATGTCTATTTAAATATATTGTATATAGTGACTGTATTCAACCTGTTCCAACTTTCTACTCAGCATGTTCCCATCTACCCTCTTCCTTCACTATTCTTCTTTCAACTTCTTTATATCATTATATATTTCGATATGATTATGTATAAAACCTAGAATGAACAAATCAGATACATTTTTGAGTAGCATTTATGTCACATGAAAGTTATCTGTTTTCACTATGTTTTCATTGCTAGTGTACACATACCTGGTGGACATCTCTGTCAGGTTTCCTCGTTGTAAGATAATATTTGTTCCTCGTTTCCATAATTCATGAATAATAAAAAGTACAAAATTATACTCTTGCCCTTTAGTGGGGGTGCTTTGAGGGTTATTTGAAATTTCTCTGTACAGTACCTGCCTAGTCCTCCAATCATTTATGTATTAATCTTTCAATTAATTAAATACTATGTTTTATTGCTTTGCTTATATATTTTTAGCAGTGGCCATTGCATCATTTTATCCTTTGGTCTATCCATTCATCATTTTCTCCATTATTTATGTTTGGTTTAGTTTTGGTTTTATTTTTAGTGTTATATTTTTCTCTTTTTCTACAGGATATTATATGATCATCTTAAATCTTCCTTACCTAAGCTTTTATATCAATCATTTCTTCAGTGATTTCTGATTCCTTTTGCTGTGTGGCACATATATTTGTGGCTGAAGAATATGATTCTTGTCATAGTCTTTATTCTGTTAAAAAGGAATCTCTATCTTAATCCTTGTAATCACTGTTCCATAATTCTAACTACAGAGGGATCCATATTGTGGTAAGTAGGATTTTCTTTTTAGCAAATCCAAGTTAATTATACTCTTGCATAATCCATAGGTTCACAGATTGTTTATCTAATAATGCAAACACAATTGAAGAGCCTGAGTCTGGCTCCTGTCCATTTGCTTGTCTAATGCAGTACTTATCGACCTGAGATTCTCAATGGCAAGTCTATGCCCTATAGAAAGAACTTTACCAGCAGGAATAGAGTTCTTATATGCATTTGATTTTGCTTTAAGACTGAATGGTTCCAGTTACTTCCAATGCTAACTAAGCAGAAAATAGCTGGAAACTCAACCAGGTTTATTTTGTGTATAACAATATAATTAAAAGCACTAAAACTGCAGAGATACTTATAATTTCAGGTAGCTCAGTAATATAGTTGTATGTCTATGGTGCTTATAAAATATACTGATACAAAACTTTATTTAAAGTGTTTTTTTGTCTTGTCTGGGAGTAGCTCATTGCTGAAATTGTTGATTATTATGCAGGAAGTCTCAAGTTTAAACTGCAGCACTATAAAAATATTTTTTTTCTTTTTATGGTTTATGTTATCACAATTCTTTGTGCATTATAGATACCTAAAAAATGAATATTGAACAGTACATATCAATAATTTGCTTTAAAACTAAGTTAAAACTATGTAGGCTTATTTCATTATTAATCTATCAATTAACTTAAGTATCTAATAAAATGTATTGAAAAAATTACACTAGGGTCTAAAGTGAGAGTTCAGTAAATAGGGTTGGAATGTTGTGACTTCCAGAAAACCAGAGTTTAGTCTCTAGCTCTCACACTAGGTGGCTAACATCTGATTGTAAATCAGTCTTCAGGGGACCAACTCCAGCATCTTCAAACACCTGCATCCACATGTTCATACAGACATAGGAATGCAGGTGCATGTAGACTGTGATTATAAATATTAAACTTATCTTTAAGAACATTTTATCTTGGATTGCAAATATCAAATTACTACCAAAATCATGGCTAACATCAAATTACTAGTTAAATGTGTTTAACACAAATTATATAAATAATTATCTACCTTTTAAGTAATAAAATATGATCCTTCTGGAATTATTATGCAAATATGTTTTTCCTTACAAAACAGACAATCATGCCGAATTTGGTAAGTTCTCCTTCCAGAGATTCTCAGAGAAATCTTAAAATCTTTAATACCCCTTTAAAAAAAAAGATTAAAAATTTATAAAACCTTTAATATCCATTTGAACTGATTTCAAAACATTCTCTCCAAAATATTCAATTAGAAGCATAAATACTTCTCCTATAAGTAATTAAGAAATTCTGTAATTTGCAAAGAGAAATAAATGATGGATGGGAGGCTTTATTTTCTGTTTAAGTCAGGCTAGATAGCAGGATAAAATTCTTCATCTCTCAGTATCAAGGATGTACAGAGGCTGGGAGGGGGTGTGTGATTCCTGAGATTAAGGCAAATAGAATGAACAATGCTTCAAGGGTAAGGCAGTCAAAAAGAGCAAACCTTTCCTTGAATATCGGATATTAAACATTCAGTAGTCTACACTGAAGGAATCTTCTTTTGATTAAAGTTTAATGGTTTTTATTTATAAAATGACTACCTTTGAGGTGTTGTATATTCATAACTTCAAGGGTTTCTTAGATATTTCAAGAACATTCAAGCTTTTGTAATAAGGAGTCATTTTTAATTAATGATTTATTACTTCCAGAAACATTTTAAAGCAGTTTGTAATGTGATGTTGAGCTCCAAAGAGAAGGCGCCTCCCTGAATGCTCTATTGGTAGGTTCTTATGTCTTAACAGAACTCAAAATGAAGTGCTTTATACCAGCCACAGAGATGGGAAACTATGTGTATATTTACCAGGACACACACATTAATACACATGTAATTTGCTTTGTTCTTTCCAAAGCATGATGGGTGAAACACAGAGGTGAAGGTGTCTTTGATTTTGAGCCAAATAACAGTGGTTACAATGTTTGTCTTTCCTTTGGTGTTTGCTAAAGAATTTCCAATATGTATCAATGTATTTGCCAGATTCAACCTTCACTGACTTTTCTAGAAAACTAGTGAAAACCCAAGACCAGAAATATAGCTCATTTGTATAGTATGTGATCATCCATTCACAGGGTTTAACTGAATTTCAAGTGACACCTTCTTGTCTGCCCTCCAAATAATTGACTGTCCACTGCAATTCTGTTTTCTCCATGATGCTTCATTATAAAAAAAGATTTATAAGATCCCTGGAGGCAGCTCTGCACTGAACCTCCCAAAACCCAGCAGAAGTGGGGCACCCAGCAGCTCTGACCCAGGCAGTATCTCTGGTAAGGAGACAGCAACACCCACCCCAAACAGGGAGTAACTGGGACCCACTGAGACCCAGGGATTTACTCCTGGCCCGGAGCACCGGCTCCTTCCGGTCTCGTGGCGGGAGCTCTACACCAAATCCCACAGAACCCAGGGAAAGCAGGGCTCCTAGGAGCTCTAACCCAAGCAGCTTCCTACGCAAGGAGGCAGCAACACTTGCCCCAAACCGGGAGTAACTGGGACCCACCGGACCCGGGTACTCACTCCTGGCCCCAGCACTGGTTCCTTCCGGTTTGGGCCTGGGCGCTCAGCAGATCTCAGGTGGCAACTCTGCACCCAAACTCACAGAACCCATAGGAATCGTGGCTCCCAGGAGCTCTAACTCGAGCAGCTTCTTAAGTAAGGAGGCAGCAACACCTGCCCCAAACAGGGAGTAACCAGGTTCCACAGTGATCCAGGAACTCACTCCAGGCCCAGAGCACTGATTCCTTCCTGGTCCGGACCAAAGCACCGGACCAAAGCACGGACCAAAGCACTGAGCATCCTGGGCCCTAGCTCTAATCTCAGCAGCCACACCCAACCTAAACAGTTCTGACACAACCAAGAGAACAGGAAAGACAGGAAAGACAGGTTCCAGCCAGAGACAGCACAGGTAGCACCAAGGAGAACCAGATGGCAAAAGGCAAGCGCAAGAATACAACCAGCAACCGGACACACATGTCATCATCAGAACCTAGTTCTCCCACATTAAGTCCTGAACTCCCCATATCACCAGGAAAGCAAGAGTCAGACCTAAAATCACTTTTAATGATGATGATGGAGGACTTTAAGAAGGACATAAATAACATTCTCAAAGAATCCGAGGAGAACACAGGTAAACAGGTAAAAGCCCTTAAAGAATCACAAGAGAACACAACCAAACAGGTGAAGGATTTATACAAAACCATCCAGGACATAAAAATGGAAATAGAAACAATAAAGAAATCACAAAGGGAGACTACTCTGGAGATAGAAAACCTAAGAAAGAAATCAGGAGTCACAGACGCAAGCATTACCAACAGAATACAAGAGATAGAAGAGAGAACTCAGGTGCAGAAGATACCATAGAAAATATTGACACAACTGTCAAGGAAAACGAAAAATGCAAAAAACTCTTAACACAAAACATCCAGGAAATCCAGGACACAATGAGAAGACCAAACCTAAGGATAATAGGTATAGAAGAGAGTGAAGATTCACAACTTAAAGGGCCAGTAAATATCTTCAACAAAATCATAGAAGAAAACTTCCCTAACCTAAGGAACGAGATGCCCATAATCATTCAAGAAGCCTACAGAACACCAAATAGACTAGACCAGAAAAGAAATACCTCCCGTCACATAATAATCAAAACACAAAATGCACAAAACAAAGAAAGAATTTTAAAAGCAGTAAGAGAAAAAGGCCAAGTAACATATAAAGGCAGACCTATCAGAATTACACCAGACTTCTCACCAGGGACCATGAAAGCCAGAAGATCCTGGTCAGATGTCATGCAGACCCTAAGAGAACACAAATGCCAGCCCAGGCTACTATACCCAGCAAAACTCTCTATTACCATAGATGGAGAAACCAAGATATTCCATGACAAAGCCAAATTTACACAATATCTTTCCACAAACCCAGCACTACAAAGAATAATAGCAGGAAAGACCCATTACAAGGAGAGCAATCATACCCTAGAAAGAGCAAGAAAGTAATCCACCTCCAAGAAACCCAAAAGAAGATAGCCACACAAACAATGCCTCCCATTTTAGCAAAAATAACAGGAAGCAACAGTCTCCTCTCCTTAATATCTCTTAATGTCAATGGACTCAATTCCCCAATAAAAAGACATAGACTAACAGACTGGATACGCAAACAGGATCCAATTTTGCTGCATACAGGAAACCCACCTCAGTGACAAGGACAGACACTACCTTAGAGTAAAAGGCTGGAAAACAATTTTCAAGCAAATGGTCCTAGGAAACAAGCTGGAGTAGCCATTCTAATATCGAATAAAATTGACTTTCAACTTAAAGATATAAAAAAGGATAAGGAAGGTCATTTCATATTTGTCAAAGGAAAAGTCAACCAACATAAACTCTCAATTCTGAACATCTATGCACCAAATGCAAGAGCACCCACTTTCATAAAAGAAGCCTTACTAAAGCTCAAAGCACATATTGCACCTCACACAATAATTGTGGGAGACTTCAATACCCCACTCTCAGCACTGGACAGATCAGGGAAAAGGAAACTAGACAGAAGTACAGTGAAATTAACAGAAGTTTTAAACCAAATGGACTTAACAGATATCTATAGAACATTTCACCCAAAAACAAAAGAATATACTTTCTCTCTGCACCTCATGGTACCTTCTCCAAAATAACCATATTATTGGTCACAAGACAGGCCTCAACAGATACAAAAAAATCGAAATAATCCCATGCATCCTATCAGATCACCATGGTCTTAAGCTGGTCTTCAATAACAACAAAGACAATGGAAAGCCCACACTCACATGGAAACTGAACAATACTCTACTCGTTGATAATGGTGTCAGGGAAGAAATAAAGAAAGAAATTAAAGACTTTTTAGAATTTAATGAAAATGAAGACACATCATACCAAAACCTATGGGACACACTGAAGGCAGTACTAAGAGGAAAGCTCATAGCTCTAAGTGCATACAAAAAGAAACTGGAGAGAGAACACACTAGCAGCTTGACAACACACCTGAAAGCTCTAGAACAAAAAGAAGCAAAGACACCCAAGAGGAGTAGACGGCAGGAAATAATTAAACTCAGGGCTGAAATCAACCAAATAGAAACAAAGAGAACTATACAAAGAATCAATAAAACCAGGAGCTGGTTCTTTGAGAAAATCAACAAAATAGATAAACCCTTAGCCAGACTAATCAGAGGGCAGAGAGACAGTATCCAAATCAATAAAATCCAAACTGAAAAGGGTGACATAACAACAGAAACCGAGGAAATTCAACAAATCATCAGATCTACTACAAAAGCCTATACTCAACAAAATTGGAAAATCTGGATGAAATGGACAATTTTCTAGACAAGTATCAGTTACCAATGTTAAATCAGGATCAGATAAACCATCTTAACAGTCCCATAACGAAATAGAAGCAGTCATTAAAAGTCTCCCCACCAAAAAAGTCCAGGTCCAGATGGTTTTAGTGCAGAATTCTATCAAACCTTCAAGGAAGATCTAATACCAATTCTCTTCAAACTATTCCACAAAATAGAAACGGAAGGAACACTACCTAATTCATTCTATGAAGCCACAATTACACTTATACCTAAACCACATAAAGATCCAACAAGAAAGAGAACTTCAGACCAATCTCCCTTATGAATATCGACGCAAAAATACTGAATAAAATTCTCTCGAACCGAATCCAAGAACACATCAAAACACTTATCCACCATGATCAAGTAGGCTTTATCCCAGGAATGCAGGGTTGGTTCAATATACGGAAATCCATCAACGTAATCCACTACATAAATAAACTCAAAGGAAAAAACCACATGATCATATCTCTTGACGCTGAGAAAGCATTTGACAAAATTCAACACCCCTTCATGATAAAAGTCTTGGAAAGATCAGGAATTCAAGGTCCATACCTAAACATAGTAAAAGCAATATACAGCAAGCCAATAGCCAACATCAAACTAAATGGAGAGAAACTTGAAGCAATCCATTAAAATCAGGGACTAGACAAGGCTGCCCACTCTCCCCCTACCTGTTCAATATTGTCCTTGAAGTCCTAGCCAGAGCAATTAGGCAACAGAAGGAGATCAAAGGGATACAAATTGGAAAGGAAGAAATCAAAGTTTCACTATTTGCAGATGACATGTTAGTATACTTAAGTGACCCCAAAACTTCCACCAGAGAGCTCCTAAACCTGATAAACAACTTTAGCAAAGGGGCTGGGTATAAAATTAACTCAAACAAATCAGTAGCATTCCTCTACACAAAGGATAAACTGGCTGAGAAAGAAATTATGGAAACGACACCATTCACAATAGTCACAAATAGTATAAAATATCTTGGTGTGAATCTAACCAAACAAGTGAAAGACTTGTATGACAAGAACTTCAACACCCTGAAGAAAGAAATCGAAGGAGATCTCAGAAGATGGAAAGATCTCCCATGCTCATGGATTGGAAGGATTAATATAGTAAAAATGGCTATCTTGCCGAAAGCAATCTACAGATTTAATGCAATCCCTATCAAAATTCCCACTCAATTCTTTACAGAGATAGAAAGAGCAATCTTAAAATTCATTTGGAATAACAAAAAACCCAGGATAGCGAAAACTACACTCAACAATAAAAGAACTTCTGGGGGAATCTCCATCCCCGATTTCAAGCTGTACTACAAAGCAATAGTGATAAAAACGGCATGGTATTGGAACAGAGACAGTCAGGAGGATCAATGGAATAGAATAGAAGACCAGAAATGAACCCCCAAACCTATGGTCACTTGATCTTCGACAAAGGAGCTCAAACTATCCAGTGGAAAAAAGACAGCATTTTCAACAAATGGTGCTGGTCCAACTGGAGGTCAACTTGTAGAAGAATGCAAATTGATCCATACTTATCTCCTTGTACAAAGCTCAATTCCAAGTGGATCAAGGACCTCCACAAAAACCAGCTACACTGAAACTAATCAGAAGAGAAAATAGGGAAAAGCCTTGATCATATGGGCACAGGGGAAAAGTTCCTGAAGAGAACACCAATGGCGTATGCTCTAAGATCGAGGATTGACAAATAGGATCTCATAAAACTGCAAAGCTTCTGTAAAGCAAAGGATACGGTCAACAGGACAAAGCGGGAACCAACAGACTGGGAAAAGATCTTCACCAACCTTACATCTGATATAGGGCTAATATCCAAGGTATACAAAGAACTGAAGAAACTAGATTCCAGACCATCAAATAACCCTATTAAAAAATGGGGTAGAGAGTTGAACAAAGAACTCTCAACTGAGGAAACTCGAATGATTGAGAAACATCTAAAGAAGTGCTCAGCATCCCTAGTCATCAGGGAAATGCAAATGAAAACAACACTGAGATTCCACCTCACACCAGTCAGATTGGCTAAGATCCAAAACACAGGTGACAGCAGATGTTGGCGAGGATGTGGAGAAAGAGGAACACTCCTCCATTGTTGGTGGGATTGCAAGCTGGTACAACCACTATGGAAAGCAGTCTGGCGATACCTCAGAAAAATTGAACATGGTGTTACCTGAGGACCCAGCTATACCCCTCCTGGGTATATACCCAGAAGATATTTCAACACCAACAGGGCCACATGCTCCACTATGTTTATAGCGGCCTTATTTATAATAGCCAGAAGCTGGAAAGAACCCAGATGTCCTTCAACAGAAGAATGGATACAGAAAATGTGGTACATTTACACAATGGAGTACTACTCAGCCATTAAAAATAATGAGCTCATGAAATTCTTAGACAAATGGATGGAGCTAGAAAATATCATCCTGAGTGAGATGACCCAATCACAAAAGAACACACATGGTATGCACTCACTGATAAGCGGATATTAGCCCCAAAACACACAATACCTAAGATGCAACGCATAAACCTCATGAAACTCAAGAAGAAGAGGAAGACCAAAGTGAGGGTGCTTTTGTCCTTTTTAGAATGAGTATCAAAAGATTCAACCAGAGCTCCCAGGATCTAAACCTCCAGCCTGAGAACAGACAGTGGCAAGCTGTCCTCTGAGAGGCTCTAACCAGCAGCTGACTCAGACAGATACAGACATCCAGAGCCAAACAGTGGATGGAGCTTGAGGACTCTTAAAGAAGAATAGGTGGAAGGATTGTGGGCCCTAAGGAGATAGAAACTGCACAGGAAGATCAACAGAGTAAATGAACCTGAACCCTTGGAGCTCTCAGAGACTGAATCACCAACCGTGGAGCATACCTAGTCTACACAGATCTACCTCCATGGGCTGAACCTAGGCCTCCCTGCACATATGTTGTAAATGTGCAGCTTGGTTTTCATGCAGGTCTCAAACATCCGGAGTGGGGCCTATCCCAAAACATGCAGCCTGTATATGGAGTATGGTCTTCTAAAAAAAAAAAGTTGTTCAGTTATTCATGGAATATTATTTTTTTATATCTCTAGTATTCAGTTTGCAACTACTTCATTGAGAATTTTTGTATGTATATTCATGAGGGATACTGGACTATAACTTATATATTTTTGTTGGGTTTACACTTGATCTCACTATTTCAATATTATTTGCTTTGTGAAGGAGCTTATTGTGGTTCTGAATTTTTTTTAAACATAACTCAAAAAGTATTGCTTGTTTGAAGGCTCTATAGAATTCTTGTATAAGTATATCTGACCCTTGGTATTTTGCTTGTTTGTTTCTTTTCATTTTATTCTGTTTGAATGCTTTTTAAATTTTTTTGATTTGCTGAAAATAAAAATTAAAAAAAAAAAAAAAAAAAAGAAAACACACAATGAATCATTTTAGAACCATTGGCAATTCATCCACAATGTCTAAAGCTATATAAACTACAAAGTATAAAAGTTTTGGCACAACAAATGGACATTAAAAATGAGATTAACATACATATTACTATATGCTGTATAATTACATATAATATTATATATGATTATATACAATTATTTAACAGTTCCTTTATACATAATAGTAAAATTGCTGATCAAACATTAAATTTCTGTAACTATACTGTTTTCACTGTAAAAAAAATGAGATTAAATACAAAAACAAAATAAATAAATAAATAAAATAAATAAATAAAATAAGATTTATTTTTCTTTTGTAGTTTTCTCAGGAGCCCTACTTCCATCTGATATCCTAGGCCTAGTCCTGGAAGCTTCTAGCTACTGTAAAATCTAATCCAGGCCTAGAATATTTTCAGCCTCAGAGACTGTCTACTGAATAAGCTCACTCATCTTTGTTCTTTCTGATCTCTGGCTGGCTTGCTCAACTCAGTTGATCTCACTCAAAGACCTCTCCTAGCTGACTTATTCAATCTTGCCTTTCTTTTGGCCTCTGTATTACTCTGCTTGGACTCAAACTATCTCTAGTCATCTTTTCTAATCTTCTGGCTCCGTATTCTCTTGCTCATTCTGTCTTTACCTGTGCCTAGCTTGTTCTCTCTTCAATCAGATTCTGTAAAACTCTCCTAGTAAAACTGCCTCCTTCAGAAAGAGGAACACTCCTCCATTGTTGGTGGGATTGCAAGATGGTGCAACCACTATGGAAATCAGTCTGGCGGTTCCTCAGAAAATTGGACATATCACTACCTGAGGACCCAGCTATACCACTCCTGGGTATATATCCAGAAGATGCTCTAACACATAACAAGGACATATGCTCCACTATGTTCATAGCAGCATTATTTATAATAGCCAGAAACTGGAAAGAACCCAGATGCCCTTCAACAGAGGAATGGATACAAAAAATGTGGTACATTTATACAATGGAATATTACTCAGCTATTAAAAACAATGAATTTAATAAATTCATATATAAATGGATGGAACTAGAAAATATCATCCTGAGTGAAGTAACCCAATCACAAAAGAACATACATGGTATTCACTCACTGATTATTGGATTTTAGCCCAGAAGCCTGAAATACCCAAGATACAACTCACAGACCACAAAAAGCTCATGAAGAATGATGACCAAGTAGGGGGGGCTTCAGTCCTTCTTAGAAGGAGTACCAAAATACTCAAGGGTGCAAATATGGAGACACAGTGCAGGACAGAAACTGAAGAAGAGACAGACCATTCCACCTGGATATCCATCCTATGTGCAGTCACCAAAGGTAGAGGTTGATGTGGATGTCAGGATGTACATGCTGACAGGAGCCTGATATAGCTGTCTCCTTAGAAGTCTGCAAGAGTCCGACATACTCAGAGGCAGAAGCCCACAGCTAACCATTAAACTGATCACGGGGTTCCCAATGGAGAAGATAGAGTGAAGGCTGAAGGAGTTGAGAGAATTCGAGACACCATGAGGAAAGCAACAATCCCAACCAACCAGAGCCCCCAGGGTCTAAACCACAAGCCTGGGAGCGCTTAGGGAGGGACCCATGGCTCCAGCTATATATGCAAGGGAGCTATATATAAGTGGGAGAAAGAGATCCTTGGTCCCATGAAGACTGGACGTCGTGGGGGGGGGATACTCGAGGGTGGGGAGGTGAGGTACAGGGGAGGGTGGAAGGGGGTACACCAACGTGGAGATAGGAGGAGCGGGGAAGGGATAGTGAGTTCCTGGGAGGGAGGGGGGAAATGGGGCAAGGAGAGAACATCTGAAATGTATAAAAAATTTCCAATAAAAAATTTCCAATAAAAAAAAAAAACTGCCTCCTTCTTCTGCTCTGTGCTACTCTACTGTCCCTGTCATCTCTAGTGTACTGCTTTCCATGAATTCTCGTGTATTACCTTATTGTACTCTCTTCCTTCTGTACTATCTATCTCTCCTTTAAGTAGTTTCCATTAACTCTATCTTCTCCTGAGAGTTTGTCATATTATCCTCTGATTTGAATTTTCTGAGTGATATTTTTTTGTCACTTAACTAGACATTATTTTCAAATATGAGTGCTTCGTTCTACAAACTAATTTATCATTATTGTTTGGAATTAAAGTGTGTACTAAGGGCATGCATGAATTTCAGCCAGAGAGATTAAAAGTGTGTGCTAAGTAGCGAGCCACACCCTAACTAGCAACAGGTTCAAATATCCTGTGATATCTCCATGTATATTTGTCAATAAGGTGGGAATACAGCCACTAAATACAACCATTTCTAAAATAACAAATTTCCTCTCACCATCTTGTTCATGGTGGCTCCAAGACTTAATAATGGGAATGATATAAATATACAAATAGATGTAAAAAGGAGGTAAAACTAAGTACCATCAAAACTACAAAGCTAATAACAGATATTCAACAGAAGAAACAAAACCTCTCAGTATTAATGAGATTAGGAAAACTCATCATTAATTTAATGATTGTACTTTAGAAGTCACAGAAAGACAAGTTATCCTTAAAATGAGTAATGAGTAGTAATAAATGTTTTGAATATAAAAAAATGTAGAGTTTTATGGTAGAAAAATGATACTAGTATTAGTTACATATTTTTATAGCTTTCTGGTTAAAATATAAATGTAAGGTACATATAAAAATAGTAGATTCTAAATCTAAAACTAAGTACTAGAATGATTCTTCTGAATATTCAAAATGTCAAGATGAAGAATTTGTATTAACCATGAGAAAAAACACCTTCAACCATATTTTTACATTTCAAAAATGGGAACAAAATAGTTCATATAAAAGGATAAAATATAAGACAGAATGTACATATAGGAATCCAAGATTTGGTATGATCATACATGTGAGAAACAAGGGTTAGAGTAATTTGAGCATAGTCAACATTTTAGAACACAGGGTCTAAGTATTCAAATATTATGATCTTGTGACTAACAAATTTGCTAACACTCATAACTACTAAAATATGAAATCAAAGATGACACACAAGTTCTGTTTCCAAATTCCTGTCAGAGAATGCACCCTTAACACTGGTGAGAATATTTAGTTCCTATATACTTGGAAAAGATCCTAGGAGGGTGTGTCTTGTTCTGATCACAAGAGTGCCTCTATTGCCATGTTCTGCTGTTTTAACTAATCCTAGACTGGGCCTCTTGGGCATGTACTGTGTTCTTCACTAATTATGACGTGCCCAGAATAAGTTACTAGCAAAGAAATCATCATTTTGCAGAGACATTTTTGTTCTCCTGATACACATTTTCATATTCTTCTAAAATATTGTAAATTTGAGGATGAAGAGATTGCTAAGCAGCTAAGAACATTTGCCGATCTTGCAGCAGCTGGAAGTTCATTTCTCAGCTCCCATGTCAGGTGCTCAAAACCCAATGAAACTCCAGTTCCAGTAGAACTAACTCCTTTTTTGGCTTTTGATTGTACTTTTTCTTAATGTGCCTATGTATCCACACATAGAAACACACACATACATACACACACAAATAAAAAATAATAAAATAAAATTTTTAGCAATTATAAAATTCTAGAGATATAAGTGAGAATAAATATGTGAACCATATTTTATAAATCAGGAACATAACTGTTTGAGTAAGGCTGATTATGCTAAAAATAAACTTGGATTAATATATCTGAATTTTGTTGATATCAATTGGAAAAATAGGTATAAAAACAAAAAGGAGGAGAGAGGATGGGATAGGGGATTTCTAGGGAGGGGGAATGGGGAAAGGGGATGGTATCCGAAATGTAAATAAGTAAAATATCCAATAAAAAATAAAAATTAAAAAACGAAAAGAAGAATTTCAGTTTCCTGGAAGTTAGGTATTTATCCATGCACTCAGTTATATGAAATCGCTTGCGACTTGTTTTGGGCATTGTTTTCATGGTTAGTTTTCATTATCAACTTGGCAAAATGTAGACTCATGTGAAAAGATTTTCAGAGAGAGATTGTTTTCAAGAGATTCACTTGTGGACATGTCTATGGGGCATTTTCTGGATTACAATAATTAGTGTAAAAAAACCCTCAGCCTGTCCTCAGCAGCACCATACTCTGGGCTCGGGGCCCTGGATTGTGTTAACAGTAGGCAAAATGAGCCAAGCACTTTAAAGGTGACTTCAGTTCTCTCTGGCCTTGACTGTGGGTAGACTATGGTACATTTTGTAAAATTCCAGTCACTTCGATTTTGCTTCTCTACTGTAACCTAAAATTTTGAGCTAAAATAAACCCTTTTTACCCTACTTATCTTTTTGTCAGGGTGTTTTAACTTAACACTAGAACGGAATCTAGGACAAGTATTATTACTAATGTGTTTGATATTTGCTTCTTTAGTGTGTGTGTGTGTGTGTGTGTGTGTGTGTGTGTGTGTGTGTCTATGTCTATGTCTGTGTCTGTCCATGTCTGTGTGTTCATGTGCATGTGTGGTACTCAAAATTAAACCCATAACATCACACATACATATTAAGCATTTTATCATCTAGTTACATTGCAAGCCAATATCTTTTAGTTTTTGGCTAACTCAAATAGGAATATCTATGAACTGACTTAAATAAACGCTAAGAATTTTAAGCTTAGCTTATATTTCATATTTAACTTTGCTATTAAATTTGACTTTTAGAAATTTATAAAGCTTTGAAGTAGCCAATGGATTCTAATGAAAGAAGAAACTTCCATAAAACTACTATAAAAGATTTATATAAGGAAGGGAAAGTGTATAATTTAGGTAGACAAGCCACTCTAAGGAAATAGAAGTGGAATTCTGAAAATGAGGAGCAGAAAATGTATATGTGATCTACCATGCACATATTTATTTTTTAAAGAGCAATTTTGGTGTAAGAAAGAGCAAAAGAATTTTATAACTTTTCTTGGGGAACATGAGATTTGTTGGATTTTTCTTGGTCATTTAGTTGCAACACAGAGCTCAGTGACAGAAATAACATTAGAACAGAAGAGCGTGGAAACACAAAAAGATATTTACAGGCATCAAGTCAAAGTAACATGTCGGTTCCTGTGGGGCTTTATCTATTGTCTTTGTATTTATGAGTCCATTGTCAGTGCAAGTTAATAAATCTGTACAAATTTTTCCTCATCTTTAAAACTCACATGCATGACTGGACTTTTCCAGTATTTGAACAGTGGATTCACTGACTATTCCATCTTCTTGCTCCCTACATACCCTATCTCTTATCATCATTGCTTTAAATATGTGCCTTTTTAGTTGTTAAATGTGACTGGGGACTCTGATGTGAACATACACTGATGATGGAGGTGAGGAAAATCCACACGTGTATTTTTAAATGAAAAGGAAATGTCTTACTGGATTTGATGGAGAGCAAATGAGAACATGGCCTTCTATCCTTGGCTTTGGAGATAGAAGAAAAGAACTCATGCCACAAATAAAGATGTTCTATGCCCTAAACTGAAACTTAGGAAGAGAAGTGAAACAACAACTTGGCAACTTTGAGGAACTAAATTCTGCACTCCCACTATCCCTTCCTTATATGCAAACACTCCAGTTCTAGAAGTCAGTATCCACGTATAAGAGAGAATTGGTAGGACTTCAATAGCAACCAAAGACAGCATCTAACGCCACTGTTTTGTAAATATTTGATTCTTCAGAAGGCTTATGTTTAACTTTTGTCTTTAAAAAGTTATGTCTATGAAGTTCTAGTTCTGATGGTGCTTTGATTTATCCAAATAATCTAAGGAATTGCTAGAGACAAGTCCAATAAGTTATTTAAATCAGACATCTGTCTTCACAGAAAGATCTTTTCTTGTTCTAGTGATCTTACTTGAATTACCCAATAATGTATAAAACTAAAATTTCTTAAATTAAATAAGGTCCCTTCTGTAGAAATAAGATAAGGGAAAATGTTATTTTGAAAAGCAAACAACCCTTTGTGGGCCATGGTGACAGGCTTAGCAGGAAATGGGAGAGCAGTGGAAACTGGATGGGGAATTATTTATTGCAAGGAATGAGGAGAAGTAGCATTATTATGGAAAAAAATGTCAGAAAGAGACTACAATAAGAACATTGCTACCAAGTGAGTACTACAGTAGAATCTTTTGGTAGTAAATGGATAGATAATGCTACACGTTTAGCTACATCCTTAGATGAGCTAAACAATGATAATCAAGAACTGGAGATGACATTCTTAATTATATTATATATGAGATATGATGGGGTGTAAACTAACAGGCAGCCTGGATTTAGATAGAGGTATATTTGAGAGCATGATAAAACTGAAAGATATGGAAAAAGAAAGATTGTGACATTACACTGAGTTTTACCTTAATGGTAGAAAGTTGACTAAAGTGTGTGGAGCGTTGCGTTTGAATCTCAGCACTACATCACACGCACACGCACACACACACACTCAAAAATTTTCACTGAAGTTAAGACAAATACAGCCTTTATTTCCTTTTCTTTTTAATCCTACTTCCTGCTGTGGGAATACCCCTAAATTTTGATCCAGGAGCTCTGCAAAAGAAAATACTAATGCTTGTTAAATTTGGTGATGTTCTCCATCTCTGAAAAAGAGTTGTGAAGTGTGAATCTGTTTTCAGATTGGTTTGTGTTCTTTTTATCAAGATGTTCAGTGTAAACAAAGTACCCTATTAGAATGATATATGTTAGGCTTCCCATGCACTTTGGTAGAAAAAAAATGTTATATAAATGGAAAATGAGGCATATATTTTAAAGAAATACATGAGTTTATTCCTCTAGGGGACATGTTAATTTACGAACTGTGCTTGTTCTAGAGGTAAGAGCATGATTCATAAGTTAGTTTGCAAGTAATTTTATATTACAGAAAGGGAGCTAAGAGGATACTTAACTGTTACCTAGTATTTGAAAGATTTATTTATGGTAATCAACTCTTCACCATTTTATTGTGGCAAAGAAAAGGGGAAAATGAATTTAAATTTTACCTGTAAAACTTTGTTTAAGTTATAAATCTTCCTTAAGCACATTGCATTCTTTGGACTGTTGGAACAGGAGTGATATATCTTTCTTTTATTCTGTTTTATAATTCTTCTGTCCCTGTGCTTTCTCATGTTAATGTATATGCTTCTATATTTTCCCAAATAATTAAGTGAGTTTGGGTCATTTTCTTTTTTAGGATATCTTTATTAGTGTCTTTAATCCCAGCCAATACTCTGTTGGCTATATTTAGTAATTCATACATCTCCAGCTTTGAATCCCATTGCAGAATTTAAATATGCCTCAGGACTAGGATAAATTAGCAATTACTTGTATATAAGACCTTGCCTCTGTATATATCTCTGTATACGTATAAGGATGTTTATATTGTTCATTGAAAGACTGGCTCAGGGGTTAAAGATATCTAAAGCTTATGTTAATGATCTGAGTTCCATCTCTGTCCTCATAACGTAGAGAATAGTCCCTAATCTATATAAACACACTTTATCATGCATAAGCCCCATTCACCACACACAATAAATATGCAAATATCATAGAGTGTTTAGATGGGTGTTTTAGGTTTTAGACTCTGGGTTAAACATTTAGCACCCCAAAAAGGAAAAAAAGTGGAATATTTTCAGCTTAACCACTAACGATGTCTACTATCTTGCTTTTTGTTACACTGTTTTGGTTTAGTAATGCCAGCTTTTCCTTAACAAGTAAATGACTGAGAAAATTGTCAATATCATGCCAACTTGCATAATTTCTATTGCATTTTTTCTTTTGATGTACTACATAATCTTAAGGAAGGAATTCTCTATAAAGAACAAGACTACTATTACTATTACTATTTTATCCATCTAACTGCACCTTTGAAGCCATTAGTGTGTTCTGTGACATAAGTATGATGTAAGGATTATTGAAATAGTTAATGACCACTTAACTATTATCTCAACCACAATTTCTTTTGCCTAAAGAGGAGAGTACTCTAAATTTAAATTGGTGATTAGAGTCTCCATATGTTTAGTTAAAAAAAAAAAGGATGCTTTATTGTGCCACTAAAAAAAATGTGAAAGAAAAATAATTTCTATCACCATCACCCACTGTTGATTTTAAAATGCTCCAGGATATCTTGGTTCCACAGCTAGGAGCATAATAAATTAAGGGAATGTAGCATATGCTGAGCTGAATTCCTGTGGGATGTGTAAATGATGTAACAGGTAGGGAAGTAGAGGGCTTAGAAAGGAAGAACATAGATACCCTTAGGTAGACAATGTAAGAACCGAGAAACAAGGTGTGCAAATGGAGCGTGGACAATTTAATACCTTATACATCTACTGTGCTTCCCACAGGCCTTCTGCATTGTGGATTTGTACACCTAAACTTTATGGAAATGGACATTGGTAAAACTGAATGCGTGAATGGAAGATGTGTGTTCCTGAGTAAAAGGAAGTTCAGAGAGAAACAAGATAAAAATAGTAGAGAAAGGAAGATGAGTGGAACAACACCTATCTAGAGACAGACATTAGGTGTTTGAAATAGATAATGCCCTTTGTTTTCTTTCCTAAAGAGGCCCAAAATATAATCTGTTCAATGCAAGTAAGAAAAATACAGCACAAAAATACTATATTATCTATACTTTGTAGTTATTTCATCCAAACTTTTGATAAACACCTCATTTTGGGGGAAGATGTCACAAATTTTGATATGAAACAAAAATAGGGTGTTTTTACAACCTCATGAATGGGCTATAATTGTATCATCAAAGATTCATATCATTTGTTTACATTCTTTTTACATTTTATTTAAAAATAAATTTTATTTATTGAGTGTGGTATTACATATGCATCTGTTATAGTGTCAATGTAAAAGTCAGAGGAAATCTTAGGAAAATTAGGTTTCACCTTCTACCATGTAGTTTCCAGGGATCAAAATACAGGATGTCAAGCTTGGTAGCAAGTGGCCATACTCACTGAGCCATGTTGCCAGCATGTACATGTGGTTTAAATTACTTCCTGTTCATTGCTAATATACAGGAAGTAGACTCTAAATTGCAAGTGCATGCTTAACAGAAGCATATGGAGCCTTAATTAGTAGTAAACATATAAGATTAATATCTCCTTTCTTATATGATACTAATCAGGTCTGAATTCAGTCCATCATTATTAGCTTAACATTCCTTGATTAAACTGTCTATAAATATCCAATTCATCAAATGTTCTTGGAACCAATATTAACATCTTATTTCCTCATTAGTTGTGAGTTGCATAAAATTTTACAACATTGTATATTTGCAAGAGATTTAAAGATGAGTGCAAAATAAATGAAGCCTGAGTTGGGGACTGGGTCAAACGGCTTCACCCTTGTTTTTAGAGAAAATCACTCAATAGAAATATGATAAAAGATTGTATAAGTAAAACTGGAGACTAGGGAGCTGGCTCACCACTGTAAATGTAGGCAGAAGTGCTTGTATCAAAGTGTTAAGATGTGCATTCAAAGCTTCAATCCATATAGGATCCGGGCTAGTGACCCCAGCAGTGTCGGGTGTGAGGTGTGGGAAGAAGCAAAGCTTGGAGGAACACTGAACCTTTCTGACTGCCAGGTTAGTTCCAGGTACAGTTAGAGACCAAGTCAAAAGGGAGATAGTGAGTGTTAGAGCTGATCTCTTATTCCTTAATGGTCTCTGTATGTACCCATGGGCATACATTGCCACATACACATCACACGTGCGCGCACACACACACAAACAAGTGCCATAGACAGCACACAGACACCACACTCACATCTACCTCCCTCCTCGCACAGACAAACATACATATAAAGATTTTATTTCAAAAGAGTGGAATAGGAACTGGGAAGACAAAGTAATCATTAAAAGGTTCAGGTGTGGCAATGGATTGAAAGCTAGATCTACCTATCTCCTAGACACATTTGATTTGTTTATCTCTCATGGATTTTTCTCTTTTTATCCTTTGAGGAAGCGTTGTATTTTAGTCATCATCTTTACCCTCTCTTTACATATTTTCCTCATCTTATACTATGTATTCACACACAGTTATAAAGCTGAGAAGTGAATCCTGACGTGAATTCTTGCTGACTAGAGAATAGCTTTCTATGATCTTGATGAGGAGTGGCTAGATGTGAGCTATAGAAATTAGTATCCCAGGCACCACAAGTCAGGGACAACATAACAGATTAAATAAATATAATATGAATTTTATTTGAAAGCTAGCACTATAAACATGCAGTTTCTTTTCAGGACAGTGTGGAGTACTCAAAGGGGATCCATTCTAAATCCTGGGACCCATTGTATAGAAGATAAATAAGATGTAGCTGGCTGGAAAAGACGGACTTGCCTTGTTTCTGAGATAAATAATCTTAAATGTTACAGACCTGTCAAAAGTCCATAATGAGAGGTGAATTTTTGTGCAAAAATGAAATAATTTATTTATGATTTTTCAGTTTTGACTCTACCTTAAAATTCATAAGCTGGGAAAAACCACTATTGATATTTTTGTTTGTATTCCTAAAACTATATATTTGAACAAGAAAAATATTATACCATCCTATAGTGCTTTATGTATTTTTACTATAACAAATATTTCTTACGTGTCTATGTACATCTGAAATACCAACTTAAAAATCTACAAGGGCTCTCCTCAGTTTTAAATTTTTCTCTTGTCATTTCTCTATTGATTTCCTTTCCATTTATTCTTCTAGAAAAAATATTCTGATTGATAAGCTACAGTATGGAGATATTAGAAAACATTTTACCTTTTACCAGGGCAGTTTATTGTTTGATCATTTATATGGTTTTCTATGTAATTTTTTGTTTTGTTTAGAGACCAGGTTTTAATATATAGCCTTCATTACCCTGGAACTTGTTGTGTAGAAAGACTAGGGTGGCCCTGAACACAGGACTCCACTTCCTCTGCCTTCCCAATGCTAAACTAAAGGTCATACTATCACACGGATGCATTTATTCAGCCAGCACACCAGATGCTTTTGATTTTTGGAGATTAACTTTTTTTTTTCTGTCTCTATTCTTTCTCTTTCTTCAAGATTCTTTTGGTGTGTCTGCATGTGATTTCAGTCTGTATTTCTGTTTTATAAATACCAGTATAACAAAATGATTTGAACTATATGTGGAATAAGATAAAAATTTAAAAATAGTTACATAAGTGTAATCATAGATATGAACTTTCCTTGGTAATGTGGTAAAACACTATATTCATCCAACTAATCGACTACCTTACAGAAATATCATTAGACTAGATTATTTCATACCAGTGGTAACTTAAGGCATTATAATTTCTATTTTCAAGTTTAAATCTGCTAACTAGATATTTTCTAAAAGAAATTGAAATGAACTGCATACATATCTATGTTCAAACCCTGCGATGATCACAGTCTGATCCCAGACGTTTCAGTGTTGCCGGAAACAAACGTTCAGAGTTTTCTTTTATTCCAATGTATTGTCATTCAACATTTCATGTGCTGACGTGTGGCAGCTACATTGAGTGCAGTTTGTCTAAGGCAGGAGAGTCAGAAATTCAAGGTTATCTTTGGCTGAATATTAAGTTTAAAAACAGATCAAGTCATGCCAATAAAAATGACAGAGAGACACAAAGAAACAAAGAAATTGTGGTTGCCTACTAAGTAGCAATTATGAGAACCCCAACAAAGACTTTTGTAGAGTTCAAAAAGCATTCAAAATTTCTCTAAGTAAATGATGTAATTTTACACATGCAAAGTACCTATCACCAATCCCACCATATACTATGAGACTGTTCTATGTCTATGCTCAGATCCTCCTGTATAGTTGAAAATCGCAAGCTGTGCATCAGGATATGTATTTAAAAATACCAAGCTGAACACAGTGGCTTATAACCTATAATCTCAACACTCACAAATCTAAAATAAGAGAATTGCTATCTAGAGTAATATTATAATTTCCTCCTCTAAATAACAATAGAAAAGTTAAAATAAAACCATAAATTCAACACACACACAACAGAGAGAGAGAGAGAGAGAGAAGAGAGTATCTCAGGGCACAGTTATCAGGTTCTAAATGCCTTTGGTGATCTAATACTTAGCATTCTCTGAACATATTGTATGAACTCATCTGACCCGATGTGATAATTAATATTTATTGTCAATCATATTTGAGGGAACACACAATGTATTTAGAGAGATTCAACACAGGAGGAAATATATTTCCCTATACGTGGGACATCTTTGCATGGGTTGGAGGCTCACATTGAATAGAAAGGGTAAAAGTACAAAGCCAGAGGACCTCCATCTTTTGTCTTTCTCTGATTCTTGCTTGCTGCTGATGAACAAGTTGCTGTCACTTCCAGCAATTCCCACCATGGTGGACTACATCATTTTTATTTTGAGCCAGAATGCAACCATCCTTCCTTATGTTATTTCTTCCAAAGTGTCTTGTTATATCTATTAGAAAAATGACACTTTGACATTACTTTTCAGTGAATTTGAATTACAGTCATATTTGATAAAATATGTAAGATATAATATGAAAGGTTTGTTTTTATTTTGAAATGGTATAGGCCTCAAGAAATTGAACAATATAGAAGTATATACAGGGAAAGACAAGGAAGACACATTTTCTATTTGACCCAAGCCTAACATCCTTAAAATATTTGATGCTAACAGATTGACACAGATGCTGCCAGTTTTCTGTGTGCTTCCAGGAACATGAGTTTTTCTCTCTTAAAAATATGCAATGATATGAATATACTAAAATTATGTTCCTGGAACTGCTTATTTTTAACTTATTACTTTATTACCATTTCTAAATCATAAGTGTAACTTAGATCATAATTGGTTTATGTTGAGTGAGAAATATGTGCTTAGTGTGTACAACCATTTTAAATTCAGAGTATCCATATTATTATCAATTGCTTATCTCCACTAAACATATGAAAGTAAAATCTTTGTCCAAAATTATGGTTTTCAGACATCCTCCAGTGGCATTTATATTGTGGAAGAAAACATAACATATAGTTGTTTACAATATAATTTACCAGTGTCTGAATTGTGCAAAGCATACCCAGCATTTTTGAGAGTATTGGCTTCTTTAATCTCAGCAATTATTTCATGAGTTTCTTATTCTTTCCCCTTTCTTGGTCATTTTTCTCCTCTAGCCTCTGCTCACCTCTCTTCCCTTTACTGCTTGCTGGCTCTTTCCATCAATTCTTCCTTCATATTTCTTACTTTGTTTCAGTTTTGTCTGACTATTTTCTATATTTGTCTTTTGTATTTGCAATAAGTTTGGAAACACCTGAGATTATCCACAGATTTTTTTCTTTTATTCTTCTCTCATATAATATATCCTTATTGTAGACTCCTCTCCTTCCACCGTTCCCATTTCTCCCTGATTCTTCACTCCCAAAGATCCACTTCCTTCTGTTTTAGTTCAGGAAAGAGCAGGACTCACAGTGGTATCAATCAAACAATATGCAAGAAACTAGGCACTAACCCTAATATCAAGGCTGAATACCAACACAGTAGGAGGGAAAAGTTCTCAGGAGCAGGTAAAAGAGTCAGAGACATTCTTAATTCAATTGTTATGAGTCCAACAGAAACCTCAAACTAAAGAACAACAGCATGTTTGCAGCGAGCTGGGTGCAGACCCATGCAAGCTCTGTACTTTCAGAGTTAGTATTTATGAGCCCCTATTTGCTCTGACTCTCTTCTATGAGGTTCCCTGAGTTCTGTCTTGTGTTTGGCTTTGGGTCACTCTATCTATTATCATCAGCTGCTAGAAGAAGCCTCTTTATGACAATTGGGCAAAACACCAATTCTGTACCAATATATATCATAATATCATTAGGAATCACTTTATAAACTATTTTTCTCAGTCTTATTTGGCTCTCCTCTAGCTTTCTGAGCCACTCATCTTCTGGATGCAAGCCATCTAGGCAGTTTTGGAAATGGGCTTCCTTTCATGGTGCGAGCCTCAGGCTAAATCAATCATTGCTTGCCCACTCCCACAAGCTCTGAGCCACTATTGTCCTAGAATATTTTTCAGGCAGGGCAGGTTGTGGGTCATATATTTTGGGATTTGGTGGGTGTCCCTGTCTCACCACTGAGAACCTAGTCAGGTTCCATATTCTCCATTACTAGGAGTCCTTACAAGGTTCAACCTCATAGTCTCCAGGAAGTTTCTATTGCACTAGGTTTCAATATCTTTCCCTAAATGCCCACCTATTTCTTTTATTTCTTTTCATATCTCTCACTCTGACCTTCCTTCTTCCACCTGAACTTTCCTGTTCTCATCTGCACCTATGCCCAGTCCACCAACAAAATCTCTTCTATTTCCACTTTCCAGGGAGATCCATGTGCTCCCCATCACCTATCTTTTTTATCTAACTTCTGTGGATCTGTGGATTGTAGTGAGATTATTTTTTATTTAACGGATTACATTCACTTATAGGTGATTATGTATCATGTTTGTCTTCCTGGGCATGGGTTACCTTGCTCAGGATAAGAGCAGGAGTACAAACTCATAAAACTACTATGGAGAAGAATATGGCAGTTCCCCAGAAAGCTAGGAATTGATCTACCTCAAGATCCAGCTACACCAATCTTTGGCATATACCTAAAGGGTTCTCCATTGTACCCCAAGGACATAATTGCCAGAAACTTAAAACAACAAAGAATAAAGAATATGTAGTACATTTAAACAATAGAGTATTATTTAGCTGTTATGAAAAAAAATGACTTCATGAAATTTTTAGGCAATGGATGAAAGCAGAAAATATATATAGATTTATTTTAAATAATATTTTTTATTAAATTCCTGAAACTTTCATTCATCATATATTGATCGTATTCATTCCCCACAACTATTCCAAGATCTGCCTTCACCCTCTCATCCAATATTATATTTTCTTCATTTTTCAACCCCTGGAGTTCAGTTTGCTTTCCCAAACTACTCTTGGGATTGGAGCTTGTCTTAGAATGTAGTTGACCTAACAGTGTCCTTACGTTAAGGAAAGCTGAATCTCATTCTCCAAGTAGCCTTCAGATGTCAATAACGTCTCACCTAGAGTATAGTTTTACGCCTACCTGCTGATCATCTTACTACTACGATCTGTCTGGTTTGAGCTTGCACAACAATTATACATTGATTGTACAATTGTTCTGTTGTATGCAGAAAAGGATTTTCTTGAAACGATCTTCCAGTTCTATCTCTTCCAGTCATTGTACTACATTTCCCTAAATACACTGAATCTTTTTTTATATATTTATTTACATTTCGATGTTATCCTCTTCTCCATTTCCCCCCAATCCAGAACCCCCTTATCCCATCCCTCCTCCCCCTGCTTCTATGAGTGTTGGAAAGAAACTTGCACAGCATCCGGGTTTCGGGACCACGTGGCAGCTACCCGAGAACTGTTGGTGGGGGCATCGGAGTCCTGGAGGCTTCCTTGCTGGCAGGTCCCACATACACGAGAAGGTCTAGGGTTCGAGAGGCTGGAAGCTTTGCATTAGCAGGCCCCAGAAGACACATGGAGTCCATGGGCTTAAGAAGTTTATGTTCATGGCGTGGTAGTTGGATGTGTACACCTCCCGTAAAAGTCAGTGGGAGCTGGCTTAAATAGGGAGGGGGAAAGAGGAGGAACTGGGTGGGAATAACTTAATTAGCTATGCTCCCTGGCCTTAGGTAACTAATGAATATGGAAAGCTCTTTTAGTCACCCTCAGCCCTCTACTGGGATGGTGACACAAAACCTCTCTGGGAGGAGCTACTCTGAGACAAACATGTCTTCAAGATTCAGGCTAATGGGGTATATAGGCCGCATGATGGGGTCTGGAATCCGGGAGCGTGGGGAGATGCATGCAGTCCCTGACAGGCCATGTCCCTGTTGGATCTCCAGCTATCTCAAACCCAGGCTCTACTGGGGAGACCAAACCATACCTTTACAGCCCCACATATGAGGGCTCCCACCTTCCTACCTCAAATTTCCCCACACTGGAGCATCTAGCCTTCACAGGACCAAGGATCTCCTCTTCCACCTATGCAACGCCTTCCTCCTCTACATATACAGCTGGAGCCATGCATCTCTCCCTATGTGCTCCCAGGCTGGTGGTTTAAACCCTGGGAGCTCTAGTTGGTTCATATTGTTGCTCTTCCCATGGGTCTGCAAACTCCTTCAGCTCTTTCAATCTTCTCTAACTTTTCCATTGGGAACCCCACGATCTGCTCAATGGTTAGCTATGAGTATCTGCTTCTGTATATTTCAGGCTCTGGCAGACCTCTAAGAAGACAGCTATATTAGGATCCTGTCAGCATGCACTTCCTGGCATCCACATCAGCATCTACCTTTGGTGACTGCACATAGGATGGATACCCAGGTGGAACAGTCTCCAGGTGGCCCCTCCTTCAGTTTCTGTCCCACACTTTGTCTCCATATTTGCTCCCATTGGTATTTTGTTACTCCTTCTAAGAAGGACCGAAGCACCCACACTTGGTCTTCCTTCTTCATGAGCTTCATGTGGTCTGTGAGTTGTATCTTGGGTATCACGAGCTTTAAGACACTGAATCTTAAGGGGAGAGTGCAATGTGTATATCCCACCAGAGTGTCTTATTCTTTTCATGTTGACCAGCTGAGTGTTTAATTGTTATCTATTGCAATAAAATCTTTGATTAAGGTAGAGAGAAACAATGTTCTGTGAGTATATCAACATCATTAGGAGTTCTTTTAATAATATATCCATGTAGCAAAATAATAGATTTTGCCATAGACCCTAGGTCTATGATGTATTTGACCATAGATACTTGGTTCTCTCAATGGTGTCAGAAATGAGAAACTTAAAATATACTTCTAGTTCGTCATCATTTTTTAGCATCTAAACAGTACTAGAAGATTAATGGTCCTATTGCTATATACACTGGAAACTCAGAAATATAATAGGAAAGAATGGACAAGTAAAATTTATAAAATTGAAAATAAGACCTATTAATGTGTACTGGGATAGTGGACTGCTTCACAACGTTGTAAATAATATAGTTTTGACTTTAGAACCCTCGACTTGCCAGGCTATGTGAAGAATATATTTTTAATACATATGAGGCATGAATAAATGTATTGACCTTCTCATTTTCAGATTCTTCTCTATACAAGATAAAACATGACTATCACACTGAATTTCATTAAAATAAAGTTGTAATTTCTGCAACAATGCATGTAAAGTACATTAAAAACTGACATGAAACAATTTGCAACTGTTTCTAAATGAAAAGACAAAGAGCAAAACTCTAATGTTCATGATTGCAGAAGAATAAAGAAATGCTTAAAATTTGCCCCTTCTTAAAATTGTACCTACAATCAGAACACTGGATATATTCAATTTTCTATCTTTGTGTCTCTCTTCCACTGGAGTTTTATGTTATCTTTTGTGGTATATGTCAACACTGAGTCATAGCTCTTTTTCTTGCTTTATTTTGACAACATAATTGTATTAAGTGGAATATTTACTAATTATGTGCACTAAAATAAATGTACAGAACACCATTATATGATATTTGTTGCTTAATGGTTTTATTGACTCAGATGTTAGAAGCTTCATAATCTAATTATACTCTCAGTGATTAATCTTAAGTTATTAGATGATAGCTTATTTACTGAGTCTATTAATACTAAGCAAACAATATAAAGTTTGGTCTCATGGTCTGATAGCTTAATGAAAGAAATATGTATTCATCAATATGATTTATCAATGTATATCTATACACAAACAAACCAACAGGACATTAGTTCATTTACTTAATAGCCAAGAAAAGCAAGATTACTACTTTCACTGAAAAAAATATAGAAGAAACCACTTACCCTATAGTTTTCAGTGTGACATGTGGCCATTCCATTTAAATATTTTTAAAAATTAAAAACAGGAGTCAAAACTGCCCTGCAGTCTAAGGAGATGGCTCAGTAGGTAATGCTTGTGCCATACAAGCAGGAGGACTCGAGTCAGAGTCCACAGAATCCATATAAAGCTGGTATGGTACTTTGCTTTTTAAAGTGGTCCAATAGCAAGATGTGGGTCAGAGGCAGAAGAATCCTCAGAATCCTGTGGTATTTAGTTATCTTACAGTATGCAGAGACAACAAAAATATGTCTCCAGGTAGAAAGCAAGGACAAGGGCAAAACCATACCTGATGTTATCCTCTACCAGCTACACATGTGCTGAGGGATATGTATGCCCTGTCCCCCACATATGCACATATGAACATGCCCTCTCCCAACAGCACACATGTTATACTAAGGGCATGTGTATATACAATATGAACAAATAATTTCTGTCTGTATTTGACATTTGATAAATGATACCAACTGCACATATTATTGTAAACAAAAGAAATCTTTATTTGCTGCAAAGTTATCAGTTAAGACAACAGTGGAAACTATTATGTGATTCAAGATTAGAAGCCATTCTACAAAGCTTGTTTGATAATATATGTTATATAATACAACTTGAATGCATAGCACCATGAATTAACTTTATTTTTCAATCCTTATTAGATCTCAAAATGTAAAGAAATTCCAAAAACTCTATATTCTTTAATTTGTATAGCCGTGACCAGAATGTCTAAGAAAATATCTTATGGTAGGAATTATGAATTTGAGCTCAGTTTCAGAAGTTTAAGTCTCGATCTTTGGTTTTATGGGCTTTGACAGTGCACGATGGTGAAGGACAGTCCTCATGTGGCAAAAAAAGGCAGAAAGAGGAAAGGAAAGATCAGGAGAATGATATAAACCCCAAGAAAATGTTACCAGTGTACTCCTCTATGTAGGCATTACATGATTGTAGAGCCTCTCTAAAACAGTAGCACAAGTTGGAGACCTTCCAGTCAACACATAGACATTACATGTTGAAACCACAGGAAGTAGTCTGCATATTCCTTTGTAGGATCCTTCTGTTAGGGAGTGTTTTTGTTTCTTTGAAATTGTTGAGCATAGAGACATTCCTGTACTATTTTCTATACAGCACTGTAGTCACTCCAGGATTATATGAATTGACTGAACATCAGATGGCAGAATTGCTCACTTGTTCATCAATTGCTTGAGGAGTAGAAATGGACCCTAATTCTCCAGAGACTGTCTATCTCAACATGCTCGGATGGACGTTGTGAAATTGGAGACATATGTGACCTGAGATTCAGAACTATTTGTCTTTGTGGAGCATAACCTTTCTAGTGGGAAAATCCATCCAGTTTATCAAATTATAGAATAGAAGTTTGTTTTGAGAGCAAAGGGATTTGGGGTTTTAAGGGATATTTCTAGGTTAGCTGCTGAATTGAACTTATTTACTCTGAGGATAGTTCTTCCTAAAGAAGTGGAATTCACTTTTCAGAACTATGCAGTTTTCCTTTCTGAAAGCCAAAAAGAAAATATTACTGCTGTCTGAATATTGGTTAGTCATTGCATACGATTTAATTTTTGCAGGACTGAAGTTAGATTAAGACATGTCCAGGTCTATAATCTTTCCATTTAGACTACAGAACAACAAGGAGGCTTGAGGGAATGAATAGATCCTAGTATCTGAGAGATGCTCAAGTCAAGCAAGACAAAGCCATGGTAGCTTCTTCCTTTCCTGGAATCCTTTCTGCTTCCAAGATGCCAAAGCATGCTTAAAGTTCTTTTCTCTTAGGACCAAAAGAAATTCCTATCTATGATTAGCTAGAAACACTACTCGCAATTCAAGAAATCCAAATTCCTTGTCTTATGAAATGAATCCTATTTTTTCCAATCTATGAAATAAAAGTGCTAAGTGGACTGTAACTGTCATCAGATGTAAAGCTAACGCTAGCATCTACCCCTTTAGAGTATGGAATAATTTATTTTTTTCCATAAAGATTATGGGGTTTTTTTTTGCAGGATTTACAATGAACTTAATGAAAAAACTTAGTTGCTTAAGATTCAAATCACTGTCTAAAAATTTCTTTCTTTCTAAGAAATTTCTTTTCTTACCAAATAAAGCCACACTATTCAGAAATATAGATTTAATGTCAAAGACAAAATTCTGAAACAAATAGTAGTGCAAGGTTTGATTTTTTAAAAATTTAATCTATTTATTTCATATGTATTGACGTTTGTAATATGTCTATGTATTATGTGTCTGCCTGATGTTCTAGCAGCCCAGAAGAATATGTTGGATATTTGAGAATGGAGTTACAGAAGACTGTGAGTCCTCGTGTGGGTGCTGGAGTATGAAACTGAATCCTCTGCTAAGAACAACTCAGCACTCCTGAACCCTGAGCTTTATCTCCAACTCCAAAGATATACCTTCTAAACTAAGGAATACATTTTGAAAGATTGATTTCTACATAATATTAGTGAAAGTAGCAGTCACGTAATTGGTAGTTTTCATTGACTGCAAGAAACTCTAGTGCTACATACAAACAGGCATGGTTGGCAAACAGCACTAATTATAAAATCAGGAGATGGGGCAGGAATTTTAGAACTTCAAGGAATATTCTCATCTTCATAGAAAGCCGAACTAGCAATGGGTCGTAAGATATTTCTTAAAATATAAATTTACCCCTTTATTCATCTGCCATGAAGTTGTGTGCTTGCAGGAGAGATAGCCTCCCCTGCCCTATCATATGAAGCAGGGAACCAGTTCATATAAAGTTCAGTCCTGAAGATAAAGCTACAAATCTTGATGACACAGAGAAACAACAGGATATCTGTGAAGAATCCCAGTAACTATCTAGTATTGATAGTGTAGCAAAAGCCAGAGGCCTCCAAACAGACTAATGGCTCATTGCAATGAACTTTCATAAACAAATTTTGGATGAAAGTGTATACTATGGGATACATTGTAGCATACTGCAGAGTTCAATTTGAGATGATTTTTGTGTTGTTTTGTTCCTTTTATTTATTTATTTTATTTTATTTTATTTTAACTTTTGTATTCTTATTTTCTTTTAAAGGAGGAGGTTGTAAGAGCAGAGGGTACATATGAGTTAACAGGGATATGAGTCGAATTGAGGTGTATGATGAATTAATAAAAACAATGAATATAATTATATATATATTAAAAATAATTATATTATATACTATTATATTATATATTATATATAATTACACACACACACATATGTATCTTCTGAAATTCAAAAGACTTTAGTAGCACCCAAGATCTAAACATAGACTTTGACATATGTTTGACAAAAACAAAGTTCCTGCTAGTAAGTTTAAATGTTTGAATGAGAATTCATCTTTAAAGTTTACACATTCTCTGTGTGAACACTACATTCCCAACTCCTCTGTAGGTTTCCAACATAAACTTTCAAAACTAAGCAGAAATCAGAGGCAGTATTGTCAGTTAAGAGACTAACTCCCATAAAAAGCAATCTGAATTTGTTAAATGAAGACATCAAGACACAGAAGCGCTTGCTTGCACTTCTGATTCTATAAGCTCTGAACAGATATGACCCTTGCTGCTGCCTCTTCAGCTCTTTTCGGCCCAGCCCACTACAAATTCTATATCAGAGGAAGACATGAGAACACGGCATATTTAAGTGATAAATATTTCAGAACTTCTCATTTGAATCATCAAACATTTAGATCCTATTGCTGCCTGTTCAAGAAGTTTCTTCACGGTCAGTATTATGGTCAGTAAGATAGTTATTTGCTTCAATGTGAAAACCAAGTTTGAAAAAGGTCCAACACTTATTTTATTGCTTACAAAAGCTGTTTGATTTTAGCCTTTAGCTGTGTAACTTTAATCAGAAGTGTTTGGGGTTTAGAGCACAGTAGCATGTTTATTTTTGCAATTCATCATAACATTAAATCCTTGGGGAAAATGACAGTAAACAGCTTATAATTTTTCCAAGAATTTATTTGTGCAAGCATGCCTGGTGTGTGTGTGATACTATTGAATGGAAAAAAAAATCAGTGACTTCTCCAGAAACGATAAGTTGTCATTGTTTAGACACTAGACGTATGTTTCCTAGTTTATTTTTAATGACTATGTGTTTTGTCCATTAGCACTCTGGTGGGTCTTTAAGTGTGATCCTTAGTCCATCAGCATAACAATAAACTGGAAGACTTTAATAGAGTGGATTTCTTGCCCTCATGTAAGAACATTAAATTAAACCTTTGGGAAGCAGACTCCAGGGGCTGCATTTCTTCCTATAAATGAAACTATAGACCAACAGTGATTGTGCCTGCACTGAATGCCAGCATTCAGGAGGAGGAGACAGGAAGATTACTAGGTATTACAAATCTCCTTGAGGTTAGGCAAGCCTACATCATAGTACCTTGTCTCCAAAAACTCAAAATCAAACCAAATAGACCAAACCAATCCAAAACAACCTAACAGATGCTGTGTTCTTGGGCAAAACCTAAATTCATCCCTAGTCTCACAACTGAAAATTATAATTTAGATCAGTTTACTCTTAAGACAATATACAGAAACAATGTGAGTTTCATTGCATTCTGTTCCTTTTTTAAAATATTTTATTTATTCTACGAGAAATCCATAGAATGTATTTTGATCATATTCACTCTCCGTTTCCAAGTTCACCCAGAACTGCCACCACCTTCCAACACACTCAACTTCATGATTTTTCTTTCTCTCTCATAATAACCAACAAACAAAATAAAACAAAAACAGAAGGATCAACAACAAAAGAACTGAAAAGCATGGAGTCCAGTTTGTGTTAGCTTATTACTCCTGGGTGTAGGGTCTGTTACAGACTGTATTTGATAAATCCAAGTGTCACATCACTGAGTAAAACTGACTTTCATTCACCAATCAATAATGAAATGCTAATATCTACTTGGCCAGGAGAGGTAGATTATGTCCATACACTAACATATGGGTAAAGCATTGTGTCATTAGGAATCATTTAATCACTATGTCTCTGTATCATAACAATATTAATAGATTTTTCCCTTAGTGCCCATAACCTATCTAACTTGAGATTCTTGGTCTCATGCTTGACACTTTTATTTTATTGGAAATTTTATTTACATTTCAGATGTTCTCTCCTTACCCCATTTTCCCCACTTCCTCCCAAAAACTCCCTATCCCATCCCCCCTACTCCTGCTTCTATGGGGGTGTACCCCCACCTAGTCCCCCCATTACCTCCCCCCCTCGAATTCCCCCCACCCAGGACGTCCAGCCTTCATGGGACCAAGGATCTCTTCTTCCACCTATAACACCTTGCACGTATAGCTGGAGCCATGGGTCCCTCCCTAAGCGTTCCCAGGCTGGTGGTTTAGACCCTGGGGGCTCTGGTTGGTTGTTATTGTTGTTCTCCTCATGGGGTCAGGAATGCTTTCAACTCCTTCAGTCTTCACTCTAACTCCTCTACTGGGAACCCATTGTCATGTTAGCACTGAACTAGCATTTCCATTTGCTGCCCTTTAGTTTCTATCTGTTCTCATTCCAATGTCCTTCTACTTTCCATTGTTTGACAAAAACAAAATGATTCTGAGTTCTCCTTCCAGTCTCAATTCTCTCACCTTTGTGTCTCTCACATTTATTTTTAACCAAGATTAGAAGATTTACATTAATGAAGGAACAGGCACCCAAGACACCAGACATGCAGTAAGAGAGACTCATTTTCTTTTTTTTTTTTTGTAAGACGGGTTTATTTAGGGTGGAAGGTGAGAGAGAGAGGGAGACAGAAGATGGCCGGGAGAAGAAGAGAAGGGAAGAGAGAGAGAGGTGTCGAGAGACTCATTTTCACTCACACTTGTATGTCTAGTTTGGAGCTCACGTGTGTCCTGGTGTTGTTTGTGCTGCACTCACAACACATTTACTATACCCTCTTCAGCACATAGCAATCCTCTCCCTGCAGGCATTCTTCATGGTCTCATTAGGCAACATATTTAGTTTTTGTTAACTTGCAAGTTGAGCTTGCATGTGCTGCACTGGAACATTTAATTACTGGTCTGAGAATCCTAGAAGTATTTGCTCTAATCTCACAGGTAGGACTTGTGTGGTTTCATAAGGACCATGACAAGCAGAGCTTTGTTTCAGATTCCCAAGTGAAATTGAGTCGTTGGTTATGCTAGCATGACATCAACTCTCTAGACTGTTTATAAGGTAAGTTAGAGATTCATTTTGCATTTCCCTATGTCTCCAATATGTTGAGCTAGTACCTATGCTTTCCCCACTGCTCAGTAAAAAATTCTAGGTGAAGTATGAAGTCTTTAATCATTCATCTCATCAAGAATGTAGATTGTTCCTCCTTAGAGGCAATTGCCCAGTATAGTAACAGGACGCCACACTTGCAAAAGGGGTTATTGATTCACTTTAACTTACAAGGATGAAAGAATTTAACATTAATGAAAACTGATGATGTGCTTGATATCACATCATAAATAATAATTTTGTACTTAGGGACTTTCCACAGGTATTTAATTTAGAAATAGAAAATGACTTAGAGAATTTGATATAATATCAAAAGTAACAGTGAACCAAACAGATTTATATGCTATAATTTTTTAAAAAGTGCTTTAAGAAAAAACACAATGAGGATTTTTTTGGTTGAAAATGTTTTTACAGATTATGACAGAGGTTAATAACTTCATTTTATTATGATGTTACACAAATAACTTTAATAGAAATGTCCAATCTTAGAAAAACAAAAGTGTAAGGTTCGAATCTACAAATCTTTGCCCAATTCTTCTCAAAGAAATACAAATTCAGTTATTTTTAGACTGATTTATTTGTTTACTTATTTCCTTTATATTAATGTACCCACATAGGTTTGTGCATCACATGTGTGCCTTGTGCCTGCTGTGGTCAGAAGAAGGAATCAAATCTCCTTGAAATGCAGTAAACAGTCAGTTATGAGCTGATGAATCCAACCTGGGTCTTCTACAAGAGTAAGAGGTTAACTACTGAGCCAACTCTCCAAGCTCTTAAAGTACAAATATAAAACAACCGAATATCCTATTTATTAAATTAGAAATAATGCTTTAAATGATGATAATAACAAAGACAATGGTAGAGAAATTCATTGGAACTGATGTTAACTATGATAAGCCTGGAAGTGTTTTTAAGTTTACTCTTTTAGTATTTGGAAACTGAAGAATGCATTGTTAAACAATATTGCAAAGATTGCCTAGAGATGCATATTTAAAGGTGCCATTGTAATGTCACTAACAGAAGTGAAGAAAATGCAAGTTTAACTACAATTACTGAATGAAGATGCTTCCATCTAAGCTGGAGATGGTTTAGAGGTCAACAGTCTTAATGCTCTTGAAAAGAATTGAATTTGGTTCCCAGCATTGCAGCCAGGCAGCTGACAACCCTGTGTAAATCCAACTCCACAGAATTGAACAAGCACTTCTGTCCTCTACAGTTATCTGTACCCACCATGCACATGTAAAATACACAGACACATACATAACAATAAAATAAATCTTAATAAAATAAAGAGAAGGGAAATGTTTGGAAGATGCCAGTTTTCCTGTAATGAGAACAGAGGTATGAAAGACTGAAGTATGGAGGGTGAGTTACATGTTTAATATATATTAGTATAGTATATTAAACATATTTATATAATATATACTATATATAGAAGATAGTTCAAGAAAGTTAGGAAAAAGGATGAGGTAAAGTATATACTACTTATTGCTGGATAATTTGCAAATTTTTCCCTTTAGTCCTTTTTACATGTTTTGGATATATTTTATATACAGCAATTTTATAACCACAGCAAAATTTAATACAAAATTTAGAGAGCTCCCATATTTCCCTACCCCTACATATGATCATCCTTCCTCTACAAAATCTTATCCTCTATAAAAACTAAGTTTTACATAGTTTCCAATTCAAAACCTAAAGAAACATGTGAAAGATTATTCAAGGCCCATATGTATAGATGTCACCATACATACTCTGGAGTTTTATATTTATAACAACTTTTGCCCACCAGTAGAGCATCATATGAGTATCTCCTTTGCTATAAAACTCATTTGTGTCTGACTACTCACCTTGCTTTCTCAGAAATCTCTAGAAACTGAATATTTCAATGACCTTTATTGCTCCTCCTTTTACAAGCCATAATGTATGTATAACATTCCTATTTAAATAGGCAGATCTTCCTAGAGAAATGACTCCAGTTAAGATATCTTGCTGCTCCTTAATATTACCTGAGTTTGTTTCATTCCCTGAATCCATATCTAATTGCTCAAAACCAATTATAGCTCCATGCCTGCAGAATCTAATTCTCTCTTCTGGATTTCAAACATATATTGTTTAAAAATGTTAGTTTTCAAAAAAAACTTTTGCTCTTAACTATCTTAGGTTCACAGTTCTATGTTTTAACTGTTTTCCTGATTTATTTTGTACTCCCATCTTTATCATCCACCTCTATAACTCTTTATCCCAGAAAACTTATCCATGCTGTAAGATGTGTTTAAATATGTCTGCCTCATTAGCTGTTCCTCTATAGACTTTGAAAAGGAAATGTCTGCTGATGCTCTAAGCCTAGGTCATCACTTCTGTGTGCTAGATCTCCTGATGCTGTTAATATTATGTTGGATTGTTTATATATGTCATTACCTTATTTGCTTTTTTGATATTGCTGAATATTACATTAAGTTTGTCTTTAAGTCATCTGAATGTTGTAAAAACTGACATTCATGTCTTTTAGAAAATTTAAGATGTTCTCATGGGTTTGTCAAATGTTCTCTCTCTTTTTATTATCTATTGCTGAGATTGTCAAAGTATGTGAGATTGTCACATAGATTGGTATGCTTGGTGGTGTCTCACAAGGTCCCTTGGGACATTTACTTTCCTTCAGTAGTATTTCCCTTTCTGTTTATAATATATATATATATATATATATATATATATATATATATATATATGATGTATATATCATATGCATATCATACATATACATTCATATACATACACATACAAACACACAAACACATACACACACAGACATATACATATAACACATATTTACACACACACACATATATATATATGTGTGTATATATATATTATATATATAACACATACATCACATACATATTTGCACCACACACACACACATATATATATATATATATATATATATATATATATATATATCACACACATATATGTTTACTCATGCATGTATGGGTATCCAGGTGAGAATGTATCCATATGAGTGCAATCCCTATAGAGTCATGGAGAAAGCGACAGACTCCTTTCAGCTCTTATCACAGGCAGTTTTAGACCTTGTCAATGTGGGTGATGGTAGCTAAGTTCTGGACCTTGAGAAGAGCGGTCTATGCTTTTATTCCCAGAGACATTACCTCAGGTTCTTGATAATTTTTCTTTCCATCCTTCCAAAATGAGTTGTTTCCAGTGCCATGCATCCAAATCTATTGATTCTTTTCCATGCTAATACATTTTTGAGTATTTTAAAAATAAAATTAGTTTTAAATTAATGGAAATTAACTGAAATTTATTATTGAATCAGTACCTACCAACTCACACAATGAATATCAGAATTCTGAAGGGTAGCACTCAACATTAGATATGCCAGATGGATTTGACCACATTCATTTTTAAGTAGCTGAAACACAGATTCCTGACACTTGGTTCTTTGCTTCTTTGTTAACCTCTTTTTCAGTCTTTTTTCTTTAAGCATTTTTGTCTTTATTGTGACCTAATAGGAATCATTTTAACACAGAAAGAGTTTATTTTGGAACATGATTTTACAGACAGAGTTCATGCCAAGGAAGTGAGAGAAATGAGGACAGCTTGCTTGTGACATTCATGAGAAACTCTCACCATGTAAGAAACAGAGAAAAAGAAAGTGGCAGTGTACATGCTCAGCTGTCTTTGTCCTCTTCTCCTTTTTATGCAGCTCATGAGGGTACCAACCACACTCAGAGTGTGTCTTTCCTCCTGCTTCAAATGTTTCTGGGGACACAGTTACAGATCTACCCAATGGACAGTTTCAGCAATGCTCTATGCATTTCCTAATCTAATTAAGCTGACATAAAAAGTCCACTATAAAGAGTAGCTTTTCAGCAGCAAAGAGGTTGATATTTGTTGAGACACTACGTGAAAAATCTGTGATATGAGTATTATTGAATCAAAACCATTTGAGTCACACATACAAACCAAGTGATAGCTGTTGTTTTTGTTGCAAGTGAACTATTCTTCAAACAGAATTTAGGGTTTTCAGGTAAACGGGATGCAACTCTTTTTAACTACCAATAAAGAGCAGGATTGAAAGAATAGGGGAAAGTAAAACTGCATAAAAGGATTTAGTGTTAATACAGAATACAAACTATATTAGGGAATTTTAAAATAGTAAAAACCAGGAAGGGCTCCTGGAGAGTAAGGAATGCTGAAACTGCATAAACAGATAATGGCTTCAATATATGATGAAAAAGGAGGTTCTTATTGTCCCAATACAAAGTTCTAATAGTCATGGTATAACTTTGTTGAGATAGTATGGACACAAGATAAGTAAAGAGAAGAAGGCTAAGAAACTAAGATATCAAGCTTTTAGAAGGCTGTTCAAATTATTGTTGCATACACAAAAATTTATAGTAGAAACTGGGTTCAAGAAGAGGAAGCTCAGGCGGTTTCTACTTGTTAGAACAAGGGAGAGAGGTAGATGATGCTGTCTGGTAACGTGAACTCCAGAACTGAGCATATCTAGAAAGCAGAGAAGAAACATGGTTTTGAATAAAATACCTTTCTTCAGAGCAAGGAAGATCTTTTTTTGTTTTATTTTGCTGTGGTAAAATACTCTGATAAAAAACCAACTTTGAGGAAAGGGTTTATTTTGCATTACAACTTCAAATAGATTCTGTGATGATAGGGAAGGCTGGATAGCAGGAACAAATAGCTAGCTCATCATGTAGTATCTGCACAAATGAAACAGAGAGAAAATAGCAAGTGATACCAGGCTGCACAAACCCAAAGCCCACCCTCCAGTGACTGCTACCCATCCATGTTTTTACTTTCTAAATACTTCCCAAATGTACCATCAGCTGAGAATAAGGATTCAAATACACGCATCTATGGGTATGTTTTATGTTCTAATCACAATAGTCCCATTCTATTGTTATGGCTGGAGATAATAAAATGAAACAAACAAACAGTCATAGCTTTAAAAAAAGAGTGGGGCTGTAGAGGAAGTTATCCTCTCTAGAAAGAGTGAGGAATCCAGTGCAGATCAAATTTTACTGGAAAGATTCAAAATAAGAGTAAAAAAATATGAATTAATTTACTAGAACCATAAAATCTACATGGTACAATGAAAGAACAGCTTTAAGAGGCAGTGAGTATGGGATGTTGGGTCAGACAGATCTTCAGAGCCCTGAAGTTACAGTTTCCTTGCAGACACTATCAGAACCCTGAGGTATGGGATGTGACAACGTGACCTGTGATAGAAGGTTAAGTAGACTGTGTTTGGAGATCAAATGTGTGTTAGAGGACTGGGAGAGAAATATTCCCAGAAATATGACATGGTTTAGACTCTACTTTTGCAGTCCTCTCTAGGCCCCTGAGAGTTTGGGGGTTGACAGCTGGGATGAGGAAGTGTTCCAGAAAATGAGGTCTTTGTGAATATCCATTTCAAAGGGTTAACATTAACTACCCTGGAAAATTAACTTTATATATTACCTTGGTTTTCATGTGCTTATTTAATGTTTTAGGTGATTGTTTTCAAGCAATTTATTCAAGAAGTGTGTGTGTGTATGTGTGTATATGTGTAAAGCCATAATGTATTTGACTATATTTATATTTGTACTTCTATATTCCTAAAGATAAGCATATGTACTTATTCTAATTTTGTAACTGAGGATAAATGATTTGGCTTGAGAAGAAAAAGTATTGGTGATATCTAATATTTGTTCAACAAAACATCCTTTTATCTCTATTTGTTTCAGCTGTGTTACTGAAATTACTTGGCTAACATAAGCACATGTTCATAAAGAAAATCATTATTTTTAAATAAAGTTGTTGAAATATGAATCTGAATGGGCCCTAACAATTACACTTATTGATGTGTCAGTTGTGAAACACTGAACAGATGTCTCCTGTATAGTCTCTGTAATGATGCCTGGATATGTTCAGGGAGATTTTAACTAAATTGAATGCCGCTGAATGGATTCTTCCCAGGCCTGATGCCTGCATTACATTTTTATTTTTCAGACATTTCTCAAATCTATTAGTTCCTCTAACTGGTAAGTGTTAGTTTCTGCACCTACCCCCACTATTCAGAGTTATGGCTAATAGTGTCAGCATGGGCTGCAGAGTTAGATTCTTCGAGTCTGAATCCTAGTAATGTCTAAAAGACAAGGCTTTTGTCCTTAGTGTTCACAGCATACTCACTGAACAAAGGCAGATATTTCACTTTGCCCAACACAAAACAGACTGGAATCAGTTTACTAACATTGGATGAATGGATAGAAGATATTACATAACATAAAGATTATGACCTATGAGTATCAGTTTTAGGTGAAAAATTACTATAAGAATTAAAGTAATGTGGAGGAGAAGAAACCTATTTCGAACAGAAAAGAATTCAATGAATGTGCTAGTTTCCTTTCTGTTGTTGTGATAAAATACCCTAATGAAGAAAACTTGGTGGTAACAAGCTATATTTTGGCTTATAGGACACTGACAGGAAAGATGGAAAGACAGAACTGGAAGGCTAACCATAGTGAATCTTCACTCAGAAAACAAAGAGTGATCAAGAGCAGTCAGGCTATGAAACCCCCAAGTCCTCACACAGTGGTATATGCTCCAGTAAGGCACAACTTCCTAATGGTTTTGTAACATCACTTTGGAACAAAGTTTTCAAACACACAAGCCTATTGGAGATGGTTGACCATAGCAATAAAGGCATGAAAAAATTGACTTGTGGGTTTGTGGAAGAGTCTAGTAAGGTATGCATGTATGCTGAAGAATTGGGACTTGAAAGTGGTGGTTTAAAATACCTTGATGGTACATGAATGTGAGCCCAGTAATTCTGATTTGCTTAAATCTCAGTTTGCTTTTATGGCTTACTAAAAAGAGTACAGTATAAATGGTGATATGGAGTGTAGCTTACTCAAAGACTGATTCTGCACTTGAAGGGAACTAGTAAAATACTTTCGATCAATTATTTATTTCACTTTAGGGTGCCAAACAAATAATGTTCCTGATGTTTTAAAAAAAATCTTTTATTGGACTAAGTGACTATTTTTTAAAAGCCAAATAACTGGGTAAATGTTGGGGATTACTTCTAATGCTTTGTCTTAGTTCAGTTCCTCACAGCTACACTTCTAGATGCTGAAGGTCCCTGTCCCCAGCCAGTTTGATTGGTAATAAAGAATGACTGGGTAAGGAGACAGAGGTGGGTCTTTTAGTTTGTCTGGGCAAAGGACTGATGGAGAGAGACAGACGAGGAGGAGAGTCTTCATGAATGGGAGGGAGAGAGATCATTTTAAGATCTGCAGGAGAGAAAGCATCCAACAATGGAGGTGAAAAGAGAATACAACCATATTGGACATGGGTGGGGTGGGGTGGAGGGGCAGTGCTGCTAAGAAGGTAGCAGGGCAGCAAAGATAAAACATAGATTTAAGTGTTAAGCCAGGAATACCAGATGGTGAGTGCTAGTCACAGGGAGGTTTAAAATGCCCAACCATTGAGCTAGTCAAGGCATATCAAAATTAGCTAGCATGTGTTTGTCGTTTATTCATGAATCTACAGCTCTTGTGTGAGTGCAATGCACATGCAACCCTCTGGGAGCCAAAGCAGATAAAATATTCACTGCTACAGGTCAAGGTAAGCACAAGTAAATATCAAACACATAATAGTATTAGGAGAAAGTGATGGGCATCTTATCATACACTTGAATTCCAAGTACTCAATAGACAGAAGCAAGAAAGTCATGTGTTCAAACCCAGCCTGCCATCCTGGTCTACATAGCAAATTTAATGTTATGAGTTAATACTCTGTAAAAATAGAACAAAGACCAATCTTCTAAACTCACAAATGCCTCAGAATAAAACAAGAGTAGGAAAATGTATTCTACAATAAAATATCCAAAAGAAAGAGAGAGAGAGAGAGAGAGAGAGAGAGAAGAGAGAGGGAGAGAGGGAGAGAGAGATAGGAAGAAGAAGAAAAAGAAGAAGAAGAAGAAGAAGAAGAAGAAGAAGAGGAGGAGGAGGAGGAGGAGGAGGGAGGAGGGAGGAGGAGGAGGAGGAGGAGGAGGAGAAAAAAAGAAAATTATATACAGTTGGGATTTGTGTTATTTAATATCAGACATTTTTAAATGAACATGCTTCCTTATTCCTTTCTTTGTTTTCAAGAGATGATGTCTTAGGACAAAAGATAGCAATTTTTTTCTACATAGAATCAGTATATAGATTTTGCTCTTTCGAATACACATGGTCCATGTTAGTCCTCAGCTCTGCTTTGAAGTGAAAGGTGAAATTCCTGTCAGAGAGAATGACAACGTTCCACTTAAGTTTTATTTTCAAAGTTGGTTATTTGCTTATATTTGGATGATAGACACAGTTTGCTAGCACTCTCTAATATTTGGAATTTGTCTAAAGAAAACTGAAGAAATATGATAACATTATAATGCAGCCATGTAATGATGCGTATTCAGCAGATGCTCGCTTGGAGCCAGTGCTGAGAACCAACAGAGAAACCAGCCCTGATGGAGGTGATAAAAATTCCAACTCAGTGATACTTCTGTAGTCGACCCCAATGATTATTTTATATTTCTTCTACTGTTTACAGGGCAAAATCCCCAATCAATCTAACTTAAGTTAAAGGCAGGTGTGGCTCAGTAAGAAATAAACCTCCTAGAAACAGAAGCCATAAAGCTAACTCTCATGAGAAAAATGGAATAGGAGTAAGTAATTATACTGGAACCTTTCCTCCTGTGGGCGATCTCATCCTTTCAGAAAAGCCCTGTGTGGTAAATGTTGATATTCCCATTGTGTAAAATAAAAAAAAAAAAAAAAAAGACACAGGCAGCTGGCTGTACATTGTAGATAATCTCAGAGCCTGGTTTTAAATTCTGATATCCAGAGCCATTCCTTTCAAACACAGTCCCCTATAAGCTTATATGTTTAAATTGGTTTGATCTCCATCATTTGACTTAGGGTATGGAAAACGATAATATTAAATAGTAGTCGATTCTTAGATTATTAATCACTTAGTAAATGCTAGTGTATGATATAAATCATCTCATTATACCGCTCTAACGAGTGTTACCTAAAGTGATACACATAGCAATAGAATATGATCACTTGTTCAGGAAAATTAAAAAAAAAAGCAACAGATTGATCTTTCTTTCTGTCCTGCAAGAGGGGAAGAAATACAAAATAATCATTGTTGTTGGCTACATCCATATCCCAGGGTTGAAAGACTGCCAAGTAGTTACTTTGCAAAACAGTTACCATAGATTAATGTAAACTGCTTCCTATTAACATGAGAAAACTGGGGATCTATATATTAAGATTCAAGAAATCATGCATATGCTGTCATCAGGATAGATTAGATTCTGTAACACAGGAATAGTTCAGAGATAGGATGTGCAGAATGAACTTCCTTTGGATATCTCAGAAATAAAGTATGCTGGACGAACTCCCGATTCGTCAGCAATGTTGGAGAACAGCATAACAATACTGTGGGGGAACTGTTGAAACCAGGAGCTGTAAACACACACGTGCACACGCACACACACACACAGGCACATGCACACACACATATATGCAGAGTATACACACATTCACATCCATGTACACATACTCACATGCACAGGCACATGCACAAACACATATACACAGAGCACACCCAATGCCAATGTATACACCCCCCCACACACACACTAATTTTTAAAAAATCCTAGTACACTTAACAGAATCATGTGCTGTGTCACCTGAGAAAATGATTTATGAATAAGGGCTAGTATAGTTCATAAAATAGTGCCTTCTGGTTACATCTAAAAAAATAACATACGTGTCAATCAGCAGAAGATGAGAAAACAAGCTAAGCCCATACAATGAGGTGAGGGAGGAATAAACTAGCCATACATTGACCTATGTAACATCCATATAATTCTTTACATAATTACTTGAACATAGCATAATCCTGGCCAATGAAAAATATACTATTTGACTTGATTTATTACAGATTCTATAAGGGTAATTAACAGCAGTTGATTTCTCTTTAAACATTTTCCATTTTATTGTTTATTTTTCCATTTTGTGTGTGTGTGTGTGTGTGTGTGCACCTGCACGCACACACACACACACACACACACACACACACACACACATGGCAGACCAATTTTGTGATGGTCAGAAGTCAACTTGCAGAAGTACTTTCTAACTACTTTGGGAGTTCTGGAGATTAAACTTGGCCATTAGACTTGATAGCAAGTACCTTTGGTCACTGAGCCATTTCAGAGGCCTAAGAGTAGTTAATTGCTTCACTGAAAACAAATCAGGAGTTGCCTGGCAGAGTAAGATCAACAATAACAGACCACTCAAAAAAGGTGGGAATAATAGATTTGTGCATGCATGCATGCGTGCGTGTGTGTGTTCTGCAGGTATACTTGTGAAAAGTTACTATAATATATTCTTAAAACTAATTTTTCCTTATATGTCATTTTCATTGCAATAGCATTGTACAGGCATCAGAGTGGTTTGCAAACTAACTGAAATCAAGTTATATTTAAGTGTGTTACAAGAATGGTATGGTAAAATTGCAAAGGTTGCATCATGTACATATTCAGAACAGTGCCCACAAAAAAGGAAACTAAATATGTAGTGTTAGTCATCTGTTCTTTTGAAAGAGAGTGAAGACATATTTTTCCATAGATTGTGTTTGTTTTCCTCACTAGCTCCAAGGTAAAATGTGTATCATTTACTCTTTGTATTCCTTTTCCAGAAACTGAATGATAAGTTGTAGGATAGATATGTTTTAATTATTTATTGAAAATGTAAACTGCTTCGAGCAATGTGGCACTATAAATAAAAGTGGCTAATTTTGGAAGCGCTAAAGTGTACTGATAATTTCAGTTCTCTGTTAACTCAAACTCGCAACCAGGGAGAGTTTCATGGAATCTTCAGTCTCTCTGTCACAAATTTACCCCAAGGGAAGAAAGTCTTGATGGGTAATTTTGTCTGCCTTGGGTAGAGAAGAAGCCTCTGAGTGTAATTTAAAGATGAAAATTTAATGATAATTTTTGTGAAATATTTACAGTGGAACTAAAAATAGAGTTTTCTTTAAGTTGATAACCTATTTTTCATTATTCTCTCTCTCTCTCTCTCTCTCTCTCTCTCTCTCTCTCTCTCTCTCTCTCTCTGTCTGTGTGTATACATTGACACTGGTTTCCATTATGCATCAAAGACTACCTTGACTCAAACTCACCATCTGCCTACCCTGTTAATACGTAATGTTCTGATTACAATTGTCATCACATTCCCAGCTTGCTTGCTTTCTTCACTTTTTTTCAAACATGAAAACACCCCTCATTCCTTTTTACAGGTCTTTGCTTGTGACAAGTGCCCAAGTCCAGAGACCAGGCATGAGTCATAACTATATCTTCTCTTCACTGTCATTCAGTATTGAATCTAAAAACAAGGAAGGATGTGATTGTTAGCATACTTAAAATAGGAAATGGCTATACATGCTCACTTCACCTACTTTTGCCACACTCTAAGTTTATAATTCACAGAACTACACTTTGTAAAAAGGACATTTTAAATGTGATCTAGAATTTCTATTGACATGTTGACTCCTTTCTGATAATTATGGCATAAAATCTCTTTGTCTATTTTTTCCACTTTCTATATAGAAAACACTTGCTTCTGTGTGGAGTTGGGCTATTTATGCCTCAGGGAGATCAAGCTGGAAGTGATATGTTGCCCATTGGCTGGATCATGAGCAGATAGGAGTAAAAATACTTCCCAGTAAAGATAAAAGTAACATGATTCAAATGATGAAATAATGAGCAACATTTGGACTTTGTTGCGTTTTCAGGGACAGTTCAGGGACAGATCAGGGAGAAATGAGCTCCATCTCCTTTGAAGGAGTTTTAATTGTCTTTTCTTATAGCATAGGCCATCCATGTTAAACATTTTCTGTGATTATGATTCGGTATATGTATGTGACACACTATTAATAATTGTTAAATGCAGTAACTTCATAAATGTTTTATATGATTATCAATGACTGCTTTACCACCAATAGAAATTATTCTTGAATCTAGCTAACACATCTTGGTATCTACAACATAAAATACTTTAAATGTTTAATTGCATTTATCCAGTATACTCTAGAGAAGAAATTCTTGATATTTTTTTGTTCATGAACCATAAAGCATTCATTTTCCAAAACTGTTTTATATGTTGCCAGACATATAAGTGACATATAGTGAATAAAATAAAATGTTTACTGAGATAAGTTAGGAAGTAATTTAAAATACTTCTTCTGTGTCCATATAAGTCTACCATTTGATAAAGAAATTAATCTTGCTCTCTGAGATGGGAGTATGTATTAGTTATTTTGTTGTTGCGTTTATAAAATATCACAACCATGGAAAATTATAGTAGGAAGAGTTTATTTGAACTTATGAATCCAGATGCTGTGGAGTCAGTTAGAGCAGCAAGGCATGACAGCAAGCTTCATGCATGATGGCAATCACAAAAACTGAGAGATCACCTCCTAACTGCCAATATAAAGCAGAGAAAGCCAAATGGAACAAACACAGGACTATAAATATTCAAAGCCATCCCCAAGTGATATAATCACTCCAGCTAGGCTCGATACCCCAGTGATCTACAATAGTGATGCATACCAACTGGGACCAAGTATTAAAACATTTCAGAATCTGGAGAGCATTCTTATTCAAAGCACCATGCCCCACTCTCTAGCTCCCATAGGTTCATGGCCAAATCACATTCAAAATTCATTTACTACAGCTTCAAAATTTCCTAACTTTAAAGTTTTAAAATTGTTTATAAATCCAAAATCCTTTCTGAGATTCAGGTGAATACCTTAACTGTAAAACCAAAATGTAGGTTATATACTTCTAACAGAAATGGCACTAAATATACATTACATTTCCAAGTGGAGGAGCGGGCCATAATGAAGATATATTCTACTGAAGCAGTACTAGAACCCCGCAGGGCGACCCCCCATTAGCCATAGCTTCTTGTCCAGTGTCAAAGGGCTTAGATGGATGTGTCCTTCCAGCTTTGCTGCCTTCACCATATCTTTCACTTAGGATGTTCCTCTCTCTCTATGTAACAATCTACAGCAGACAGCACAGCCCTCTGTCCCCTCCAACATCTTTTGGTCTTCACTGAATACAGGCCTCACTTTTGCAGTTTCACATATTGTATGCTTTCAAGACCAAGAAATGGGATCCTCTAATGCTTCTTTTACTAAGATGTAGTTTGTTGTACTTTCTGGTAAACGTCTAGTGGATTAATACTCAAAGAGTCCCAAGTGCTATTGGTTTGAGTCTTTTATATATTATTGGCTTCTTGGTCTTCTTGTGTATGCTGGCAAACAATTTGATTGGGTACTCTAAACTATGAGGTATCCACATGGCATGTTGACACATACCTTTAATCTCAGCTGCTGAGAGGCAACAGCAGGCACATCTGTGTGAGTTCTAGGCCAGTTTGATCTACATAGTCAATTATAGAAAGCCAAACAATCAAACAAATAAACTAAGATTAAAACTATTAAGCAATTATGCTAGAATGCAAAGGAAGGGGTAAATGAATAGGTTGTGGGGTAGATGTGAATTTAGACTTTGCACATCACTAAAGGTCACTGACTTGACTACAGCACATTGACAATGGCAGGCCTGCCTGACTATTTTTTTTCCCCACTTCACTTACAGGAATCCTCTCCCACTAACACAATAGCCTCTTCATACAGGGAATTCACTGCCACAAACTGCTTGCCATGAAGGACTTTCTGAAACTACAGAGGAAGACTCCATGACCCTGTCACTCTAGCAGAGGGCACTGCCAAGTTTCATTACCAGCTTTCCCTTTGTCGCAGCGAAGAAGATTTCTTCTTAAGGGTGCTAATTTCATTGATAATTACAGCTTTTCTTCCTGATATTATCTTGCCAGTAACCTTAAGCTCCCACTGCTCCTTTCTCACCAATCTATACATTTTATATTTCTTTCTATAACATGGTTTTTTCATTGTAGACCTGCATATGCATTATCAATTACAATCACCCAGCAGATTCAAATTTATGCTATATTGAAATGTCCTTGCCAAAATAATATTCCATTACTTTTGACTTTAGCTTTATGTTAGTTCTTAGGATTTGGGCAGAAAGAAGCCAGATTCTTTGTAAGGATGTCAAAGAAAGGCATTAAGTCCAGTTGCTGGTATTGTTCTCCCCTCTATCATTTGAATTTTTTCAGCAGTATTGTCTTCTAGGATCTTATTTTAAAATTCACTTTTCATTCTGCTATTACCGCCCCCAGTATCCCTCCCAGAATCCTTCACCATCCTCCCCTCTCTCTCACTTCTAAAAGGGAGGAGTTCTCCTACTGGGTAACCTCCCACCCTGGCATATCAAATCTCTATGGGGCTAGGCACATCCTCTCCCACTGAGGCTAGAAAGGGCAGCCCAGTGATAAAAAGAAGCATATCCCACAGACAAGCAACAGTTTGGGGGATAGCCCCTGTTCCAATTATTCAGGACCCACATGAAAACTAAGCTGCACATCTGCTACATATTTGTATGTAGGCCTAGGTCCAGCTGTGTATGATCTTTGGTTTGTGGTTCAGTCTCTGAGAGCCCCAAGGTCCAGGTTAGTTGACTCTGTAGTTCTTCCTGTGGAATTACTATCTGCTTCAGGGCCCACAGTCCTTCCTCCTATTCTTCTAAAAAAGTCTCCAACCTCCATTCACTGTTTGGCTATGGGTGTCTGTATCAGTTTGAGTCAGCTACTGGGTAGAACTTCTCAGAGGTCAACATGCTCCTGTCTGCATGCATAAAAAAATTATAATGATAGTATCAGGGATTGCTGCTTGTCCATGGCATGGGTCTCAAGTTTTACGAGTTATTGGTTGGCCATTCTCAGTCTCCGCTTCATACCCTATTCTGCATTCGTTGTAGACAAGATAAATTTTGGGTCGAAAAAATTTCTGGGTGGGTTGGTGTCCCTACTGCTCCACTGTGGTTTCTGCTTGGCTATAGGAGGTGGCCTTTTCTTGCTCTATATCCCCAGTGCTCTGAGTTACAGCTACAATCACTCCCATTGGGCACCTCCCTTATCCCAACTTTCCTGTGCCTGCCCACATCTGATCCTGAAACCCCCATTCCTATCCCTATCATTTGTCCCATCCAGTTCCTTCCTTTGTTCTACCTCCTATGAATGTTTTAATCCCTCTTCTAAGAGTGATTCAAGTATGCTATTTTGAGCCATCCTTCTTTAGATTTTTTGAGTCTGTGAAGTGTACCAGGGATATCCTGTATTTTACGGTTAATATCCACTTATAAGTAAAGACATACCATTCATGTACTTTTGGGCCTGGGTTATCTCACTCAGGATGATATTCTCAAGTTCTGCCCATTTGAAATTCATGATGGCTTTGTTTTTAATAGCTGAATCATATTCCATCATGTAGATGTACCACATTTTCTTTATCAGTATTTCAGTTGAGGGACATCTAGGTTGGTTCCAGATTCTGATTATTGCAAATAAAGTTGTTATGAACATAATTGAGCAAGTGTCTTTGTGGGATGGTGGAGCATCTTTTGAGTATATGGCCAGTAGTGGTATAGCTGGGTTTTGAGGCAGAACTATTGCCAGTTTTCTGAGATACCCCCAAAATTATTTCCAAAGTGTCTGTACAAGTTTGTACTCCCACCAGCAATCGAGGAGTGTTTATCATACTATCATCTGCAGCATATGCTATTACTTCAGTTTTTGTTATTAGCCATTCTGACTGGTGTAAGATGGAATCTCAGAGTTGTTTTGATTTGTGTTTTCCTGATGACAAAAGACTTTACAAAAAAATAAAATAAATGGTCCAAGAACAAAGTAAGGGATACAGTACCCTTTATAATAGCCACAAAGAATATAAACTGTCTTGATATAATTCTAACACATCAAATTAAAACCAATAAGACAAAAACTTCAAGTGATGAAAGAAAGAAACAAGGAAGCTATCAGAAGAGAAAAGATCTCCCATTCTCACAGAACAGTAGGATTAACATAATGGAAATGGTCATCTTAGTATAATCAGTCTACAGATTCAATGCAATTCCCATCAAATTCCAACATAATTCTTTACAGGTCTTGACAGAGAAATTCTCAACTTCATACGGAAAAAACAAAAAAACAAACTAAAGCAACCACCAAACAAACAAAACCTTAGGATAGCAAAATCAATCCTAAACAATAAAAGAACTTCCAGCGTTATCACCATCCTTGACCTCCAGCTATACTACAGAGCAATAGTAGTAAAAGATGCATGGTATTGGTATAGGAACAGACCAATGGAGTCTAATTGAAGACCCTGACATAAACCTTGAGTTTTAAGAAGCATGTAAGGCCATATAATGGAAAAAAGAAGGAATGTTCAATGAATAGTGCTAATGTAATTGGATGTCTACATGTAGATAAATGCAAATAGATCTACCAACCTACATAAAACTCGGGAAATCTGGAAATTCCTTATAAATTTGCTATCTGGTCACCATTGAAACTGACATCTATTATTCATTGGCATATGTGCTGGCTAGCTTTATGTTAACTTCACACAAGCTGAAGTCAACTGAGGTGAGGGAAACTCAATTAAGAAAATGTCTATATTTGGTCAGACTGTAAGCAAGCCTAAGGGGCCATTGTCTTAATTAGTAAATAATGGGGGAGGAATCTTCTTATTTTGGGTAGTGCCATCCCTGGAATGGTGGTCTTGGCTTCTATAAGAAACTAGGCTGAGGAAGTCATGAAGAGTATGTTTCACAATTTTCCTGTGACCTCTACATCAGCACCTGCTTCCAGGTTCTACCCTGCTAGAATTCCTCTCCTGACTTCCTTTGATGATGAACTGTAGTATGTAAGTCAAATGAACACTTTCTTTCAAAGGTACTTTGGCTATGGTATTTCATCACAGTAATAGTAACCCTGACTAAGACAGCATGTTAGCAACAATATTTATAGTTCCTCAGGAAGAAAGGAGGTTGATACTGAAGGCTTGCTTTCTCTTTTTCTTGTATTCTGACCAGTCATAAATTTATTGGATGGCGATGCCAAATTCAGGACAGCCCTTGTATCTCACTTTATTCCACATGTTTGTCTTTTCTGGACACACACATAGACCTACTCTGAATCATATTGTACTAATCTCATGGACATCTGTCAGTCTTTTAAAGATAGCTTTCTAGACAGCATCACAATAATATTTGATATTATATTTGATTAAATGACAATGAAAAATAGAGAGACTAAAAGTCATGTTGCTTTTAGATGGTTTCAATCTCAGGTATCATTAGTATCAAAGATATTATTCATAACCAAAACACTGCTATGAGTATGTAACTCTCATTCTTCCCCACTTTGAGTGTTTTTCTTATTTCTTTTGGTTTGTTTGTTTTAGAGAAACAAAGGCTGGACTCAGACTCTCAGTCTTGTTCAGGATGATCTTGTACTTTAGATCTTTCTGCCACCATCTCTAAAGAGCAGAGACTACCTTTATGTAGTTCTAAATTATGTACTTTTAAATTTTAATTTAGCAACTATATATGGAGTAGCATGTAATTCTGCTTAATTTTTTTAGGAAGTTGGAGTTGCAAAGTAGACAGATAAATGTTATACCTTAATTTATACCATGTCTCAATTACATGAACCATCCAATTAATCATCTCTGATCATGGCATGCCATAAGAAGCTATTTAAGTTCAGTTTCTTCAAAATATAGATTTGCAATACAAAGATAGCAAGGACTATTATAATAGAATGATATTAGTAATCTGTAATATGAATTGATAAATTTACATGATTATTTCTTTCAATATTCAATATACTTGTATTGTTTGCATATTTAAGCTTATATATACATATATATATATAATTTTGATGAGTCAAAATTAAATAGCAATTATAATATTAATAATAAATATCTCTTTATCTTCTAGTATTGCTGTATTATATAATTCCTATGTTCTTAGTGCTTTATTAATACAAACATCATTTTTAATTTTTCATTTTTAGTTGAGTGAAAACACACATATACCACTAGACAAGTTGATGATTGCATAAAATATAAAGTAAAAATATTATATGATAATAACAGGAAAGGAGTCTGTAAATATTTCACTTTGCATTTCAGTTATTGTATAATCTTGTGAAAAGAGTCTAAAGTCTTCTGTTTTATAATTTTAATATGTGAATTGTTGTTTGAACTTCATATAATAATAACCTTTGAACTTCTTGTCAGTATTATGTTACTGTTTGTAGCTATATATCTGTAGTTTGAATCTATTTTTTGTTAACTCAAGACGGTGAGCATAATCTCTTGAATTGTTCTTTGTTTCTTAAGTCAACTGTTCAAAACAAATAGAAAATATTATCAGAATCCTGCCCATAGAATTGGCAAGTGAATATATTTAAAATGTGTGTATGTGAACTGTTTAATTAGATTTGAGAGGTGCTCATGAAACTGTCATCAGTTGAATTGATAACACCAAACTTGTAAATTACATTTTATATGTGTTAAAGCTATGATATCTGCATTCTGGGGGAAAATGTTTTTTATTTTTTTAAAGTTACAGAGGGTATGGGATTAACAAAGGCTGTGTGATTTATGGGCTGACAGGTTTGTCCAGGTATGGGATGTCTATCATATCCTCCCTCTAGTTACATGTTGCAGGTGCCTTTTGACTTTCAGGCTACTGCTGGAGCAATATGCACACAAGGTGAACTCATAATTGTTGGTACTAAACTTGATAAAGTAATGTTTAGTTCTTTCTTTCAATATTTGAACGCATATTTTAGTGGATCTGTCTTGTTTCATCCATCTTGCAAACACACATCCAATTGTAAATTGTTTTGGGCTTTCATTTTAATACGGTGGAGATGAGTGAGACTTATTTTTTTCCCTTTCTGACATGCTTGAACGAGAAAACATAGCTACCCCATCATCCCCTAAATAGAACAACCTCACTCTTGCTGGATGAGTTTGTAAAAATAAAAACACAAATCAAAACTCCTAACAGCACATCTGTTCTTATTTACAGGAATTAGATGTTGCAGGCTGCAGCTCAGAATCAGAGGTAAGCATTACATTTAATCTGTCATGCCTCCAGGTTTTTATGGAGTTCAAACATTTTAAAAGGTTTGGCTTGACAAAATTCCCTCATTACATTTCTTGAGGTAGTGCTGTCATCTCAGTCCAGTATCTCACTAATAACATTTCCAGTTCAGTAGGAGCAGACATTGTTCATTGCTTTTTATTTGATCTCAGGCTATTTAACAGTAGAAGATGCTGTGTGCACATCATTCCTTTAGGATTTGAAACCACTGGGTTAAAGGTACATCCAATTATGTTATATCTTTAAGCAACTTGAAAGTGTAGTTTTATATATAGAAATTTACTACTGAACTATGGTGAGATAACGTTAAGGTTGTGAACACCCTGACAAGTAAAGAAATCCAAAGTTAAGGATGACATTTTGTCCTTCCTTTGTGCTACAGTGAGAATGAATGGAGTTGAGTGGAAGAAACTGAAAGAGACTGGAGATTTATTATTATTTAAAAGATTTTGCAATTATATAACACACAAGATATAAGTATTTTTAATTTAAATGTAATTAATTTTAACTTTAAAGTATATATGCATGTGTGGGTATACCATAGTGTACTGTGGCAGTCAGAAAACAAGTCTACAGATTTGTTCTTCCTTTTACTGTGGGAATCTGTGAGATTGAATTCAGATTGTCCGACATGTTAGCAGGTACCTTAGTCACAGAGTTTCCTCTCTATCCCAATAATCAGGAGTTTATAAAACAGATTCCTTGGTTTATTTGGTTTCTCTTAAACCAAAAATGATTGTAGGACATAAATTTTTTTAAAAAAGTTGATATTATTTTATTCCACAAAGAATAATGAAGAATATAAAGGGAATTTTCTTCTTTGCTCTTGTAAAATCAAGAAATGTAGCTGCCAAATATTGCTGAACCCACACATTCAAACAAAGTTGGCACTCTCTATAGTTTGCTGTAGTACAACTGTCAATAAGCATGTATGATGTATCAATACTCTGAGAGACACACTTATTCATTTGGACAGAAAGAAAAAAAGGGGATCAAAGACCAACAAGCATTATACATTTGGGAAATCTGAGATTCATTATCTCCAAGCATCAAGTCTGAGATACAAGTTTTAAAGATGTCATGTCTTTAGGGGTGAAACATAATAGACTTCAATTGCCTGCAGGATGACTGAAAAGAAAGTATGGGAGGAAATTTTGTTTGGAATTGATGAGTTATATCTGTCTCTGCTGGGTTATTTTAAACTTCATCAAAGTGCACAGAAGCTATATGCAAATGAGCACCACCAAACACATACATTCAAAATTCCTAAACTGTAATGTATAGCTGCATTATACTTGGGTATGTAAATTAGAAATATTTTGCATCAGATATAGAAAGGGAAATTGTAATAGAGAATCACCATCTACCTAGCAAAGGATTCCAAACATTTGATTGTCTCTCAATAGAGAAAAATGTAATAATCATGTATTTTTTAGAGAGAGAAAGGTGTTTATATACAGTAATACTTTACTTCTAGAAGCCAGTAGGTGAAATACAAAAGCAAGCCAAGACTGGTTCACTAGGAACAACATCAGAGAAAAATTTAAGTATATATTTTTACTCACAGCTACAAATTCAAAAGACTTCACGGACTTCTGAACCAAGGCTCTTTCATATATCTTGAAAGATGATAGATTCCTTTGGGTGTATGCCCCAGAATAGTATAGCTGGGTCATAGTTTTGGAAAAAAAAACCCAAACTCATTTCCATTATGTGTGTACTAGTTTTCACATCTACCAAGAGTGTACCAGAGTTCTTCTTTCCCCAAATTCTTGCCATCTTCTATCAGAGTCCTCAATGATAGCCATTTTGATTGGCAAGTCTCAGCATTTTTAGTACACATGTCCCTGGTGGCTAGGGATATTGAAAACATTTTAAGATGCTTACTGACCATTTGTTCTTTTGCAGACTGCCTGTTTATTTCATTAGCATATCTGTTGATTGACAGTTGGGGTTTTTTGATGTTTAATCTTTGTACATATTTAAGTATTGTTATTCTACTTACAGTAGCATGGAAATGGAACAAGTCTATTTGTCCATCAGCAGAAGAATGCATAATGAAAATGTGGTACTTATACCCAGCGGGATTTTTGTTGAATTGTAAAGAAAATGAAATTTAAAGAATAATAAACAGATCTGGAAAATATTAAAATAAGTGAGCTCAGGACAGAAAGTGCATGTCCTCTCTCATGTACAAATTTTAGCTTTCTGTGTGAACCTGTATGCATATAAATGGGTATAAATATGAGAAAGACATAAAAATAATAGAAAGATGACCCAGAGAGTAAAAATAAGGGCTTAAGAATGTTGGAGAGGATAAGAAGTCACAGATGACATAAATTGCCCAGGAGGCTGGTAAGAGGTGACAAGGGTATCCAGAAGGCTCAAGCATGAGAAGAGCAGAGAATCTCCTAAAACACGCTTCATTTGAGAATATTGTTACAATATCTAATTTTTTTCAAGACAAGTTTTAAAAATGAAAAAAAAAAAAGATTCAAGAACTCTCTAGGGCAGATGTTCTCTGAATATCAGGAAGTGATAGTTGAAAAAGACCTTTCCAATTTCTACAGATTCACGTTTTCAATTATGACACTTAGGAGAGAATGGAATTTTTATGATTAATTTCCACATATTTCTATTTCTTTTAAAAATCCATTTTCTATTTTCATAAGAACAATGCTATATACATTTCTTCTTTTCTAATTGAGACCTTAAATATTTTGTCCATTTTTCTCTACCTTCAAATATCAACACTTTGCCATTAGATACAATGCATATGTGTGTGGTGGTTCTTATTAGTCAGGGTTCTCAGGAGGAATAGAACTGAGGGAAAGGAGGGATATTTATTAGAGTCGCTTACAGGCTGAGCCCCAGACAGTCCAAAAACAGCTGTCTACCAATAGAAATTCTAAGAATCCAAGAGTTGTTCAGTCCATGAGGCTGGAAGCCTCAGATGTCTTCAATGTATACAGTATTCACAAAGACATAGATTCTATTTCAGTGAATGTATGAACTTGCCAGAGTTCAGGCAAACAGGTAAAGAGCAAGCACTTTGTTCTTCTATGTCCTTTTTTTTTTTTTTATATATATATAAGAATATGTTTTATTTTAATCCCAGGTGTGAGATATGGGGTTACTCCAGATTGTTCACAGCAGCCGACTAGGACTTGCCCTGTGCTCTAGCAGGGGAATTTCTGCCATTGTGTGACATTGGAATTCTGGGACTTTACAGAGAGCGTATAAACGCTAGGGTCCTGAGAGGGGTGTGGGTTGCTGGCTGGTTGCTGTTGGTCTCGGTTTGTTAAGTAGTCGTGTGCAAAGAAGAAGAAAGAAGAAATCAGATATTGGGATGACAAAGATCAAACTTGTCCCAAGGAACTCATCGCCTCTAATTATCAGGAAGTAGTCTAACGATAACTCCGCCCCCTTTCCCCTCTAACCCATTTTTCTCCAAATCTAGTGTTATGGGGCTGAAAGGGTGAAAGAGGGTGGAGAAGGGTAGAAGAGAGAAGAACCCACAAAGTAGCCAAGTTAGAGACTTCTCCACGGGCGTGGCTGGATGCAAAGGTACTCGAAACGTCCCACGTGAGGAGATCCGAGTCCTTGCGTATGGGTCCTTTATAAACTGTGAACTCAATGAGGGAAATGAGGGAAGGAACATGTTGTAATTATGTGTCCTGTTGCTTGGATAGAGCCGCCAGGGAGCTGCTGTGGAGTGGGTGGGTGTCCCCGTGGCTGCTGACGTGACGTCTCAATGTTCGTGTCTCAGAGCTTCAGGGCTGGGCAGGGAGGGAGGGCTACGACCAGATGCAGGCAAGTGTCTGATCGGCCACCGTTTCAATGACAGTGTAGAGGGCAAAGACTATCCAGTACATCATCCAGCAGACGTATTCCTTGACATTTTTCGTCTTTACGGCTTTATAGGAATAGTATGCTGGATAGAGCATTCCGAACTTCCATGTCCTTTATATAGGCTTTTATCAGGAGATGGCATACTAAAGGTGACTCTTCCCACCTTAAAAAATCTGGTTTAAAAGTGGGTATGCATGCAAGTACTCACTTGTGATTTATCTCCATACTCAGTCGTGGTGACATCTGAATAGCCACCACAGCTGCCCTTTAATTCATTTTATCATCATTGAATAATACATTGTGATGGAAGATGTATTTTTCAGGTTCTTTATACAGGACATATGCACATGTTATATATCATGTGTGAGAAGAGTGATTCAGTCTAAGCCTTAGAACCATGGAGATCATAGTGCAACTTTCATTCTGTGACTGAAACCTGGACTAGTGCTAAGAGCCTGACATGAGTCCTGGAAGACAGGACTAGAGTTCTGTAAGTACTGATCTTCAGAGTAGTGAAACTATCTGATCTTTACGAGAGGGGGACTTATTTTTTCTTTCTTTTTCTTTTTTTTTTCTCGCATGTATCTGTAGTGTCAGAGAACATCAGCCCATTTAAGGGTGCTTGTTCATTCACTGCAGTTTAGACAACTTCAACTGGTTTCCTTCAGAGTCACATGCAAGTCTCTTCTCAGAAATATTCATGAGTTGGACTTATTAAATTAATCTCCCCCTTCACTTTCTATTTCAAAGTATGATGCGTTTATCAGTACCATCAATGTGAATTTTATGCACTTCAAGTGCTAAACTTTCATTAAAGATAATGCCCTTTACTATGTCCAGCTGTGCTTCTATGTATGTGTGGAAAGGCATATGTGTCGTTTGGTATTTTTCTATTCCAATGCTGATAAATGTTTATGAAATGAGAAAGCATTGATCACTGACATCACATCTGTTATTCCTAACACCAAAAAAACTGAGGAAAGATGAACCCAGTTTGAGGCTGACCTGGGCTACCTAGTAACGAAAGCCCTGTCACACAAAAGTCCAATAAAAAAAAGTAACAGGCAAAAGAAGAGAAATTATGTGAAGATGTATTAAGCTATGCAAGACAAGGAAAATTCATGTCTGTGTCTTCACACAGCTTACTCTTCTGTGTGTGTTCATAACTGTCTTGGTAAGGACTAGTGCATCATTTTAGTAGGAACAACTTTAACGATCTCCTCTAAAATTTATCAGTATTGAATTGGGTTCTTAGAATATTTGATATCTTAGAATATTCATATCTCTCTTTTAAAACTGACATTAGTCTATATGTTTGTGCTTTTAAGTAAAATTTGTCAATTTGGGAATATTTTTTAAAAAACTTGTTGATGTTGAAACTTTATCAACAGCCTAAGTTTGTAAATCCTTAACATATGTTATTCCATCAAAGTGAACTTATATTAAATATCTGTATCAAAGGTTATGACCTTACATTGAAGGAAAATTTCTAGACTATATGAACACAGTTAATTTTTATACAATAATTCCAAGAGAGTGGGTTTATAGTTATTATAACTCATAAAAGAGCTAGATATTTTTAAATTCAACTATTCAAACAGTATTTTGTACTTGTATTGGAAAAAATGCATGTGTCATTCTTTTGGATAGTTAAAATAAAAATTAATATGTATAAATCACTCTTTCATCAGGCCACGTCTAATATTTTTGTTGAACTGTTACATATTTTCTAAAATCTGTTATATCAATAAAATTAAGATTACTATTTATCTTCCAATACTTACACTTCATTTCTTTTTCTGTTCCTGGAAAATTGACAAGGGTACCCAGGCCATACTAACAAAATTTTATGGGATATATTCTTGTCTTTAGTTACTCTTTCTATTAACTGTTTTTCATGGCATGTATTCCAATAACATATTTCTAGGGCATATACTTTTGCACTTTTGTAATGTTCCCTAGGTTTTAGGATGCAAAGAATTATTATATTTTTATTACAATATTTGAAGAGAGGTTTATTGGGTATTAAATTTTAAAATTAATTTATGTTAGATTTTCTTGAATGGACTGAGATCATTGGTTTTTAATACATAAAGTTGTCAATTTTAGGTTCCTTATACCTTTAATGTTTTACCTCATCCTCTCTGGTGTAGGTTATTGGGGCAGAACTAGTATTGTAAACACGGCTTCTTTGCAGCTATTTGGGTTTTTGTGACTACTTACTGAAATGAATAATAGTAACATTTTTATGACTGATGGAGTGTTCTCTAGCCAGTCACAGAATATTTTCCCTGGGTTTTTACTCTCCTTCTTGCCTTTTTGACTGGAAATCATGGTGACTGAAGCGACTTTATATATGTACATGATGCATCTAGTCTCTATTTTACCCCAAAGAAGTTCCTATGATATAAAAATAAACTTGTATTTTTGGATGTGAGTCTAGCCTTTAATGGCTGAGCCATGAGGCCACCCACCCATTTCAAAATTGTTAACCCAGAAATGTTCCTGTCCAAAGGAAAGACAGGGACAAAAAAATGGAACACAGACTGAAGGAAAGGCTACCCAGAGACTTCCCCACATAGGGATTCATCCTATCTGCAGACACCAAAACCCTACACTATTACTGATGCCAAGAAGTGCTTGCTGACAGGAGCCTGGTATGGCTGTCCCCTGAGAGGTTCTACCAACACCTGACCAATACAGATGCAGATTCCCTGGCAGGTAGTCAGGCAGGCAACAGATTCAGGGCAAGTCCCTGCTCCTGTTTCAACAATAAATTTTAACTAATAAATACAGTCAACTAATTTCTTCCTTAGTCACTTTTGGTCAGCCTTATTTTTAACCACAGTAGTAGAAAGAAAACTCAGATAAGTCCTAATTGGTCATGACATTTCTAAGTGTAATGGTTCACTTGACCAAGTAAGTTATATGAAATTTTACATTTACATTAGGGAAAATATGGCTAAGATTTTATTTTTTATTTAGTCACTATAGTTAATTAACAGTCATTAGTATAATTTTACATAATTCCTAGCTTTTGAATGAAAATTATTTTAAAATTTTAAAATAATATTGATATCTTACATACTTTATAAAAACATTCTGAAAACCTGTATTTTAAGTAGAATTCTAGTAACAATACTAGTTACTAGAATTTGAGTTTTTAGCTGACAAAATGTTTTATTTTTCATATCTATTAAACTGGAGTTAAATCCATCTAATATGTTTGGTATCCATCTGAGAGGAGAAGAGACCCAAACACAGACAGAAAAGAAGCTGTAAAAAGACATAGACATGTTTCTCTGCTTCTTTTGTATTTTAATAATTTAAGTCATTTTTTTAATCTTCTATCACTTCTATCATATTGTTCTCTTATAGTTGACAAATTTGCATGCCTAAAATCTCCTTTCTGCAGCAAAGAGAAATCAAGAGAAAATTTGATACTTTGTCTAGAATACTCTCCAGCATCCTGTCCTAGATCTCTTTGAACATATACCTTGTCTATCATCACCTAGCATTGTTGCTAGGCTACATTTACTAACATGATGTATTGCAATTCCGTATCAGTCTTATTGTTCAGGCTCTTTAATCTTTCATGAAGATTCCTCTCAAAATGCTTATCATTTTCCTAGCTTTCTAAGTACTTCCTAACACTTTGGTTCCTAAGTCATTCTTTTATCCTCATTTTCTTTCTTTCGCATTGATGTACTGGATTCCTTGTAAGTGTCAAAATGTGATTTTAAGTATCTATTGCATCAAACAAAATGATTTCCAAATTTAGTTTGTCATAACATGAGTTATGTGTCTTTGCCACCCCCCTTGGCTGTTTACCATATGTCTCTCCACTTAGAACACCCCAGATCCTCAACATGTAACATCCTTTTCCTCACAGGAAGAGTTAACCATGAGAGTGATGCCGAATCTGAAAGTGATTTGCCACCCCCTCTACTGTGCTGTTGTCACTCAGAGCGATGCTAGAACCTCTTAGGTAAGATGATGCATGGATCTGAATACCTAGATGTAGGATCACTCTCAGTCTAGCAGGCACAGCTACTAATTCGTACCTATATAACAAGGAGTGAGTTTGTCTATAGTACATAAGTAGGCTTGAATTTCATGGAGTGATCAGTTGGAGCTGTCCATATTGGGATTTTTTATATCATAGGGAGTTTTATAGTTTTACTGCACAGGTCATTCTTATAATCCAACCCAGCAGACAACTAATTTTAAAATTGCATCATTATACCATTCACCTATAATAAATTCTCATTATCTGACACTTGAGGGCAATATATAATGAAGCTCATTTTTATAAGTGGCTTCTTCTTAGTCTTGGTATCAAATGAAGCAGAAATGGGAATGTGATGCTCATTTGGATTAATAGTCAGCAAAGTTGTTTCAATTAGAGTAACCCAAGTACTAGTAAGCTGACTGCAATACTGGAGTAGCTCCTTTAAACTACTGACCAGGTCTTGCCAGACTCAGCAGGCAACATGTAATTTGATTACCTCCTAAAGTGTTGCAGCAGTTGGGGACTCTATAAACCAATTTTAACAGGACTTCGAGACACTACTTGTGTAAAATAGACTGACATAAAGTTAATTCTTTAATGCATTTCATTAAGAAAAACATGTTTACTTTCTAAACAGTCCCCTTGTTAGTGTGGGACACATCACTCAAGAATGCAATTGAACTCAATAAAACCAAATGATATAATGACAGGTACTGATAGGAACTGAACAGTTTCTACTCCAAAATATATTTCCCTATTAGAGCTGCTATAAAACCGTGCTTGAGTATAGCCATCCTGGCAGAAAATTCAAAAGGAAAAGACACATTTTCAGCTGAGTAATTAGAAGAGAATCTGACCAGCTATCAGAGGTACAGTAAGTGTCACCTCCAGGTTAGCATCTGTTTTCAGTTATTTACAGCATAACTTGTATTTGCTTCTTCTTTCTGGTCTTTCTTCTCATAAGAACTCACATGTAAACCAGGAATCTGAGGTACTTCTTTTGGGGTCTTATGAATGCTAACATTTCATGCACTTAGCTAAACATGCTAATTTTCTGGGATTTTTTGTTTTTTTGTTTTTTTTCCCTTAAAGGCATCCCTAGTCTTTTGACATTGTGATACACACTGTATACACAACCATCCTCTGGAACCACCCATTCAAATTACAAAGAAAAAAAAAAACAAACAGAAAACACAAATAAACTTTCATAGCATTTAGGTTAACTTTATGGTGTTAGATCACATTCATACCATCCCTGGCTAAATATAAACATACTTGGCCTGTAGCTGTATGTAAATGTACTCACTACACAGGCTGTATGGAAATGCACTTGGCACACAGGCTGCAGGCTGAACATACTCAGAGGTAACTGATTACTCTCTGTTAATTGATTTCTACTCTAATCGTTGTAGTGCTAGAACTCATTGTCTTCTAGGAGAATTTTCCTCTACAGATTATTTTTTTGAGTTAGGAGGACCTTTATCCTTTAAGTGCACATATATGGTTGAGGTTTCCACATGTTGACATGAATCCTACATGGTTCCTTATTTAAAGTCGACTTAGCTGCCTCTTTGCATTTTTCTTGGTGAAGCATTTCTTGCTCATGCTGTGAGGACAACTGATTTTTCTGTGCTGGACCTACACGAATATTCTTTCCACGTGACCTTGAATTAAGAAAGCACAATGGATTCCATGAGTTCCTGTGTCTTGATTTGCAATGATGTAGAAGGCGGTTCTCCAGCAAAAACATTCAGAAATATTTTCCAATAATACGTTTCTTTGGCTTAAAATAACCAGATGAATAGATGAAAACAATCAGTTTGATAAGATTCATATCGTATCTTAAAACAAGAGCTTATTTAAGCAACCATAAATTAAAAATCCTAACTATGGTCAAATGATAAGTAGTCAACTTGAATCTTACTCAGAAGGGGAAAATAATAGACATTGGAGGTGGATGGAGTAAGGGAACTGTATGGGAGAGGGAGTGGAAAGGGATCAAAGTGAAATGGATATCAGTTGTGGGAGAATAGGGAAGGGGGAGAGGGATGGAATGGAAAGGAAATCAGTGGGAGGTCATCTCCTGGATGAGCTGGATACCTGGGATGGGGAAGCCTGGCATGGCTTCACTGAGAGGTTATGCCAGGACTTGACTAACACAGATGTAGATACGCACTGCCAACTATCAAACTGAGCCATGGACCATATTGGAAGAGTTAGGGGAATGACTGAAGGACCTGAAGGGAATTGCAGCCACATAGCAAGAGCATTATCAACTAACTGGACAACCCAGAGCTCCCAGGGAACTAAACTACCAACCAAAGACTATAAATGGAGGGATCCAGGGCTCCTGTTGTGTATGTAGCATAGAATGAACTTATCTGCCATCAATAGAAGGGGAGGTCCTTGGTCCTGTGGAAGCTTAATGCCTCAGCATAGGGGGATGTTAAAGAGGTGAGGAAAGAGTGGGTAGTGGATGGAGGATCACCCTCATAGAGGCAATGGGAGGGGGGATGAGAGGTTTGGTGGGGAGAAGCCTGGAAGTTGGATATTATTGAAAACTAGACAGATAAAATGATTTTAAAAAGAAAAGAAAAGGAAAAAAGAAATAATAATAGTGACTCAAGTATCCAGGATTTGTACTGTAAACTTGAAAGCAGTTTACTAAATGGAAATGCAATTGATAACAACAAATACTTACCATTCTTTAGAAGCAATTGTGTATTTTGAAAGGGAAAGATGCTTCCATATGAAAAATAATAAAAGTAAGGAGCCATCTCGAGTGTCATGCCAAATACAATTGGATTTGTGTTAGTTCTAAGATTTGCAGTGGTAGTCATTATAATTATGAAAAGTTTAAAGACACTTGCAGTTAGAACATCTCTGGATGTTTTAACTTTGCATAGTGAGCTTATGAATTTAAAGAATGATGCTCTGCTAAGCATTAATGCAGCAGATACTGCTGATAAAATTACCCATGGCCTGAGATCAGTATTTCTATTTGGATCAAGCTTCAAGAATGGCATATATAACTTGATCATGCTAGCCCATTTTGTCCTGGGAATATTTTATTCCTGCCCATCACGTTAAAGCTTGTCTTTAACCACATCAACATGTTAGCAGCCAAAGTACATGGCTTGAACCTGAAAATGAACCCCCAGACAGAGTTATTAAATTAACAGGCTGGCAAAACAAGGATGGGTAAGATTCTGCATAGAGCCTTACCAACCTAAGACATAAGTGCATTGCTCTTGATAATGCATATTCCATGATGAGTAAGGAAAGCATTCTTGTCAGAAAGATCTAAGACAGGCTCGGTCTTATTTATGAAATAAAAAAGTAGGAGAGGGTAGAGCCTTTGGGGCTACTTGACAAGAATCTGACATGGGCTAAGGGCAAGAAAATGGACTGCTTGGCAAGAATATGACATTGGCCAAGGACAAGGAAGTGGGCTTCAGGCAGGAATCTGACATTAGGCTAGAAGAAAGAAGTAATTTCAGGCAGAAATCTAAATATTAGGCTGGAAAAAAGAAGTAATTTCAGGCAGGAATCTAAATTTTAGGCTAGAACATGGAAGCAGGCTTCAGACATGAAAATGATTTTGGGCTAGTATAGAGATGTTGGCTCAGATATTTTGGTCATCCTGATAAGCCCTTAGAAACAGTGATCCACTGGAGTGTTTATGGAACTTTGTTTATTGCCTTGCTTGTTCTTTGACTATTTATGTTTATTGTCTTGCCTCTTCCTTGACTATTTGCATCTACTGTATTGCTAGTCCCTCAACCAAGAACTGACCTTAATACTTGCATGTAATCAAAATGGTATAAAAGCAAAAAGGAGGAAGAGGATGGGATCAGAGTTTTCCAGGGATGGGAAATGGGAAAAGGGAATAGCAACTGAAATGTAAATAAATAAAATATCCAATAAAAAGAAAAAAAAAGAAAAATAATAAAATCATTTAATTAAACTAACTTTCATTTGGCATGGACAATGGCTAAAGAATATGACATAAACGTGTTTGAAGAGACTCATATGGGATGACAATTAATCTCATTTCTGAAAAGATGAAATGAACATATTTTTTCCTATTTCCTTTCCTGATTTTATTTACTGTAAATGTATTGGATTTCCCTCCCTCCCTCTTCCTTTTATCCTCCCTCCCTTCCCTTTGCTCCCTCCTTCCCTGCCTCTCCCTCTCTTTCTCTCTCCCTTCCCTCACTCTTTCCTGGGTTTTGCATGTGTGCTGCCTCCGTGTTTGTGTGTTTGTGTGTGTGTGTGTGTGTGTGTGCGTGTGTGTGTGTGTGTGTGTGACTTAAAAGTAGAAAGAAGACATACTGACTAAATCTTGAGAAACCTAAAAACAACACAGTACTAGATTCCTTGCATTTAATTTTGGAATATTAAGCAAACAGAAAACCAGAAGTGTCAAAGTCAAAGTAGCTTAAAAGAAAACCTCTCATCTTTCTGGTCAAAGAATAAAGAAACAACATAACCAGATAAACAAAAATGTGTTGAATGCAATTTACTGCAGCTAAGCCAACTGACAAGACAGTAGTTGCTACCAGCAGCAAAAGGCTTATAGCTACCTGGCTCATTCCATTTAATAACCTATAGTCTCCAGGGTCAAGTCTGGATGATTTCAGAGACAAAAGATAGTATCTGATAGTATCTTCACCAATAGGCACTAAGTTGGACTTTGTTACTGAGAACAAAATGTCAGAGATGACAAAAGGGGAAGAATTAACTTATTCACATTTGGGGGGATTTTAGCCTTTTTTTTTTTTTCTCACTTTTAGTTCAGGGCCTTTTGTGAAGTAGAGCATCATGACAGTGGGCACACATGGTAGAAAATACTTTTTTATTCTGACTTTGAAGCAAGGAAATGGAAATGGAGAGGGGAAGGCAGAAATAATATAGCCTTTAAAGACCTGCCTCTCTTAACTTATTTACTCTACTCAAAGCAATGTTATGAACGTTTTCAGAACTTTAAAAATCAAGGCCACCAGCTGGAGACCAAACACTCAATAGGTAAGGTTGTCAGTACTATAGGATACTCAAGTCGTAAAGGGCACCAGTTGTCTCCTTTCAATGCTTGTCTGGAGAGACCACATATGTGGTAGAGACTTCTATCCCAACCTCTGTTTTAAGTGCTGACTTTGTGAAAAATTAGTCCTTTTAGAACCTGCTCTCAGAAACAAAGAGCCCACTGCTACCAGGTGTAGTGAAAATATGTAAGCAAAGCCCTAAGATATCCCTCCCAGTCAGCAAATTCACCATAAGTCTGAACTCCCAACCATCCCTCCTAGCAACAAGATACTGTATAAATATATTTTTAAAATATATCTTATACAAATTTTATGTTTATAAAACACTGAAACCCAAGGAATGGCTACTATATTTGCAGACTGAAACATCTACTGTCCTAAATATCATAAATCATATAGTTGAAAAAATGAAGTAAATATACTGATAGAAAAAAAATGGAGCAAATATTGGTCATAAAGAGTCAAATTTATTTGGCATCCAGATTGTATTAATTCTTTATTTCTATTTGCCATTACACTGAACTCTCATGTAAAATTGTTTATTTATACTATTGAGGAAATGTAGCCTACATAGTAACAGTGTAACAGGGTTGTATTGTGTACTTTCAAACAATTAGTATGTTGAGCACTCACTATAAACTAGCTAACTAAAATATCTTCTTTCAAAGAAAACTAAACAACAAAAACAAAAACTACACCTGGTAAAGGGTAGAATTATTGCATTATTTCAATCAGTATGCAGCAGAGTCAAGACTTAAGCTCATAGCCAGTGTGGATTAAGAAACTAAGAATGTGTGACCATGTATAGTCATTGTTTTTATTATCTACATGATAATTTCAGTTTTGAGTTTGTTTTCATCATCCTGCCAGCAGGCTCTTGTCAACATACAAGCTTGCAAACTACAATGTGAGGTATACAACTGAGAGTAACCTGAGTTTTCTGAAGTCTGAACTCTACTGGTTTAGAAGTCAATTATTCTAAAGATTGGATGGGTTCAATATGTTGTGTGTACGTTGTGTATTGAGACCTGGGATTGATGAAGGCAAATTGATTGTGGATCGCTGCTGAGCTAAGCAAACCATGCCAACCCCTAAGATCTGCAGCCTGTTCTACCTGATAAAGTCACATGGAGAAAAATACCATGGATTAATCTTAGTTTGAGATTCAACATTCTATCATCATCTATGTAAGTTATTTTCTCAGCATTAATTCTTTTCTTACTTGCATCTGTGGCCAGTCATGACATTTCATATGTATGTATAAGGCTATAATCACATCATGTATTTGCTTATTCTTTTTAATTGGTGGGTTTCATAGATGAGAAAACTGTATTGTGTCAATTCAATGCCTCTTCTTTTCTTCCTCTAACTTCTGTATCCCTCCACATATTCATACCAGATTTAATAAACAATGTACCAGAATATAAAAACATAAAACATTAAATTGTATACTTATATATATATAAATTCAAACTGTGACTTGTTAAAACTGACAGAATGCCTGCCCATTCTTACCACTGGATATCTTCCCATGCCACCTATGTGGGATACCTTTCCCCTTAGCTAACCTCTTAGGCAAAAATTACTATATGTCAGGTGAACAACAAAGCTTTTGACTGCTAGGTTTTTGGGTTCAATAGTTTGTGATAAAAGGGCCTGCAATGAGCAGTTGCCAGTGGCAGAGCTCGGAGCCCAACACTTTCTGTTATTTGTGTTCACACTTGTTCATTCTCCAGAGAAGGTCAGCATATTCCCTGTAAAGCCATGTTCTGTTTTCAAGTGTAAAACTTCCGTGACAGGAAACACATCAGGACTTTCTGTGAACAGATTACTTTTTACTTCCTCTCTGAGGGGCTCTCATTCAGAACAAAAATGCAATATGGCCGAGAGCATTATTGGAACTGTTAGGATTTGCACTAGGGCATTCTGAAGAGTCATGCTTAATGCTTTTCTCTAATATGAGGGAATCTGTGCAGCGTGCCTATGGCATATTAATGACCTTGTCTGTGTCACTGCAGCCCACAGAGCCTACTCAATAAGGATAAAGCCACAATGGGTGAGCTAAAATAGAAGAGTAAAAAAAAAATGTAAAATTCAAATCACTTGTTTGTACAGGCTGTCAAAGGATTGGATTAAAGTAATTGACAAAGAGTTAAATGGAAAGAAACTATAGGAGTTGATTATTATGAAACTCAAGTAACGGGAAGCTGAGCTTCTAAGAAAATTATTGTGTTATTTTTATAACTCACTGTTTGTAAGAAATACATTTAGATAACATTCTTGAATATTTCATTGAGTACCAGTAAGCAGACATAGTCTGGTTTGGGTGATGCCTTCATTTTTGTATATGTGGATATGTTTTCCTTAAAATATTGATTTTATGAGTCAGAAAAATATTTCATGTTTCTTAAGTCCACATAAGGCAACATCTGAGATTAACACCAGTCACAAGTATTCTCTTGGTGTCATTGCCCCTAATGCATTTAAATTCAAGCATGTTGTTTGGAGTCCAATAGATATAAAATATGATATCATATATATTTAGACAATAGACATACATGATGTGGAGAACCAGTCTAGACCTTATAGTTATTTAATGTAGAAAATAAACACATTAATGCCACAGTATTCCAAAACTGTGCCCGTATTCTGTCAATTATAAGCATAGCATGGGTATCTGAATAATTAGAATTATGTAAAAACAGGATAAATATTTATCACTGTTGTAAACAAATTCCAGGCTGTCACAAGTATACCAAGGTGAATGACCATGTACTCCTGTGAAGAAAATATATATTACAATTCTAGTAAGAATTACTGCAGGGTGGTTGTGACACATGCCTATAAGCCCAGCATTTTAGAGGCAGAGGCAGGTGGATACCTAAGTTCAAGTCCAGCCTAGTCTACATAAGTTTTACCAGGGTAACCAGAGCTACAGAGAGAAACCCTGTTAAGAAAGCACAAACGTACCCCCCCCAAAAAACAAAAAAAAACCCACAACCAAACAAACAACAAAACAGCCAAACATCCTACCAACCAAAAACCAACCAACCAACTAATCAAACATATAAATATATAAAATCAAAAAAAGAAAAGAAATGTGTATATGGTAACTAGGAGTTGAAAAATCATAATTATACAAAATAGTGTTTTCCTGGATAAATATTTCTTTGTTCAATTACTATATCAGATTTAACACAAATAAGGCATTAATTTTGTTTATATTCATTAAAGTCTATTTTGGGATGGAACTATGCCAATAGATTCTATGCTTTCCTGCTATTGATTCTCTAAGGTGTACTCTAACTTTCATATTATGAAATAGCCCTTTTATATTACTTTTTATGAATGAATAACTATAGAAACTTTTAGGCTTAAAAATGATTTATATAATCAAATCATTCATGTATAATTAATTGTACTAATTTTCATGATTGTTTCAGGTCATTCTGCCGTGATTAGCCATTGCTGGGGTTTTTCTCCCCATCAATTAAACTAATTATTTTTCAAATAGGTGTAGATTGAATATTGATCCCCATTTTTTAGCTCATTTACATAAGCAAATTATGCCTAATTGCCAGCTTACTACATCATTACACACTTACCATCAATTATACAAAAATGTACTCTAGGAGACTAATGATTTCTTTGTGGTGGTTTGAAAGGCTTTTTAATTGTGATGCTAAAAACAATATTGTCATTTAAAAATATTAAATACTATGTTCAACTGATAACACCATTAATCATATTATTGGTTGGGGAATGTTTCAGGTCCTAGCTAGATGGTAATTTATCTTGTAATGTAAAGAACTCCTTAAAGTGGTGCAAAGGAACTCATTATGTTTATTAAACATGAGAATACACTGATGCAAATATTGGATTATGTCAATTTTAAATATGTTTAGCAAAATCTCTTTTCTTCTTGCTTCTCAATTGTGTTTCTTCTCTACCTGATGAAAAATCTCTGAGAACATCTGAGAAGATAACACCTTTCAACAAATCACCAATACAGAGCACATTTTTTTTTTCGAGACAGGGTTTCTCTGTATAGCCCTGGTTGTCCTGGAACTCACTTAGTAGACCAGGCTGGTCTCGAAGTCAGAAATCTGCCTGTCTCTGCCTCCCAAGTGCTGGGATTAAAGGTGTGCACCACCACCACCTGGACCAGAGCACATTTTTTTTAAGTCAAAAGATAAAAGTCATTTATTTACCCTGTGTCCTCTGCATTGTTTCATTTTCTTTTAGTGTTTCTGTTGGTTATTTCTCCTTGCTATTTATATACCATATGATGCAACTGTCACCCATTATCAGTTCTTAAAGAATTTACATAAGACCAGAAGCTCATATGAAGTAATTTCAGTATACGGTAAGCCTGTTCTATGTGAAAAGCTTATAATAATCTTAAAACATGCTACTATTAATTAATGTCATATGAATATTATCCCTTGTGTGGTGGCCACCTTTCCTAATGACTATTTTCTTTCCTTTACTTGCCATACATAGCAAAGAAGCTTTCCTAGGACTGAGTCTACACCTGAAGAAGTAATGACATAAGAGTTTCTGAATGGTCCTGCTTTAAAGTACATGATAAGAACAGGAATTCTCAGTGGGCACCATGAAGAGTGGTTGCTGAATTTATATAGGACAACTGCCTGTCTCTTTAACAGGACTGTACCTGTTATGATAGCTCATTGGATTTCTATATTCCATTTTTCAATTCCCCTTCAATAACACTTATCTATCCTTTGAAGCCCTTATTTCTCATACACAATTCCCATACCCTTTGTTGTTTTCTATGTTAGCCAAATACTTGGAGAGCTATAAATTCCTTGTATAGTTTCAGACCTCTTACAGTTTCTTTTCTTTTTTCCTTTCTTTCTTACTTTGTTCCTTTGTTTCTTACTTTTTTTTTGTACCTGGGTGCAATCACTTCATAATTTAGTTACAAATGATGTGTAAAGCTTGTGTAGAGGAATGTGGTAGCATTTATTGAAGTTACAAAAACAAAATCAAAATATAAGTGAATGTTTGTCTTCCTTTTATATAGTCTTAGAACAAGCTAAACAGAAATTCAAAATTGAGCTTCAGTTAAAACACACACACACATACATGTATACACACACACACACACACACACATACACACACACACACACAAACACATTAAATATCCCATGGGAGCCCTAAATTTTGTTCTACTTTTCTTTTTATTTTCTTTTATTGGATATATTATTTACATTTCAGATGTTGTCCCCTTTCCCCATTCCCTCTCCCACCCAGGAACCCCCTATTCCATCCCCCTCCTCCTGCTTAGACAAGGATGTGACCCCACCTACCCCCCCACTCCCACCTCCCCACCTTCTAATTTCCCACACTGGGGCATCCAGCCTTCCCAGGACCAAGGACCTCCTCTCCCACCTATGCCCAACAAGTCCTTCCTCCTCTACATATACAGCTAGAGCCATGGGTCCCTCCCTATGTGCTCCCAGGCTGGTGGTTTAGACACCAGGATCTATGGTTGGTTGGTTTTATTGCTCTCTTCATGGGGTCACAGACCCTTTCAGCTCCCCTAACTCCTCCATTGGGAAGGAACCCCATGATCAGTTGAATGGTTACCTGTGAGCATCCACCTCTGAATATGTCAGGCTCTGGCAGACCTCTAAGGACACGGCTATATTAGGCTCCTGTCAGCATGCACTTCCTGGCATCCACATCAGTGTCTACTTTTGGTGACTGCACATGGGATGGATATCCAGGTGGAAAAGTCTCCAGGTGACCCTTCCTTCAGTTTCTGTCCCACACTTTGTCTCCATATTTGCTCCCATGAGTACTTTGTTACTCCTTCTAAGAAGGACAGAAGCTTTTAAAATGATTAATTGTACCCCATTAATTTTTAGTTTGAGAAAAATATTGCAATATTGAAAGAAACATTGGTAAGTCTATACACTTATCTATCAGTGCGAAAGGCTTTTATTGAAACATTGTTTGATACTATTCTGAATCTGAGACTTTGTTGTTGTTATTGTTGTTGTCTTTGTTTGTTTGCTTTTGTTGTTGTTTTGACTCTCAATGGTAGCAAGAGTATAAACCTGACCTATAGTTTAGATGAATCCCAGGTAGACACAACTGTTGTCAAACTAATGAAATACATTGATTGTGATTAAATACTTCTAGTGCAGCCAAGAATGTAAAATGACAATCTGGTGACACATGGTTCAGAAGTAATATGCTATGTTTAAGCCCAATGGTCTTCCTTGTTTATTTTCATTGTTGTTGTTTTGTTTATTTTTTGTTTTGATTTTTTTAACAAAACCACGTTGTATCATCTATAATATACTAAATAAAGTCTCAAAACTCTACATTCGTAACTTGAATTAAAACTAAAAGAATGTGTTCCTGCAGAAATTCCATGGCATAGGTAAACTATGTCAGGACCAAGGCACATAATCAGCTTACAGAGATCATTGCAGTATTCACAGAGCTTGCACAGGTCTGTGTCTGATGGGATGCCAGAGTTAAGAGAAGTGGAAAGAAGCCCCCATCCATAGCAGAGAAGCTGTCTCTACTTGATCCCTGCTCACAAATGAAAATTTAGTTATCTCCAAGGGAGTCTCACAAACAACTCTTTATGGCCAGACTCCCTCCAGCCCCAGGAAATGACCAACACAAAACATATATATATATATATGTTTTTTTTTCTGGTTTGGTGTTTTTAGGGGATCTCTCTCTCTCTCTCTCTCTCTCTCTCTCTCTCTCTCTCACTCTCTCTCTCTGTGTGTGTGTGTGTGTGTGTGTGTGTGTGTGTGTGTGTGTATCTTTAGTTTTTGTTTTTGTCCTATTCTGGTTTGTTTTTAAGATGTTCATTTGTATCCCAAGGAGAGAAAAGGTAACAAAGGGTGGGTATTTGGGTGAGTGGGGAAATATGGAGGAACAGAAAGAAGTTGGAGGAGGAGTATCCATAATCAGAATATGTTGTATTAAAAACCTACTTTCAATTAAAAAGGAAAGAAAGACTGTACTTCAGAATGAAGTCTTGAAACAAAAGGAATACAAGATCTGCTCCTCTTTCTCCACCTGCTTCCTCTCTGTGCCTTATAACAGATTTGCAGTTAGATAGCAAAGGGCAGCACCTGCTCTTTGAACTATACCTGGGAAGTTTAGATAGCTGGGTTTATAGATAACTATGGTTTTGAGAAGTGTGAAAAGGGATGCTGAAGTTAGAGCAGTTGTTACTTGCTGTGATTATAGGAAGAAGGTAGACATTCTATAATTAAATAACTCAAATCACTGAAAGACTTCAGAGCACACTATCCTAAGACAATGACATCCTATCTTCCCAGAAGAAAACAGACATAATATATTTCTCTTGCTTGATTGGATTCACACCAAGATATTTTATATTATTTGTGACTTTGTGAAGGGTGTCATTTCCCTAATCTCTTTCTCAGTCTGTTTATCTGTCAAGTAGAGGAAGGCTACAAATTCATTTGAGTTGATTTTATAACCAGACACTTTGCTGAAGTTGTTTAACAGGGTTAGGAGTTCTCTGGTGGAAGTTCTGGGGTCACTTAAGTATACTATCATATCATCTGCAAATAGTGATATTTTGACTTCTTTCTTTCCTATTTGTATTCCTTTGACTTCTTTTTGTTGTCGATTTGCTCTGGCTAGTACTTCCAGTACTATATTGAATAGGTAGGGAGAGAGTGGTCAACCTTGTCTAGTCCCTGATCTTAGTGGGATTGCTTCAAGTTTCTGTCCATTTAGTTTGATGTTGGCTACTGGTTTGATGTATATTGCTTTTACTATGCGTAGGTATGGGCCTTGAATTCCTGATCTTTCCAAGACTTTTACCACTGATAAAGCAAGTGAAAGGTCTGTATGACAAGAAATTCAAGTCCCTGAAGAAAGAAATCAAAGAAGATCTCAGAAGCTGGAAAGATCTCCCATGCTCATGGATTGGCAAGATTAATATAGTAAAAATGGCCATCTTGCCAAAAGCAATCTACAGATCCAATGCAATCCCCATTAAAATCCCAACTCAATTCTTCACAGAGTTAGAAAGAAAAATTCTCAAATTCATTTGGAATAACAAAAAGCCCAGGATAGCGAAAACTATTCTCAACAATAAAAGAACTTCTGGAGGAATCACCATCCCTGACCTCAAGCTGTACTACAGAGCAATAGTGATAAAAACTGCATGATATTAGTACAGAGACAGGCAGGAAGATCAATGGAATAGAATTGAAGACCCAGAAATTAATCCATACATGTATGGTCACTTGATCTTTAACAAAGGAGCTAAAACTGTTCAGTGGAATAAGGACAGCATTTTCAACAAATAGTGCTGGTTCACCTGGAGGACAACGTGTAGACGAATGCAAATCAATTCATTCTTATCTCCTTGTACAAAGCTCAAGTCCAAATGGATAAAGGACCTTCACATAAAACCAGATACATTGAAAGTAATAAAAGAAAAGGTGGGGAAGGACCTTGAATACTTGGGCACAGGGGAAAATTTCCTGAACAGAACACCAATGGCTTGTGCTCTAAGATCAAGAATTGACAAATGGGACCTCATAAAATAGCAGTGTCTGTAAGGCAAAGAACACTGTCAATAGTTCAAAACGGCAACCAACAGAATGGGAAAAGATCTTTACCAATCCCACATCCAATAGAGGGCTAATATCAAATATATACAAACAACTCAAGAAATTAGACTCCAGACAACCAAATAATCCTATTAAAATGGGGTACAGAGCTAAATAAAGAATTCTCAACTGAGGAAACTCGAATGGCCAAGAAGTGCCTAAAGAAATGCTCAGCATACTTAGTCATCAGGGAAATGCAAATTAAAACAACCCTGAGATTCCACTTCACACCAGTCAGAATGGCTAAGATCAAAAACTCAGGTGATAGTAGATGCTGGCAAGGATGTGGAGAAAGAGGAACACTTCTATATTGTTGGTAGGATAACAAGATGGTACAACCACTCTGGAAATCAGTCTGGTGGTTCCTCAGAAAATTGGGCATAGCATTACCTGAGGACCCAACTATATCACTCCTGAGCATATACCCAGAAGATGCTCCAATGTATAACAAGGACATATCCTCCACTATGTTTATAACAGCCTAATTTATAATAGCCAGAAGCTGGCAAGAACCCAGATGTCCTTCAACAGAGGAATAGATACAAAAATGTGGTACATTTACACAATGGAGTATTACTCAGCTATTAAAAACAATGAATTTGAGAAATTCTTAGGTAAATGGATGAACTAGAAAATATCACCCTGAGTGAGGTAACCCAATTACAAAAGAACATACATGGTATTCATTCACTGATAATTTGATATTAGCCCAGAAGTTTGAAGTACCCAAGATTAAACTCACATACCACATGAAGCTCATGAAGAGGGAAGACCAAGTGTGGGTGCTTCGGTCCTTCTTAAAAGGAGTAACAAAATGCTCAAGGGAGCAAATATGAAAACAAATTGTGGGACAAACCTGAAGAAGGGGCTGTCTGAAGACCATTCCATCTGAGTATCCATCCCATGTGCAGTCACCAAAGGTAAACACTGATGTGGATATCAGGAAGTGCAGGTTGACAGGAGCCTGATATCACTGTCTCCTTAGAGGTCTGCCAGAGCCTTACATAGTCAAAGGTGGGTGCCCACAGCTAACTATTGAACTGATCAAAGTGTTCCCAATGGAGGAGTTAGAGAGAAGGTGCTGAAAGGGTTTGTGGCCCCATGAGGAGAGCAACAATACCAAATACCCAGAGCTCCCTGGGTCTAAACCACCAGCCTGGGAGTACATAGGGCGGAACTCATGGCTCCAGCTTTATATGTAAGGGAGGATGGCCTTGTTGGGCATAGGTGGGAGAGGAAGTTCTTGGTCCCATGAAAGCTAGACGCTGAGTGTGGGGGAATTAGAGGGTGGGGAGATGGGAGTTAGGGGGTTGGTGTGGTCACATCATTGTCAAAGCAGGAGGAGGGAGGATGGGATAGGGGGTTCCTGGGCAGAGGGGGAATGGGGTAAGGGGATAACATCTGAAATGCAAATAAAATGTTCAATAAAAATTTAAAATAAAAAATATGTTTCTCTCTCCATCAATCTCTACCTCTATCTATCTATCTATCATCTATTTATTATATATATATGTATATGTATTTCCCTTTTTAAAGACAAGAGTACAAAGAACTGTCTAGGATGTTTAGGATGTTAAGTACCTGGATTATCATGTTATCACTGTTGATTCTGATCTCTTTGCCTTATCACAGTTCTTTACAGTTGCACACCCTTAATCAAAACTAAGTGCAAAATATATTGGTTGTACTGTTTTTGACATTAGCATTTCTGAAGACTCTTGGGTCATTTTATACTTATAGACTTGTGTACCAGTAATCATTACATTCCATAACATGCAAGCACATAAAGAATGCTCTAGTGAAATGTTACATGAGCTGAAGTCCTCCTGTTTTACTGTTAACATTGAGCTACCATGATGTCTTACTGGGATATATTATGCCTGTAGTGTCTGTTATAATGCTTATTTAAATAATCACCCTTGGTTAAGCAAACACACAATGCATAAAATTATTAACCATACACAGAGCTTGAAAATGGTAATAAATCTATTAACTCTTTTAGATATTTACTACATCATAGGTTCATCATTGTACTTACAGCTCCTTCTACTTGTAAGAAAACTTACTGTGATGCTACATGCCATATTATCACAGTGGCTGCCTCCTAAATAAATACCATACCTACATTCTATGTTTGGCTTGGCCTCAAGTTTTGCTCATAATGGAACTAAAGATTCGGTTATTTCTGTTTAACAATGTGGGTTCTGTGGATGAAACTCAGATTATCAGAATTGTCAGGAAGTGACTACTTACCTACTTCACCAGCCCCATCATGAGTATAAGGTATACATATTCATATATATATGTTTGTGTGAAATGTGTAATGGCCATAATGTATACAAATATCCTATATGTCTTATTCTCGAGCTAACGTTGACATTTGACTCTAACTTCTTATTTAAACATTTACTTAATCTCTGTGTCTCTCAGTCTTTCTGTTTCTGTCTTTCTCACTTTGTATCTTTCTCTGTCTCTTTGTTTCTGTCACTCTGTGTCTCTGTTTCTGTCTGTCTCCATCTCCATCTCACACTCCTCTGCCCCGTCCCTTCCCCTCTTCCTCTCTCTCTCTCTCTCTCTCTCTCTCTCTCTCTCTCTCTCTCTCCATGCATATCTCACAGTGTGCATTCGAGCTTCAAAGGACAACTTGCACACTGTCTCCTTCTATTTCTATGATGTGAATTCAGGAAACAAACTCAGGTTATGAGGCTGTAAGTGACTTTTCCCTCTGAGCTATCCTTCTGACTCCTTTGTGCTTAACTCTTAATATTTTAGATGATTGATTACCCTAGTAACACAAAGGCTTAAGAAATGATTCCATCATATTGATATTTCAAATAGGTATATACCTATCTTTAATTCTGGACAATATCATGGAAAAACAAATGGAGGAAGTCTTCATAGAAAGTGCCTCTTACTCACCTGTAAGTGGCCAGGTATTCTAGAGTAATTGGTCAGGGAGCCTCTGCAGTCTGTCTGCCTGTCTCTTTAATGCTTTTTCAGCCCTGACATTTACAACGTATATGATTATGCCTGTTTTGCTGTTGTTTAAGTGTAGATTGTGGAGGTCAAAATCAGATCCTCAGTCTATTGTGGCAAGTACTTATCAACTGGGCTATCTTTCTAGACAATGATTTAAGTTTTAAATATATCCCAACATTGATTTGGATTGTCCATCACATATGTGAATTTTGTGCCTCCTGTAATGCAGTTAAAGAAACTTTGGCATGTCACAAGAACATGCTCAGAAAGAGTACCTCCATGAAAAAAAGAGTAATGGAGTTTAAAGGAAACATCTTATACCATGCTGATCAACAACTCTATTTCTTCCCTTGGTGCCGTTTTTTGTTTGTTTGTTTGTTTTGTTTTGTTTTGTTTGTTTCCTCCTATGGAGATCTATTCTGACTCTAAAAGTGTTACCTCATTCCTCATTCAGAAATCTTTTGCTGGGAGAAAAGATTTGCAGAGAGACGAATGTCCAACTACCTCTAATCATAACTCTGACATGCTTTTGCCTGAAAGATGACTAGGCAGAGACATCTGTTTTATCAGTGCTTTCCAAGAAAAACATCATTTTGTTATAGACAGAAGGACACGTGGCTAAGAATACTAATGAGTAGCTGGCACTGCTTAGCACATTATCAAGGTAACTTCACAAGTTGCTATGTGTGAGGAAGGAAGCTATGACTCTAACATCCCCCTCCCTCCACAGACCAGATCTGTTTTCTTTCAGTTTCTTTACTTTTAAATAAAAGTGAAAAATATTTATTAGTTAAGGTCAAGCTGTGGAGGTTGAGTAGTGGCTGTCAAATACAAGTTGCCCAGAAGTGTTATGCATTGAAATCCATAAGTGTATTATTTTATAGTAACCCCAGGGGTGTCTATCATGATTTCAATCCACTTTGCAAAAAAAAAATTAAGCAAAGGCATAGAAAAACCAATTTTCGAAAATTCATAAAATTTGCATATTCTAGGTCCCATTAAGAATGAAGAGGATACAATTTGTTAATAATAAAACAATTAAAAACTTGCACATGTCTATAAGAGAAGAATCTATCCCATTATTTTCAGTTAACAACTTGTACTTGCCTTATCATGTATTCATTCAGTTAATTTTTAAAATCTATAATCATATAAGTATTTAAATAACTTGATCACTCGTCTAACTAAGAATGCTTATTTGAGCATTGTAGTTGCTTTTAAATTGTATTGTTTCATTCAGATTTTTCTATAATCATAAGGTTTCATTATGTCAGACTAGTCGTACGGTTGTGTAAATTATGGCTATTTCTTAACAAAGGAATAGTCAGAAAACGAAGAATATTTGAAACAAAACTTGTGCTGTGAAACGGAGAGGCAGGTAAATGTAATATGGAAAAGGAAATTAAGACCAAGTTCTTTAGGTCAGTATCCTTGGTATGAATCAATTGGAAAGATCTTCAGTGTTTAACTACATTCTTCCAGATGACTGGACACATGTGGATCATGTGGTAACCTAATATACTAGAAAAGTGTCATATACTGCTACGCTTAGTTCAATAGTGACCAGATAATCTAAACAAAATTAAATTGAATATGTCTAGCATAGGAATATTGATATTCATTCATGATAAAAGCTTAGTGTTTGGCTCATAGGTGTTTACAACTTAAATATGATTTCTTAAAAATGATTCCTGTAGTACAAATGCTGTTAGATCAATAGATTTAGAGCTCCTCTTTTCACCTATTAAAACTTAGAATGCAATATATTTTTTAATTCAGAGACTTGATCAAGATAAACCTATGAATTTTTTGTGGCAAGAAGAAAAAAGTTAATCTGAAAATTTAAATATCTCATAATTAGAAAAGGGAGGTTTGTTTTATCCTTGAGGAATTAATTTCTTTGAAGGATATGGGAAAAAAAACCCTATCAATAGTCATGAATTAGTTTATGAGTGAAATGTTGGCTTTTTTTTTTCAGTATCTCAATATTTTCCTAGACTCCTAGCCCACAAAATGGAGGTTACTAGGGACTACCAGGTCCTTGTTCCTACTCTACTGAGGAATTTACTGCAACATCTATGATTATACAGATGTAGACATATCCTGCCTTCCTCAAAGCTGACAGTCACACTCCACACTCCCACTTTCATTTGGTTACAGAATACCAAGTAGTGCTGCAAGCCATCTTAAACAGCCTTGAGACAGCAAAGCATCCAGGGTTAAAGTACTAGATGGAGGGTCTGGCTCTCAGAGCTGAGTCTTTGCCTCCCCTACCTTGAAGGCAACAGCAACACTGCAGGACACATCAATTTTGTGTACCTAGTTCCTCACCACATGACTACAACCTGATGTGCTGTCATACAGAGGGAGATTAGAGTATTGGAAATTAACACCTGTATGTGTATTTCCCTTTCCATAGAGAATAAGTTCGAAGGTTCCTATTAAACTTAAGCTGAGCTTCAGTTTTTAGGGGAACATAATGCACTCAAAGTACTAAAAATTCTGCTTATTGTGTCCAGGAAATGTACTGCGTAGTTTTGTTTCAGGTAAAACATACTCACACAATAATTTCCCCAATAGCTTTATATCTAAAAAGTACTAAAAAGTAGGGGACAATAATGAAGAAAAGTCCACTTCCTTGTTATGTGACCCCTACAACCAGCCATGATGGAAGGAACTGGTTCCCTCATTCAATTAGTTCTGCATTCTAGCATTCTCAAGCTTATATCTGCCTGCATATCCCATTAAACCTAACTTCAGTTTCTTTGTAAAGTTTAGTGTAATCATCACCTTCTATCTTCATATTAATACAAAAACCAAAAATCGAAAGTCTTAGGTTACCAAATATATGTATTACATAGATTAAACAAATTGCCATGTTTGACAATGAAAATCCACTTCAAAATTAATTACTTCCCACGTTTACAGTGATGTTTAGGTACCCCTAATTCTGAAGTACTCTAATCTATAAGTATATGTAAGTAATTTGATATCACAGATTAAAAAATTCTGCACAAAAACATAGTTTGATAAAATAGTTACTAAAGGCATTGTGTAAAATATAAATTTTATTAGAATATAAAATATAAATAAATTTTGGGTTTAGACTAAGGTTACATCTCCAATACATATCATTATGTATATGCAAATGCTTCAGAATTCAACATCTCAGCATCTCAAGAATTTCTGAAAAGAGATACCCGACATTAAAAATCATTACTGGCTAATAACTCAGGAAAAAATTAAAAGTAATTGTAACAGATTAAAGAATAAAAGTTCAAGGAATTGTGTTAGAGGCTGGACACATTCAATGTGAGGAAATCAATGTCTGAATGTGTGAGTGTGGTGACTTGCAGCATTGATTTGATTGCCGGATTCCAAAACACTGTGGTGATTGAGAATAGAATCACAGAAAAACATGGGACAAGTGCAGCACTAGATTAGCAATAGTCAGAGTAGATAGCCCAAGTAGCAACCTCATGCCAGGCTTGGATCACAGGCATCTGAGGTCAAGCAAATCCAAAACTAAATTAATTGGTGGGGTGACCCGACCCGGGTCCAGTAATTCGTGGGGTTCGAGGGAGACCTTACCTGGAAAGGAACAAGGGCGAGAGAAAGGAGGGAGACCAAGCAACGTGTAGTCTTGTCAAGGTCTCACTTTAATGCAGAAGCGGCTTACAGATATATTCTTAGGCAAGGGAGGAGGGGGAACAAAGAACAGGGTGGGGATTCTATCAACTCTCGATAGGGTCAGTCATCCGGAGGAGCATTCTGCAGTTTGTCCTGGAATATCCCGGGGTGATGGTTCTTTACGAACAGGAAATTCTTTCTTAGCTGAAGGTCAGGTTCTCCCAAAAGAGGCAGTTATTGCCCTAGACCATCTTACTGTCGTAACCAGCTCCCAGGAAATGCCAGAAGTTCTTTAAGTTCCTGAGACCTGAGACCCTAGACCGTCCTTTCTTAACCTTGTACTGACTAGGCTTCCCAGAACAGCAGGTAATTTCCTGAGGTTCTCTTAGAACAGCAGGTAGTTTCCTGGATTTGGCTTCCAAAAGTGGGGAACATTTTGAGAAACATGAAAGTTCCATACACTGGGGTCAATGTCTTCCTGCCATCCCAGAGTTAGGTTGGTGGTCAGTGTCAAGTCTGTGAGACTGTACCATGACCCAGGTGGGAATAGTTGGGTCAAAATTTCACCTCAGTGGGGAAAATTGAAAGGAAGTTATGCTAATGATTTAAGCTGAGTTAACCATTCTTAGGAACAGAGGTAAGGACATAATGCAGAGGAACCCAGAAATCTAACTCAATCTTAGAAAAACTTTGTGGAACTGAATCTATAACTATAATTCCGAGTTTGATTCTTAAGGAGGGATGAGTTTCTTGTGTAAAGGCTTAATAAGAGACCAAATAATAGGAATCGCAGCATAAAGATTAAAACAATAGAAAAAATAGTGATAAAATACAAGTGGAGCTATGAGCAACAAAGAAGTTGTCAGGGAATTCTCAGAAATAAGACTCATATAACAGGGCAAGTATCAAATAAATAAAATATCCTCGGCATGAACATAAATATTTTTTATTCCTTTTTTATAAACCTTTAGAACCACAACCTCCAAAAATTTCAATCATTTCTATCAAGTCTTTATGAAGTCTTACAAGTATATATATTTTTTATTGTGATAATGATGAGTTCAGGTCTGTGCAAACCAAAATCACACTTAAATTTCAAGTGTGTGTGTGTATGTGTGTGTGTGTGTGTGTGTGTGTGTGGTGTTAGTGCACATCTTGTACATTACAATGAAAGATTTTGTATTAATGCTATGGTATAAAATATGCTAAAACTTTGGGTGAATTAAAATAAAAAGAACTGTAAAGATGAAGAAACCATGAATACAATCAGGGGAGTTTTGTTACCTGATAGAACAGCAGATGAGAGATGAGTTACTTATAACTCATAGAGCTAAAACTAGAGGCAGTAACACGCAAGAAATCCCTGTTCGTCAAATGGGAAAATGCAATTCATTGAGTCAGCTAAAGTACTTAGAAAAGTACCAATATACACAAAATTGAACATAGTGAAGAAACAGTTATAAATTCAGGAAAACATGTACACATTTCTTAAGGCAAGTTATGTTCTAATCAAAAACCAAAATAACTTAGATAATGACTGGAAACAATGATATGAGAGGTAACTTCCTTGAATTGATCCTATTAAAATTTCCTAAATAGGAAACAGAGAGTGTTTCTCTTTCTCTACACTCTCACCAGCATAACTAGGAAGTGGGGCTGGATATATCATTTGAAATGTAAATGTCCTGGCCTGTGCTGCCATCAGGGGCCTAGTCTGGGCATGTGCCTTGCGCAGCAGAGATAAGTTACCAAGTCAATGGCCCTGGCTGGGCTCCAACTCAGAGACGGTTGATGTCTAAGAGTTTTGCAGAACTGGCCCCACCCCTCATGTGTGGACTCCTGGGAAAGTAGCTCTGGGGTCCTGAGATTGGAAGAACTGACCTTAGGTAAAAGGCTGGAAAACAATTTTCAAGCAAATGGTCCTAGAAACAAGCTGGAGTAGCCATTCTAATATCGGATAAAATTGACTTTCAACTAAAGTATAAAAAAGGATAAGGAAGGTCATTTCCTTTTGTCAAAGGAAAAGTCAACCAACATGAACTCTCAATTCTGAACATCTATGCACCAAATGCAAGAGCACCCACTTTCATAAAAGAAACCTTACTAAATCTCAAAGCACATATTGCACCCCACACAATAATAGTGGGAGACTTCAATACCCCACTCTCAGCACTGGACAGATCAGGGAAACGGAAACTAGACAGAGGTACAGTGAAACTAACAGAAGTTTTAAACCAAATGGACTTAACAGATATCTATAGAACATTTCACCCAAAACCAAAAGAATATACCTTTTTCTCAGCACCTCATGGTACCTTCTCCAAAATAGACCATATAGTTGGTCACAAGACAGGCCTCAACAGATAAAAAAAATCGAAATATCCCATGCATCCTATCAGATCACCATGGTCTAAAGCTGGTCTTCAATAACAACAAAGACAATGGAAAGCCCACACTCACATGGAAACTGAACAATACTCTACTCGTTGATAATGGGGTCAGGGAAGAAATAAAGAAAGAAATTAAAGACTTATTAGCATTTAATGAAAATGAAGACACATCATACCAAAACCTATGGGACACACTGAAGGCAGTGCTAAGAGGAAAGCTCATAGCTCTAAGTGCATACAAAAAGAAACTGGAGAGACGAACACACTAGCAGCTTGACAACAACCTGAAAGCTCTAGAACAAAAAGAAGCAAATACACCCAAGAGGAGTAGATGGCAGGGGAAAAATATTTCATTTTCTTGTTTTCACTTGACAATGCAAGCATTTACTTATGGTATGTATGAACCTTGAACTGAAGAAGGCTTGGTGGATCAAGTCTTTGCTGTGCAAACATGATAATCTCAAATCAGTTCCCCAATATCCATACAAAATGTCTGAATCCAGCTACAAATGCCTATTCTCCTATACTGGAACAAGGTAGATAGATAGAATCCCTGAGTTTTCTGGACAGACAGCCTAACAAAGACAGCAAACTTAAGTATCAGTCACAGACTTGTCTTGGAAACAAAGGGATAGAAGGTGCTTCAGCGCCCATTTCTACATACATTCATACATACACATGTATACATCATGCACATATGTATAGATAAAGGGAATATGACTCTCAAAAGGGATTCATGAATAATTAGCAAGCATTTGCTATTTGAAGTATACCGTATTGCCTGAGAGAAATTTTGTGTGATTTTGCTTGTTCTGCAACACAGTCATTTAACCCATGAATATAACAAAGCTTTGTGCAATTTCTTAGCTTAGCACAGATTCATGTAAGATAACACAAGGACTGTATAATGCTTTCAACCTTGCTTTTGGCTCACAAAGCTCAGCTTACTATGTTTTCTCTCCCAATGCTCACAATTTGTGCCAAAACATGACTTATGAACTTGAAATATGGAGACATGAAAGACTGGATGTGATTTCTTTGAGTACAAACTGATTTAAGACACAAGATACATATTAAAGTGATGATGGATGGAAAAGCCTTCACCATAATTAACAAAAATTTACAAGTCATACTTGAAACATCGGGCCCATTGATCCAATTAGTTTCTTCACACTCAGTTATAAGAACAGCTGGACGTTCTAAATAGCTTGAGCTGCCCCTTGCGGTTCAGCTGTGTTGACCCTACCCTTCGGAAAAATCAATTCATTATCAGACTCTCAGCTTCCAACTTACCTCTGCATCTATCTTCAGTCTGTGTTGTATTGTTACTCTTATTTAATATCTTGTGCCTCAGTTGTTAAATATGAAATAAAAAGTGAAGTTGAATACTGCCAGTTGTCTTCCAAATCCACTATTTCTTATCTTACAGCCAGTAGAACACCAGTTGAGTTCTAGGATTAGGTCTTACTAAATGTTCTGTTTATGAGCTCTCTTGAAGCCTTGGGAGATTTCCACATAATGGTTATAGTTCATATGGACAAGTGAAGTACATATACTGATTGCAGAGAAAACATTGGTGTGATTGGTGTCTGTGTGTGTGTGTGTGTGTGTGTGTGTGTGTAAGAGAGAAAGAGAGAGAGACAGAGAGAGAGAGAGAAGAGGAGAGGAGAGGAGAGGAGAGGAGAGGAGAGGAGAGGAGAGGAGAGGAGAGGAGAGGAGAGGAGAAAGAATATACTCTTCTAAACACATGGACTTAAACTTGTAGGAGAAAGTCAAGAAAAAAAAATGTTTAATCAAGTCAAAGTGCTCTCCTGTCACTCATGAACAAATTAATTCCTGATGGATACTACAGTCATTTTTATAGGATTATATTATACATATTAATATATAACATATACAATATATGTCATACAATATTTTTATAAATATTAAATATTATATTTACAAGTAACATTAAGATCTAGAACATTTTCATCTATCTGAATATATATTATATATCTGAAAAATCTATATCTAAATATATGTGTGGTGTTTGTGTATGTATGTATGTGTATGTGTGTTTGTGTGTGTGTATGTGTAAGTGGTATTTATTTGTGTTTGTAATAGCAAATTGAGTATAAGTTTAGTCATAGGATAGCTGTGGGAGCTGGTCTTTTTCTTCCATCTTATGGGTTGCAGGGATAGAATTGAAGTTGCTAAGCTTGGCAGGTAGTACTTCATACACAGACATATGTCATCATCTGAGGTCCATCATGTTTTGTTATACTCACTGACTAATTTATGGCAGACACAGATATTTTAAAGGAGAACAGAATTGTTTTAACTCATGAAAGCCAGACTTTCTTCTCCTTTCTCAGTAAATAAAGATTTGCTGCATAATCGAATCACTCTAACTATCTATGATCTTTATTTCTCTTTACATCTCACTATTGTGAATTATGATGCTTATTAAGTGACTGTTATGCGACAGGTATTTATCACAATTCTAGACATAGACTGATGCTCACATAAAGCTTGCTTTCAGGCGACATCTCGTATGACTAAATATTGAATTGAATCTATTAGGTCTCATTACATTAATTTATAAAGACAATTGGTGCTGAAATGCAGTTTCCACTTTAGGAAAGAAAAAAAGAGAGAATTGATTAAAATGCTAACGTCCTTTGCTATTTGTACCAGTTCTGCTTCTTGTAAGTTTGTTTGTAATGTTCAAAACAGGAATCAAAGAAAGAGATGATGTTCTAGGCTTAACTAGATTGCTCATTCTCTCTTATCCTCTTCTTTTCTGTTTAGATTCATAAGGGAATGGTAAGGGGTTCTAATAGATATTATCCAAATAACACGTTAATTTCTACAATAAGTGAAGTTCATCAACTTAATCAATGCACCAGTCACATTGGAGTGGTAGCTGCTCAGTGTGAAAACCTGGTAAACGGAGGTCATATAGATGTAAAACAATTACTGGATGATGTGCTTCTAAGGATTTTAGTAGGCAATAGGCAACTGTCTGTGAGAGACTGTAAATCTCAGATACTTCCTTCGAATGCATGTGGTATGGTGTTTAACCTAGAATTCCAACCTAGCCTCAGAGTTGTCTTTGTCGGTGCGGAATTTTGTGATACAGAAGGGAACCCTGTCACCTTGCTTTCTGGCTCTTTTCAATAGATATTATGAATTCTCTTTCATTGCCTAAGATATTCTTACCTGAATGCATAATAGACTGTTGATATTCTACTTATTTAAATAGATTGTGTAAAAACAGTTTATTAATAAAGTAATTTCTCACTCATAGGAAACTAGGCCAGACAGCCTATTAGCATATCTGTCTTGCTCTCAGGAGTACCAGAATGATTAAAGAGTGTTCCTCCAAGCAGAGGGAGAATTTTTCGAATCTGGGAGTCACTCTGACGTATGTTTTTAGTGACTTCCGTTATCTGTCTTTATCTTTACTTTTGATTTTTAAAAGACATTGTGATGTATTAAAGATTTACCATTCCATATGTAGGTCTTACTGTTGCAATTAATAGTTCCTTATATTCTTCTGTGTTTTCCTAATTTATTTTCTATTCTATACTTAATGCTCTGAAGGTAGTTTCTGAGTCTGGTTAGTTCATTGATAGATAACACATTTTCTTTTAGCTAAGGTTAACTAAATGACAAATTTTGAAACTAGTCAACATTAGAAATAAAGTGCTTTTTAGATAGAAGGATGGATGGATGCATGGATGGATGGATAGATGGATGTATAGACAGATGGATGCATTGGTGCACGGATGCATGGATATCATAGATCCTATTGATAAACTACTGAGTCCCTTCGTCTTGTTTCTTCTTCCTGAGGATGCACTGTGCCTTTTATTTTACTCATTTTCACTGAGGATCCTTATTCTATGGCCTCTTAAGTGACTATAATGTGAAAAATGGAAAATTAGAAGATCATGGTAATTTATCTTTTCCCATAACCCAGAAGCTTTTAGCAAGTGGCTGACAGTTCTGGAAGGTTATAATCCTAAAATTCTGGACAAATCAATATAAAGCTACATTCTACAGAACTTGGCCTTTACCTCTGTTTAATGTCAAGTATATAGTGCAAAGAAAATAATCCTTTGCTATGTCTAAGATCTAAGATAAACATCATAGTGCAAAAAAACTACCTAGAGTTTGATTTTCACACAAAGTCCTACAATTAACGTCTATCCTTAACCCTTCATATGAAAGGCTGCTGTCAGAAAAGACTGCCACTATGAGTAGCTACACTGATAATAGAGATACTTATTTACCATGTCCTGCATTGACTTTGCTTACAAGGAAGCAGGGCCCATACAACTAATTTTCTTATGGAATTACCAAAAGAAGTTGCCTATTCTTTACCAGAGGAATATTATTTGTCAATCTGGAAGTGTGCTGATGATATTAAAATTGAAGTAAAGACATTATGTAGTTCCACAGCTCATTGGCTGTAGAAAGATCAGAAATCACAAATGCTATTCTCCAGCCCCTTTGTAAGTTGGAGTACTTAAAGCAAAAACTCATCAATAGGAAAATTTCCACAAAACAGGAATTCATAGAAAACACTGCAAAACAGCTCAGAACTCAAACACTGGTAAGTGGACTGACAAGAACCTTGCTTGGGCTTTTATGCCTTTGCTCCAATCAAAGAGACACACATTTTACAATTTGTACTTGGGACATGAAAATTATCTGTTTTGATTACATCTTCCAAAAATCATCAAGATTTCCTGAAAATACCTTTGAGTGTTATATTTAATTTTTAAGTATTTTGATGAATTTTTAAAAGTCTTAAAAAAATTAAATTTATTTTGTTATTTTATTATAAAGCAAATGCCCCCAAAATTAAATTTTAATACTCTCTTTTCTCTCAGCATAGGAAGAACTCATTGCTTCTTAAAACATTGGCAATTTAATTAGCTTGTCAAAAATAAAACAGGACAATATGAGTGAATAGCCACTTTAACGTCTCATGGAATAAGAGTAAGTAAATCAATAAGCATATGCAGAGGAAATCTTATTAGTGTTTAGTTAGCCCTTAAATATCATTTTAACAAATAATACAACCAGTCACAGAATCAAAATTGGTGTTTTCTTGTTCCTTATTGAAATAATAACGCATACACTTCTATTAGTGTGAACATCTCACCTATGACTTAAGTGTAAATGAACTTTCTTTAATTTCTCGGATACTTAGAGGTGGTAGATAAAAATCATATGCATTTTTTTCCTATTTACTGGAAGATATTTAACACCAGAAGAAGATTAGGAAAAGAAACACTTTCCATATGTATGCATACATTTCAAGTGAAAAAAAAATAATTAGTTCTGCCAAAGTGTTATTTGTAGCTATTGCCCAATTTAATTCTATGATGTTTTTAAAAGTTTTAGCAGACCTATCTAAGATAGCAGCTGTGGGTCCTGAAATAAATTAATTTGAAAAGGAGTAAAATAAAACTACAGATTCAAAGATGAACAGAACTTGAATTGAATAATTCCAGGCTCACATTTTCTTATCTCTTCATATGAGAAAACTAGTTGAACTGTCTCCCATTTATGTGCCCTTTCCAAGTGATGTTCAATAATTCCTGTGATAGGTGATTAACCAGTTTTCCATAATTGTTTCAAAATACATAATATAATCATTTTTAATTGGTAAAGGTTATTTTGGTTCATGGCTATGTTTCACACCAAATAATTATGGTGTGGTGATACAGAAGAAAGATGGGTGTGGGGAAAAAATTGGAAAGGAGGCAAGCGAAAAAAAATGTGAGAAAGTTAGATAGTGGAGACAGAGAGAGAGACAAATAACTCATGTATAATATATACCAAGTGACTTGCTAAATTCAATAAGCAGTATCCTAATATAACCCATTAACCCATAAAGTCATAAACACATTAATCCATTGCTAGAGTCAGTACATTAGAAACACACCCTCCTCTCTATAGCACTATTCATTGGGAACAAGACTTGAATAAATGAATAATTGTTTGACACTTGATTTATATCTAAACAGTCACAAAAAGACTTCTGGTTTCGGTGTGCTTTTCACAGTCGACTTTGAGAGCAGCACTATGTACTTAACAAGCACATTAGGTAATTTAATAGTATCCATTTTTACTTATAGAGTACAAAGACAGATCTACATTATCATATGCACTGAACACTTGATACTCTATTTATAGGTGAAGGATATGGCATATATCTATATATCAAAAAGTTATTTACCTAATCTAAATAACATACCTTTATAATATAGAAGCACAGTTGAAAGTCTCAATTAACCCCCCAAATCCCAAACTTATGATATCACTAAGCTAACCCCAAACTAACTTTCCCTAGCTTTGCCTAGTCTTCTATAGAATCCAGTTGCCTCAAAACACTGCTGGCCCATGCGTAGAAAAGGAGTCTTAAATACACATATTGAATTTAGGGGGCAAATTAAGATAAGAAATCACAACTTATTGCAGGTTATAAAATCACATCAATAAGCAATCAATAGTACTGATTCAAATTTATTCCAAAAAGAAAAATTTACATTGAAACCAATATAAATTGCAAAATGTTGTATATGCAACACACATCATTCTTCGGCCATTCTCTCCATGAATTTCATTGAATATATGAATGTGATTTCATCATCAATTTGACAGATTCATTTTATAAAACCTTTTTAGCTGAATGCCAGATTTTAACTTTATTTAAACTGATTTTGTTTAAATCACATTATCACACAATAGATTGAGATCGGCCCCCAAAAGTTCATGTTATCAATCTTGAAACTTTTTAAAAGTCAAAAAATTATTCAAAATTTAGAAAAACTGGTAGGAAACTTTAGTTCAAATTTCAAGCATTGGTTGAAATTCTTACTGCTGAAACTAATAGCAGGAAACCTAATCTATTTCACCCAGAAGTTGCCATCTGTGTACAGTTTCATAAAAGGATTTGGAGGTTGGGACCAAAGAATTTGTCTTTTTAAAGCTTGGTTTGTTCACGTTCTACTTTCTTCCTCAATCTATTTTATGAGGTTTTATTTTGTATTTCTTTCCTGTTCACTTCATGGATCTGTTCTCTAATAAAACCCAGATTTTGGAGTCTTTCTCATTCAAAATAAACATTTACTGCTGAAGGCATAGCAAAGAGAATTACGTTTTCAAAAATGATATACAGGAAACAAAGGAAGAAAGATTAAAAAACCCCAAAGTGTCAGAGAGCTGAATTAAGTGAAAAATATGTAGCATTATACTTTAAATGTGATGCTTTCTTTTGCAGGCAATAAAGCACTTTGAATATTACTAAATTTTTTTTAATTTGTGTCAGCTGTTTAGTTAAGTCATAGGCATATACTTAAAGAAACACTTAAAGGAACACATAGGAAACGCTTAAAGAAAAAAAGCAGACATATTCCCTGCTTTCTTTCTTTCTCTAAAGCAGACAAATATACATCTTCCTAAGACACGGTCTCCTTCTCCATAAGTAATCCTCCCAAAAAAGTAGTAAAGACAAGAAAGGTTTGTAGTTCACTCTGTTATTAGGATTTCTTAGCAGAAAATTGTTGAAAAATCTGTCTAGCATGCAGCTTATCTTTCTTATCATCAGTCAAAATTTTAATAATAACAAAAGAAAATATGAAAATAGAAATCCTGTCCATGTCCACAGCAATCCAACAATGTGTCTCAGACTAACTGGGATGTTATTTTCTGATAAGTAGACAGGCTTTCCAGCATCCTTTAAAAAATCTGCCATCACAGAGAGCTTCAAATCAGCTAGTTCCAAGTGGTCCAGCCTCACAGACTGCTCCAAAGCAGTATGCACTCCATAGCCCAGGTGGTCCGACAGAGCCTGGATAGTGAATGAATGAGCCTTCTCTTCCTGGACTTGGTCAGCTTTCCAGGGTCCCTGGGAAGTTCCTCCAGCAATGCCCTGATGTCAGTAAGAAGCAGTAATAGAGAAGATTGCTGTTGCCCCTTATAATCAACAAAATAGTTGGGATGTTAAGTTTCAACCCCCTAGAAAATGACTGAGGTGATATTTAACATGTCACAGAGGAGGCTAGCTGCCAGGTTCTCTCTGCATCCCTCAGATCCTACCTGTTATAGAACTCTCTTGGCTGGCATGCTCTATTTTCCATTCTAGTGGACTGGGCTGCTGTTCCCTATATAATCCAACCATTTTGTTCACTTTCCCTTTTTGACCTTTGGGATTCCTGGCTGCTGCACCTGATTCCTGGTGTGTGTGTGTGTGTGTGTGTGTGTGTGTGTGTGTGTGGGCTCCTTCCCATTACTAACTCTCTTCCTCTTCTTCATACATAGCACAGATCAATCTGATCATGGCCAATCTGGATTCTGCCAGATCTCCCTGGCTCTGACTATGCTCTCCTATATATCTATAATAAACCTTCTCTGCCATCATTTAAAAAAATATGTCACTTTGCTTTATCAGATGTCTGGCTCAGTTTATACATTTATACACAATGGTTGACCTCCATCAGTAATGACTTTTTTAATCACTTCAGACAATATTAAGATCTTCATGTTGTCCTTTGCACTTACTTGATTCATATTATATTTTAAATGAAATGAATAACACTACATATTAATGAAAATGTAGTTATTGAATTTGAAAAGGAATCATTTATTTCTCCACCTGAACATTTTAATACATTAACAATCTTGGCCATTTAAAACACTTATTTCATCTTTTCCTGCAGTGCATCCATGCACTTTATTGACAGTTTTAGTAAATATAAATTATTTTAGAATGGAAATGGTTCTATGTCTTCATGGAATTTGGTCTTTAATAAATTTGAAAATATTTATCCGTAGAATAACATAATGATCTATTGAAAACATACTATTTCATAGTAATCAATTTATCCATAAGTGTAATGTTAGTCATGGGTGGTTTCAGAAGTTTAAAATTTGTCACCAATATTCAGATTCTCTTTATATATTAATTGATATAATGTGGATATTGGCTTCAATATTACAAATAGAAGAAGCATTTCTTCCCACAGACCATCCAGGTTGAAAAAGGTTTTCAATCTCATTTTCAACAGACTGGAAAAAGTTTTTTAAAATTTGTTTTGTGAGCTTTGAGGATACATATTCACCCCAACCATGTTACATTTCAGTTGATATTCACACCAACTGGCTGAGTGTAGATCAATTCTTAGAGGCCAGAGTTAAAGTCCAAATGTATCAAAGAAATGTATTTCTTTAAAAATTGATGTTTTTCATTACCTAATGTAAAATACAGTCAAGCAAGAAAGAAAACATGCTGGGTAGCCGAAACTAGGCATTCTGCCTTTTAGTTCAGCGTTCTCATTGTGGCTGTGATAATCAGTAAAATACTGGATAAATCACTTTTCAAGACCATAATCTGTGTGTAACATTAATAATGTTAGTACCGAAATCTTCAGAATGTTGCCCATTTCTCTGTATTTGAGGAAGTGCATATTTTATTTAGCTTTCATTAAAACAGAGCAAACATCTGCCTAATCCATTTAATTTCATTTGATAAAACATTTTAAGCATGGCTAGGAGTCTACTTTTGTTGCTTATATGTAGACATTCTTTTTCAATGTGATTTGTTAACAATTCATAAAATATTATAAATATATTAAGACTCAACCTGCAAAAATTGGATATTTTAAATCTTATGAATATAATATGAAGTGTATATTAATGTGTTATAAGCAAGTAGCTATGTTCATAGAAATCAAATCATATTGGGTTTATTGGTGTTACATTTAATTCAGTAAAATACATTAGTTTTAGAACATACACAATGGAAATAATCTGTATCATTTACCCCAGTTTAGTGATAGGGTTTGAATGTTAGAGTATAGAACAAAGCTTGACAAATAAAACAGGATATATGATGGGTCCAATAGTAAAATCTCTTTCTGGGTCTACTCAACTATGAACTTGAAGGTGACATCATTAGCATGATAATTTTTCTTAAAACACAGTTCAATTTTATAGATTAAATGAGGCTAAATATTGTGATGATAATCCATTATTATTATTATTACTTTTTCACTTATAAAGTAGGTCAATTTAGTTACATACAGTTGTAGTAGATTGACCAATTAAATGTAGAAGATTTTACGTTATCCACCATTATTCTTCAGTACCAATAGTCAGTGTGTATTTCTTTATCCAATAAATCAGTTAACTACCAATACTAGAGTGCTTATAATTTTAGTAAAATGGTACTGGAATCAAGTAATTAAAATGCTTGCTTGCTAAATTCTAAATGCATCAACTCTAATAGATGCCTAAGTGGGAGGGTGGATGGTCAGAATGACAAGATATAGTGCAGTGCACTGAATGAGAACAGCCCCATGCTCATGTGTTTGAATTCTTGGTCCACAGTTAGTCGAAACTATTTGAGGAATATTAGGAGGTATGACCTTGTTGCAGCAGTATGCCCTTGTTGAAGGACATTGTACATTGAGGTAGCTTTGAGGCTTCTAAAGTTCATGCCAGTCTCAACCTCCTCTCCCTCCTCCTCCTCCTCCTCCTCCTCCTCCTCCTCCTCCTCCCTCCTCCTCCTCCTTCTCCTCCCTCCTCTCCCCCCTCCATGCTCATGATATATGTAAAGATCTTAGTTACTGCTCTAGGCCCCTGTCTATCAGTTTTCTGTCCTGATAATCACTTTGTAAGCCTCTAAAATTGTAAGCTAACCCTTAATTAAATGTTTTCTTTCATGGGAACTACCTTGATCATGAGGTCTCTTGACAGCAATAGAATAGTAAGACAGAAAGACTGACAGCTAGATGGTGAATGGTATATCAATAAACTGCTAGATCAGCAGTCAACATAGTTTTCAATCTTATAGTGGGAAATACATGGAAAAATATATGGGTTTACTAGGCATGATTTTTCCTTAGCAAGAGTAATCTAAGGAAAGTGACAATACACATCCATTCTAATTACAAATATACCTATGGAGTGATTCGTCCAGTGTGCTTCAAACAAAACAGTGACTTTTCAGAACTTCTCTCCTCATTTGCCTCTTTCATCCTAGGCCTCTAGTAGTTCCCCCAAGATATCCAGAATAAAAGCTAAGCAATTTTGCTCATCCTCAACCAAGCTGCTACATATTTGCAGGGGCCTATTTCCAGCCTGTACTCACTCTTTGGTTTGTTAATCAGTTTCTGGGAGCTCCCAAGGATCTTCAATTTTTGTATCTTTACTTTTGGCTTACTAAAAAGTATCTAATAGAAATTATAAATTATTTCTCTAGTAGGATTATAATTTTTTATATAATCTGTTTGACCAAGAGATGGATTTGTCCATAAATAAGAACAAGGACAATAAATTGGTATCACTTAACATAGTGCTTTGGCAATTCATCTACTGTATGGTTTGTTCACTAGATGGAGATTTTAATCCACATATTGGGGTCATGTCCCACTATGTGAATATAACACAGTTTGTTTATCTGGTATAAGGCATTATGAAAGGACAAATTTACTAGTAACAGAGAATTGATTGGGTTTTAGAGTTACTAAGACATAATGAGCACCATTTGCCTGCCAATGATAGCCTCCAAGAGCCCCCGGGAGTGTTGGAATTATTCTCATTTCTGTCACTTCTTGTAGTGAGAAGTATCTGTGCATGCACTCAACCTCAGAGATATGGAAACAATGAGAAAGTAAAATTCACTTTAATTTTCAAGAGGAAGTGTAATTTAATAATAATGTCAAAAAGTCAACAACATTAACATCATAAGTTAAAATTTGATGCCTATATAAAATAATTAAAAGTGTTAATAGAACTTTTCCAGAATGTTTTTTATCTAAGTTCATTACTTTCATTATGTCATATGTTCATTAATTTCATAATGTAAAAGGGTTATCATGGTATCAACTCAGCCTTCCTCATTTTCTTCTTGAGTAATAACATCTGTATCTATCTCTAAGCAGAGTTTTTGTAAATGAAGAAATGGGTAATACATTTATACATTTTTATCTTAATAGCTGCCAAGGAAAGTTTATCAAATTTATAGATACTGACCTTTCAACATATGTGTAATATTAATATTAAGTTTATTTGTAGAATATATGAAATATTTACACAACAATAGAAAGTAAATATTGAAATTATCAAAAGTTACATCACACATACTCTCAAACTGTTAAGTGACTATTTCTGTCTTTCAGCACACCTACATGTAAAAGAAAGATGGAGCAATATTTAGATATAATGTCTGTTCAATTTTGGTTGAAATTAGGGTTGATTGGTGGTGACTTGTTACTAAAGACATCAAAACAATTAGGTCTAAATATTGGCTGTGTTCCTCTGTGATTTGGGATGTCACAGACATGAGTAAATATTGATTTCAAATTATGACAGTCTCAACTAATTACTATTTAATTTGAAGTCAACTGGAAGAATAAATGGCGGCGAATGCTTTTAATCAGAGTTACTGTTCTCTGGGGATCATTGGTTAATCATCATATATTTATTAAGAAAAATACTTAAATCTGTGTGACTAAGAAGTTGAGTTTTCTACAAACGAAACAAAAGCACTAAATCTAAATCTGAAGATTTATAGCAGGTTAATGACCAAATTACATTTAAAGTTAGTCTAATGAATAGATTGATTAAATCTGAAACCCTGGCTGATTTCTTTAGCAATAAGATACTAACAGAAATTATACTTTTATAAATCTCTAGCTTTATTATAGTTTAGGATTACTCATAGAATACCGGATGAGTTAAGTCTATAAGTGCTCTAAAAAGCTTAAATTCTGATGAAATTCAACATTTTCGACTATAGTTGGTGCTTGATACTTTTAGTACATTTGCTCTGAAACTGAAAAGATCCTTCAGTAACCATTGACTGTATCTCTTATTACAGATGTTCTATTCCATATACTCGTACTGTTACCTGTACTTATGTACTAATTACGTATCTGGTAGAAACTTGTTTCTTAGAGAAAGATGTTTATATATTAATTAATTCATATTAAAATATTATTATTAATTTATTAAATCATAATCATTTTTTTAGTTTATAATTAATTATTTAATTTCTATAATTACTATTCAAATTATAATCATTATAAATATTTTAAATATTTATTAAACCTATAAATATTATTATATTAAATTAATGTAGATGTCACTTAATATGAATTCTATTTTTTCAGTAGTAGACGTTGCATCAAATTTATCTAAATAAGCTGCATCTGTATCTCTGTAGCATACCTGCTGAGGTATATTGGGTTTAGGATTTGTATTAAACACTTTCATGCTATTCTTACCCACAAACACTTACTGAATATCCTCTCAAGATCTGCTAACCTGCTGCCATATGGGAATATAAATATGACCTAGGATGTGTTGCCTTGAGAAATGTGTGATTTCAAAGCAGAGGCACATCTATTATGATAATTTGGATGCTATAAGGGAGACAATGTTTTAAGTGCACTGCAACTTAAAAACTGGAATGTATTTAAGGGAGGACAATTCTAATCTAGTTTGGAGATAAATACAGATCTCAGGGAGAATGTAATATTGAAGATTGTCCTTTAAGGAAAAAAATCACCATGTGGAGGACATGGGTAAGTGAATCTTTGTTAAAGTGAAGCTTGGCCATTAGGGCATGTAAGATGTATTTGAATAATCAGTAAAGTACAAAGTTGAGATTTTAAGTATAAAACCGAGTTTCTTGTTGTATTACAACATTAAAAATTCTAATTACAAACATAAGAAAAAACTGGGATATGTTTAAAAATGTGTAAACACAAAAATACAAATAAATGCAGGTGCACATTCTAGTTAAAATATATTTTTATAAAATGTCACTAGTTTAAATAAGAGTTCCTTACTTGGACTACAGAAAATATATTGGAGAAACCTCTTTGAAAAATCTGTAATAGGAATACACTATGCATAAAACCAATTATCAATGTGGAGCTTGCACTGAATATGAAATCATTATTTAACATCAGCTATATATTAGAGTAAATATTAATTCAAAAATTACTAATATTCCAGAGTCAAGCTCAGATACTGAAATAATACTTTTTAATCAAACTCAGAAGTAAGGTGAATCACAGTACTACCTTGTATTACATATCAATTTGATGGTTTAATAACAAATTAGTAGTTAATTAAAAAATTAATATATTTCAATGTGACTTTAAATTCACTTGTTTTTAGAGACAGTGTGTCAACTAGTAGCTAGAAATAGTCTACAATACTAAGTAGTCCAGAATATGTTTAAACTTATGGTGATTCTCCTGTCTTAGCTTCCTGAAATCTTTGATTATAGGGAGTCTTACTGTCTCTGGTTTCACTGCAACATTTTCTTATATGTACAAAGCTTATAATTATTCCTTGTCTAAGCTGGATGTGGTGGTGTATGCCTTTAATCCTAGCACTCAGCAAGGCAAGGCAAGGGCAAGGCAGGGCAGGGGCAGGGCAGGGGCAGGGGCAGGGGCAGGGGCAGGGCAGGGGCAGGGGCAGGGGCAGGGGCAGGGCGAGGGGGAGGGAGGGAGGGAAGGGGGAGTAGATCTTTGAATTAAGGCTAGCCTGTCTATAGCACTAGGTTCCCAACATCCAGGGTTACATAGAGAAACCCGTCTAGAAATACAGGTCGGAAACATCTATAATTTTTTCATTTATATACACATAACAGTTTAGGTATAACCAATGTGCTTTCTGATAACAGCTAATTAAGAAATATATTTTTTTAAACTTCAGCTTAATATAACTTAAATTCTGCACAGCAGTATAATTTCTGAACACCAGACAGATGTTATTCATGCTGTTATCAGACAAGCTTCTGCTTGTAATGGAGTGTTAAATGCAGAGATGCATGGCTGCTAATGTGCTGAGAATATCCCCAAGACACTTATATCATCTTAAGTCTCAAAGATCACCATGGAAGCAGACATAGAAACAATGCAAGAACCAGAGATGGGAAGATGTTGTGCGCCTTAGACTACCAGGGTCCACTTGTATTTTGATCCTAGTTTCACTTTCCTGGGAGGAGTTGCAGAGGATGATTGAATCTGTACACAGGTGACCTTCTGTCCAATTAAAACTTGTAAAATAAAGGCTAGAGCCAGTGATTGGGCAGTAGAAGGGGAGGCAGGAGAAAAAGGCTTAGGGGAGGAGAGAGTGAGAGGAATTCGATATAAAGGGAGAAGGAGTTGGAAGTAGAAGCAGGAGAAAGGAGAAGCAGGAGGAAGCCAGCGTAGAAGGAAGCTGATGAGGGTGGAGCCGGAGGTGGAAGGACAAGCATGCAGCCTGGCCTGGATAAACCCCAAGTTATAAGGGATCTCATAGCCGGGGATTAGAGTATGTAATGGTATATCTGCCCAATCAAGGCATGTAATTTATACCATAATTATTGAGTTGTGTTTTCCTTTACTGGTCTCCTTCGGTAGGAGATTTTACAGAAACAAATTTGGCAGGTTTAAATAATTTCTTCTACTACAGGAAGAAGGACTGAAAGATGTTCTTTTCTAGTGGAATCATAGCTCACTACAGTGGCTGCCTACCCTGGTGCTGCATACGACTGGGCCTTCTAACACTTGATAATGGATCTGAGAGAGTTTCTTGGGACAGTACCCCTCCTTGCGTAACATTAGTTACTGATGGATTGTGGAGTAAAGAAAGATATGGTCTCCAGTTGTATATCCAAAGACGAATGAATGCACCAGGCTCCAATGGGTAATTCTAAACTCATGGTCGGACAAAGAATCCTGGTCAAACTCAGAGGGTCTCAAAAAGTGAGCAAATGCGAAACTAAAATGAAAAAAAGTGTGGAGAAGATACGTTGGAGTGTTGTAGAGGTGGCGGGGAGACAAGAGCAGTTTGGGTTCCAGTAATCTGAATACACTTATACATCTATGAAGTTGTCAAGAACAAGTTCAATGGAACTTATTAAAGTATAAAAAAAAAAGTATGGACAAAAAAGTTACAGAGATCTTCTCATCCATAAGAGGTTGTTGAGTGATTGCTGGGAACTGCATATTCAAAGAATATCAATAAGCTTCCTAATAATACTTTATGCCTTAGAAGATTTTAATAACTATATATTTTTAAGAATGATCATAAAGATTGCGATTTCTTTAAATTGAAGATGTATATTTGTCTGCAAATATCTGTCCACATGTCTCTATATCACATGTGTGCCTGACTTCACTGGAAGTGAGAAAAGAAAAATCAGATCCATAGAACATAAGTTACAGGTAATCGTGAACTCTCATGTTGGTTCTAAGAATTGAATCAAGATCCAGTGGAAAAGTAACCACTGCTCTTAACTGCTGAGCCATTTCTTCAGCCTCATAATGATTTTTCAATACAACAGACAATTAACAAACATTCCTGAAGTTTACAGATTATATTCTACAGTAAATTGATCATTACTTTTTTTTTTATTTTATTTTTTTATTGGAAATTTTTTTACATTTCAGATATTCTCTCCTTACCCCATTCCCCCCCCCTCCCAGGAACTCACTATCCCTTCCCCCATCCTCCTGCCTCCACGTTGGTGTACCCCACCCAGCCTCCCCCGTACCTCACCTCCCCACCCTCGAATATCCCCCCCTCACGATGTCCAGCCTTCATGGGTCCAAGGATCTCTTCTCCCACTTATATATAGCTCCCTTGCATATATAGCTGGAGCCATGGGTCCCTCTCTAAGAGCTCCCAGGCTGGTGGTTTAAACCCTGGGGGCTCTGGTTGGTTGGGATTGTTGCTTTCCTCATGGTGTCGCGAATCGTCTCAACTCCTTCAGCCTTCACTCTATCTTCTCCATTGGGAACCCCACGATCAGTTTAATGGTTAGCTGTGAGCTTCTGCCTCTGAGTATGTCAGACTCTTGCAGACTTCTAAGGAGACAGCTATATCAGGCTCCTGTCAGCATGTACATCCTGACATCCACATCAACCTCTACCTTTGGTGACTGCACATAGGATGGATATCCAGGTAAGTGAAGGAGAGACAGAACATTACTTTTATATTCTATTTTCAGTTCAAACAATGGGGATATCTACTGAGATGAAATGGATTGTGAGGAATATATACTCCTTAAAAATCATATTTTCTTATGTATGATTTTGATCTTTTCCTAGAAATGTCATGTGAATAGACTAAATGATTATGAAGTATGTGGTACCCCGAAAAAAATGGTTGGCTTAAAATGTCAATTCAATTTATGTTGATAGATTTTATTTTGAATTAATTTAGATCACTGCAACTGTTGGAAGGATGAAACAGGAGGATTGCTATGGTCATAGGATAGACTGTGCTCGAGTGACACTTTGTGTTGTAAAAATTATAAAAACTGCTTTGATAAAAATAATTTTAGTACATCATATCATTAGGAATTATCAGTCAAATCATTATAACCTGAAAAATAAATAAAATATACTTAAGGCAATTTCTTAATACACCTTATTGCTTAGGGGTCTTACAATTTGAGTGATAATCATATGAAATTTAACATCAATAAAAATGAGTCTATCATACACTATAGAGAAATTTCTGAAGGGTGGAGTGGAATTTTCATAGGGTTTTAAGCTTAGGCAAATGTATTTACTAGGAAAAAGTAGATTAGAAATAGTCAAGTTGGAAGAGAGACTAAGTGCAGCTGTCTGGGAACACAATTATGTATTCTGTTGTTTGTTGAACCAGGTCCCCATCCTTCACACATGTGCCAATGACCTACCTTTAAGGCCTAGGAATATAACCATATTTTATTGGCAGCATGGTCTTTGAAAATGCAATCAGATTCAAGGTAGCATAGGTTCATGCTATACTTCCAAGATAAATGGGAAAACCATTCAAAGTCATGCTCAGAGGAGCATGTAAGTAGAAGGAAATACAAACAGAAGCTGTCCATGCAATGATGAGGACACACATTGAAGTAATGCGCCTGTAACAGAAGGACAGCCTAGATATTTATGACGCACAGAAGCTAGGAATGTGGTATAAAATAGCTTCTTTCAGAATCCATACACAGTCATTGACCCTGAATTGTGAAGAAGTATCTAATATTTCAAGCTACCTTGTTTGTTTGCTATCATAGGATGCTAACGTGCCATGCTTAGAGTACAATATTTAAGAGTTGACAAAGAAAATTAAGAAATTATGACAAAATATGATGAACTCAAATAAAAATTTGTTGTCATGTGTGTAAGTTAAATCAGAGAACTCTTAATTTCATACACTGTTTTAGGATTCCCATTGCTGTGAAGAGATATGTGACTGTGGCAGTTATTATACAGGACAACATTTGACTTGAGGAGGCTTCCAGGCTGAGAGCTTAGTTCCATTATCATCAAGGCATGAAGCAAGCAGCATCCCGGCAGGCATGGCGCTCACGGTGCTCACGGTGCTGAGAGTGTATATCTTATTCCAAAGGCAATGAGACAACTAGCTTTTTCTAGTCTAAGAGGAAGGCTCTCAAAGTCTAACCTCACAGAGACAAGCTTTCTCCAACAAGGCCACACCTTCTCCAATAAGGCCACACCTCCTAATAGTGGCACTCCCTGGCCAAGCATACTAAAACCACCACCATTTGCCTGTTAAAGGGAACACTGCATAGAAGCTGTAGTTCTTTGTTTTAGGGAGAACTAGTTTCACTTTCTTATTAAGGGTTATTAAGGGTTATCAATGCTAAATATTAAGTGCCGGCTATAGATGAGCAAATAATATCAGATACAGATACAGCCTAGAGAACAATCCCTGATGCTTTGATATAACTATTTTAAATGGATCTATCTAGAGTACTCTTTCCATTGTATATGACGTGTAAGATTCATTAAAAGATGACCAAGGTGACAACTATCTTGATAACACACAGAAACTTTTTAATGAATGAGCTTTTGTGGATGAGAGAGTTTAAAGGTACCTCAAGGAATTCTATAGTAAACAATAAAGTTCACATAAGTGGGAAAACTGAAATTTTAGTCTCATTCTTGCTAGGTGGAAACTAATATTAACAGTTTGACTTATAATACCTGAGCAAGACCAGCTAATGTGTATTTCTTAATGAACAATTTTGATTTTTGAATGAGCAGGTAGTTCCCATAACAGAAAAACTTGTTATTTAGTAGGTATGTGTAAGAGGTTTGACAAATTAGTATCATTCTGTTAGAGAAAACGGACTGGGGAAGCACAGGTAAATATATAGTTTGGATTTCTGGGCAGTCTATATATAAATATTTTTCTATGGTATGTAATAGTGTTATAAACCTCTCTTCTTGAAATGCTTGATTTGGTTGCAAGGATGCATTCTTAACAATCTGTCTGCTGTCACACCAATAGATTATTTAAGATCATGGACCTAGTTCAGTACAAATGTGTACAGCAACTGGGAACTATCTTCAACTTTTCTGACCTTTTAATATCTAAGGACATCACCAGCACAAGGACTGTTGTTTTCAGTCAATAATGGTATTGTAAAATTACAATATGACTGATTTCTGAGCAGAGTGGCTTGGTTCATCTTAGAGATACACAGAGTTACACAGCCAAAATTGGACCAAGCTTCTTCAGTCTAAGAGATGAAGGATGGATCAAGATTGTAGTTATTAATTCATTCATCCATTTTTTCTACTTATTCTCTCTTTTTTGTTTTATGATATTGACATTAGTTTTATTATGAGGGAAGCCGTCTTTGTTCACTACAACCAAAGCAGCTGCATAAAGCAAACTTTCCTGTCTCAGAGAACTCCCAAAGTATCAGTGGGCCCCATTAATTTTTTTCTAAAATAAGTTTATAGTTAAATTTCCTGGAGTAAGTAAATATAATTTAAAATGGTTCTGCTTTGTGGATGCATATATAGTTGACTCTGAGGTCATCTTTGATGGATAAGTTCATGAACAATGCAGGCATCGTTATATAGAAATCTGAAAAAGAACCAGTGAGCAACCCTGCTTTTTCCACTGTATTTACGTTGAAATCTACAGAGTACTTTTAATGGTATCAATGTCATCTTTGGGAGCTGCCATATTTTTCTTTGTTTGTTTGTTGAAATGTTTAATGATAACATATCAGCAACTTGAGTCAGTAAACAAAATACTATGACATCCTCAGCAAAAAATGCACATAACTTAGAGGATTCCCCTTATTTTGTACACCCAAGTGTTTTCAATGTGAGGCCTGGAAAAATGGTTATTGTTGTTCTTCCAACACATTCCCTTTTCTTAGGTAGAATTTTGTGTTGAATATACAAAACATAAAAAAACAATCAGTCCAATAAAAACTCAAAAGAATTTCAGTGAAAATGTAAAACATGAACATGTGACAATGTAAGCATCCCATGTGGATGAAGAAGTAGATAGATAAATACACAGAGATAAAGATACATCGATTCTATGTCTGCAGCACACCTTCATTTAAGAGTAACACAAAACCATCCATCAAAGATGAAAGAAATTTTATTTCAGAATTCAAATACTGTTAGAATTGACTGCAGGAAAAACATTTTGCCATAAGGATATTTGTGGTATATTAAAATGAAGACAAATATTGTCCTTTTACTAACTCAAGTTGCTAGCTTTTAATCAAAATAATCAATTATCCCTGAAGACAGATAGAAAAAGAAAGAGAATGGAAAACGGGACTACATATGAAAATGGATGCACAATGAGAGAGTATTGCAGATGGGCAGAAAAGGAAAAGCTTTTCTGCTCCCATGACCCCAGGGCAAGATCTCCAAACCCCAGCTAGGGAGGGGCAAGGTGGTAAGGCATTCTTCCCTCCCCCAAGCTGTCACAAAGCACATAGACTAGGTGTGGGGCCAGCTTTACCATGCTTATGTCTTAGATGTAGACTCACCTGCTCCCCTGACATCAGGGCCACTTCTACTATGCTGCCCAGGTGATGGGTATAGCCAGCTCTACAAAGTATGTGGTTGGTGAGGGGCTGGAGCCAGCAGTGAGAAAAAAATCTGTGTGTGTTTATGTAGGTTTTAATCTCCGTTCTCTTCCTATCTCTGTGTCTCTGATCTGTCTGTTTCTCTGTGTGTGCATCTGCGTGCACTGTGTGAGTGTGTGTGTTTGTGTGTTTTCCATGTACCATATACCTATGTGAGTGCAGAGATCAGAGTTGGATAGTAGTGGACACTGAGTTTCTCAGCATCTCAGTCTTCAAGTATTGTTTTGGAGTAGGATTTCATACTTTACTTGGAACTTACAATTTTGGCTAGGTTGGTGCTTGGTAACTTCGGTGGTCACACATCTGCCTCCAAATTTCCACAAGACATCACCAGGTTTTCTTATCAATATTTATTTTAGCTGTGTGTGTTTGTAGATATATATCCCACAAACATACACACATAAAATAACTATACACACACATGCAGAGTGAGGGGGGGAGGGAGAGAGAAAGAGAAGAGAAGAGAGAAGAGAGACAGAGAGACAGACAGAGAGACAAGAGAGAAGACAGAGAGAGAGAGACAGGAGAGAGAAGACAGAGAGAGAGAGAAGAGATGTGAGATGTTATGGACCACCATGGTGCTGGGGTCAGGGGCCTAGCTGGTTATATCAGCCAGGGCTTTTAAAGAATAATCATTTTTTGAGTTCTCCATTAGGTTTTAATGTGTATAACAGACTGTGAACTTTCCTCCTCATACTTGTATAGTAAGCATTTTTAACTATGGAACCATTTTCCAGCCTTCAAATAAAGTAAAGATTGCATAGAGGTGTAGTAGAAACTACCAATCGTTAAACCTCAGGGTCTCCAACCTACCTACTATATATGAAAAAATAAACTGATAATCTTTCCCCCTGTCATCATAGATTTAGGTAATGTTGGTGAACTCATAAAACAAATGCGCAAGCAATGAAAATCTATACATATGGAGACATCATAGCTGAAGCATTTCTAAATTATGAAATCATTTATATCCAGCATCATAAATTTTGAGAATCAACAAGAATCCATTTAGTATGGATGAAATGTTTCCACAAGGGCCAAGTGCTCAGGTGATTAAGATTCTGCTCATGAAGCCAGTGGAGGACTAACTTAATGGGCATTCTTCACCAGGGCAACTCCTGTGTTTTCACCTCTCCAGGTGCATATTTCACAAACTACTCTAATTACTGTTTACTGTTGACCTCAGCATGAGAAGTCTGAAAGTGTGGATCCGACAGATGCATTCTGTCTCCATGGGTACCATATCACTGAGTTACGATACCTAGGGAATCTCAGCCCATAGAAAGACTTTTGTCCTAATTCTAATCAGCTCTAGACATATATCCTCTCCTTTGCTTGAGTTTGTTTCTCTTTGAAGTATATCACATTGTGACTGAGTTTTAAGCTAGTATAGAAAATTATGGGCTATGTTCACATATTACTGCATTATATCACTTCTCATTTCCCCATCATAATTCCTTCTCCCATCTTGATTCTATCTCTCATTCTTTGTTAGTTTCCCATTCTGATGGCTTTTCACATGCATAGCAACACCTCATCCTATTCCTATAACCCCTTCCTTCCCTTTATCTCTTTCTCACCTCTCATGTATTGTTTTGTGTTCTACAAATACACATTCACACAAACATAGTATATAATATATATATATCTCTATATACACATGGGGCTATATAAATAGATTTACATATAGATTCTTCATGATAGAGAACATTTATCTGTTACTTTATTTAGTTATTTGGTCAATTTAATGTGTTGGTGTTATTATTTATTTCTATTATGTATTTTTTTCTAACAGTTTAATACATTTATATAATTGACTAAAAATTTTCAACCTCATTGCCATTTTTCATTGCTGTTTCACATTTTACTCAGTTGTGTAGCCATGAAGTAAGTTAAGTGATATGCTACACACAGTGCAAGAAATAATTGTTACCTATTCTCATGAAAGCAATTCCAATTACATTAAGTGGGTCACACACAACGCAAAGGTATGAGCCCAGGGGGATGATTTGACTGGGTATTTATCTCTATATGTCTGGCTTGCCTTGCTCAACAAGATGATGTATAACCCTACTTTCTGGAAAATATTGTGATTTCTTTTACTTAAGGAGGAATAAAATTCTATTGTTAAATTGTACTGCATTTTCTTTTTCCATGTGCCTTGGGTGGACATGAGGTTTCGTTTCATATCTTATTATGAAAAGTATGTATGTATGTACATTTATATCTAACACCCCCAAATGTGACAAGTATTTCAGCAGATTGCTGGCAGAATGTCCTGTGAGCATGTGTCCATGCATGGCATAACTGCACCATAACATAGTTATAGTTTCAGATTTTTGATGGGGAATTCTATTGTGGCTTCTGTAGTGGTCACACCTGTTCTCATTCCCACAGGCAGGGTATGCAGGTTCTTTTCCTTTTATTTTCTTGCCTCACTTGCTTTTATTTTTGAAGTTACTCTTTCTAGATTTTTCTATGACTTTCTACATCATTTTAAACAAATGGACAATGTTCTATTGTTCTCATTATCTTGTTATTATGCAAAATTGTGTCAAAAAGTTGTTAGTGTCATCTACCACACTGGGAACCAAGAAACGCAAATCAGGACTTAAATGACTCAAAAGTAAATGATCTCAACAAAGCTAATCAGCTTTTGAAATAAATCTTGATTACCCATAGAACGTTAATGGCCACAAGAACTGGCTTTTGCCTGATTTCCTGGCTTTCTGTCTTAACCATCTCCTTTAATTAATGAATGGATATACTGTTCAATAGAAAACAGGGTGCTGTTATGTTATGTCAGCCAAGTAGCACAAAAATGGAACTACAAAAACCTATCATATTATGTGTGATTATTTATTTATTTATTTATTTATTTATTTATTTCTGGAAAGAGTTGAAGTTTTATGCCTCAGAGAAGTCCTGGGGGAAAGGCGAAACAGTAAATGTCTCTGAGGTCAAGGATCTTCAGAATAGACTTGATTTTCAGAGAAGCCAGACACTGTCAGGGTCACAGACTTTCCTGGGGCTGAAGCTAAGACTGCTGCCTTCAAACTTCAAAAGACTCATTCATCAATCTGCTTGAAGCATTACGGGCTTTGTCAAAATATCCATGACTCTGAAGTCCCTGATTCAGATAGAAACGAAGAAAAAAAAATACAGTTTTAAAATCCTAAATAACATCTGTTTTATTATTTGTTATTATTCTTTTGAAATAATTACATATTTATATAAAATGTTATCAAATGCTTTTCTTATAGTCTTTGTATTCCAGGTATATTTTATGCTAATTGTATCACTTGTGACAGACTAATCAGTTATATATAGGTACAGATATTTCTCAGAAAATTGCTCTATAAATCTTGTAGAATAGAACAAAATTGATGTTAAGAATTACTTAGGAAAAACAAGTAAAGAAACTGGTTAGGCACCATTAAAGGTATGCCATCAGAGAATATCTCATGTGTTACAGAGAAGAACTGAAACGTGTGTTTTTATTCCAAAATTTAGTACAGGACTTAAAGCATATATCTAACTTTGATGAACCTCAAATCTCACAAGTAAATGATTATTGGAGAAAAAAGTTGAACAAATGTGAAGACTTTCCATTATAGTATTTTTTAAAAGTTTTCTTCTTAGTGTTACTAACAAACTTATATTATGCATCCACTAGCACTGTTTGACTATGTCATATACTATATTGAGTCTACCATGAGCTTTCATGAAATGCTACCAATTCTAAGAATTCTAAAAGCTGGGCAAATGTATTTATGTGTGCTTGGACTTATGATGTAGTTCTGTCCCCAAAAGCTCCTCCTGAATTGAAAATAGCAAGTCAAAACTCACTAATGTTTATTAAAGTGCATGACATTGATAAATAGTGCCTGCATTTTAATGCAGAACTTAAATTTCCTCTCTTATTAGGACAGTTACATTCCTTGGTGTCATATACTATATCAATGTGTATACCAGAGTGATTTGCATGCTGGGTGTAACCTATGCTTCTTCAGCAGTCAGTATCCAGATTCTGAATTCTCTATCATCATATTTCTTAAGAGCATAAAATGTTTTTCAATTTGTCTTTATCTTTTTAAAATGTCATGACTAAAATCAATATATATAATCTAGGTATGTGTAATTCTATTATTTCTACATGTATTATTTCTGTTTTTCGAGAGTCTTGAATCCCAATGAACTAGTTACCTTCAATTACAATGAAACGACAACAACAACTCTAAGTGGTCTGACTTGTGATTTTTCCTAACAAACTAAACGAAGCAGACACCTTTTTGTTTTTGTTTTTTTTTTCCTTTTTTTAATTTTATTTTTTTTTTTTGCTTATTCACTTTATAACCCGTCCCAGTCACCCCTCCCACAATCCTTCCCCATCTCTTGTTTTCTGAGTACCCCTTCTCCTGTATCCCCCACCCTGCCACTTTAAGTCTCTGAGAGGCTAGGTGCTTCCTCTCCATTTAGGCCAGATGAGGCACCCAGATAGAAGACCATACTCCATATACAGGCTGCATGTTTTGGGATAGCCCCCATCCAGATGTTTGAGACCTGCATGAAAACCAAGCTACACATTTACAACATATGTGCAGGGAGGCCTAGGTCCAGCCCATGGAGCTAGATCTGTGTAGACAGGTATGCTCCACGGTTGGTGATTCAGTCTCTGAGAGCTCCAAGGGTTCAGGTTGGTTTACTCTGTTGATCTTCCTGTGCAGTTCCTATCTCCTTAGGGCCCACAATCCTTCCACCTATTCTTCTATAAGAGTCCTCAAGCTCCATCCACTGTTTGGCTCTGGATGTCTGTATCTGTCTGAGTCAACTGCTGGTTAGAGCCTCTCAGAGGACAGCTTGCCCCTGTCTGTTCTCAGGCTGGAGGTTTAGATCCTGAGAGCTCTGGTTGAATCTTTTGATACTCGTTCTAAAAAGGACAAAAGCACCCTCACTTTGGTCTTCCTCCTTCTTTTTGAGTTTCATGAGTTTATGCGTTGCATCTTAGGTATTGTGTGTTTTGGGGCTAATATCCGCTTATCAGTGAGTGCATACCATGTGTGTTCTTTTGTGATTGGGTCATCTCACTCAGGATGATATTTTCTAGCTCCATCCATTTGTCTAAGATTTTCATGAGCTCATTATTTTTAATAGCTGATTAGTACTCCATTGTGTAAATGTACCACATTTTCTGTATCCATTCTTCTGTTGAAGGCATCTGGGTTCTTTCCAGCTTCTGGCTATTATAATAAGGCTGCTATAAACATAGTGGAGCATGTGGCCCTGTTGCATGTTGAAATATCTTCTGGTATATACCCAGGAGCGGTATAGCTGGGTCCTCAGGTAACACTATGTTCAATTTTCTGAGGTATCGCCAGACTGCTTTCCATAGTGGTTGTACCAGCTTGCAATCCCACCAACAATGGAGGAGTGTTCCTCTTTCAGCAGACACCTTTTTGATAATTGACTCAACTGCCAATGATACTTGTTAAAAATACTGACTGTAATACAGTTGTATATCATATATATATATATATATATATATATATATATAATCATTAAGCAAAATTCATGTATATATTTCCCTATGAGGGAATAAGAAAACCATTACAATTTCTGTGAATTAAAAAATCTTCCAGTCTTCCAATTATAGATAAATTCATTTTTAATTAAATTTAAGAATTAATTCATAATCCAATGGTTAAACATTAATAAATATGTGAACTAATGTGGTCATTTAATCCAGTTTTTTTTATAATCATTACTTTTTCAAGTAGGAAAATTGCAATCATTGACAAAACACTAGTGATTGATTTTATGATGCATCCTATGTTATCATATGTTAAAATGATACATAATTAAGAATAGAGGATTTTGGATGAGCAGCAACAAATTTTGATGAAATAGAAAAGTGCATTTTATTATAACAACGCTGTATGAAGATGTCGGGTGGTGAGCATCTTCAGAATACAAGTGATCCTCTAATACTGAACTTCTAATACAGGACTCTTTGAAAAATAGTTTCAATGCTTATAAAAATATCTTGTTTTATCACCTTATATATTCTAAGTTTTCGTCTCCCAAAGACAGGCTGAGTATATGAATAACTTTGACATTTTCACTTACCATGATCATATTGATACAAAAGAAGAGGTCCTCTTTTTATTGCAGGTCGAATGAACAAACTGACTTCATTTACCAGATGTTGAGTTTAAATAGTCTTGGGGTTTATATCATATTGTCAGCAGGGAAATCAGAGAATCCCAATTATTTGTAAACATTTTTTGTAATTCTAAAAAGAAATAAGAGGAATTTAAAACAGAGTAGATTTACAGAACAGTAGAACAAGCAAACAGTACTTGGTGATTTCAGGAAGCTCTGAGCTAATTCTTTACTTCAGGTACAGCTAGGTTTATTCAATACTTTCTCCATTGATTACTTTTCTCTTTGGCTCTAGAAGGACAAGTATGTTCATTATCCATTGAACATCAGACCTGAAGTCCAGATGTGATTCTTTTGGCTTCATCACGATTCTTTTGGCATCATCATCTAAGATGCTTGTGTTTCCACCAGAGCTTTGAAGTAATGATCATTAGCTTAGAAAAATTATTTGCCACCATTGTCCCAGCATATCTTGCAAGTGGAACAGATTGTAGTTGGATGGTTTTGTAATTGGGTGGTGTCCAATTTTCTCTTTCTGCAATGCATCTTCTCATACCAAAGAGAATAGAGTGTAGGGGTGAAGGCTCCAAGCCCTCACAAGCTCAACCTCTCTACAGTCAATGAGCTATCTGGATGTTGTCCTCTGCAATGGGCCCATTGTCAGTTTTCAGAGAGCAATGTTCTATCTTACCATAAGCCTGGTTAGCTTAGGGATCTCAGCAGGAACTCATTGGCCAACAACTTAACTGTATATAACCCTATCCCACCAGTGGAAACCTTGGAAGTGGCCCACCAATGTTTGCTTTAACTTGAAACCCTGACATGAAAGACAATCATGCCTAGCATTGCTTGTGTGGCCAGCTACTGGAGACTGCATAGCTGGAGACCTAGGGTAGAAGTAAATGACACTGGCAAAGCAAAACAAGCAAACAAACAAAACAAAATAATTCCTAATATATTCTGCTATACTCATAGATTAGTGCTTTATCCATTTATCCAGTCATCATCAGAGCTACTTTCTCCAGCAGATGGTAGTGAATGGAGCAGAGATCCCAACCAGGCATTATGCAGAGAGAGGAGAGAGAGAGAGAGAGAGAGGAGAGAGAGAGAGAGAGAGAGAGAGAGAGAGAAAGAGAGAGACACTAAGTATAGATCTCAGTAGGATCCCTTCCTTGGTACATTGGGAAATTCTGCAGAAGAGGAGGAGAAAAGACAATAGGAATCAGAAGAGCTGGAGGACCCCAGGAGAACATGTCCCACTGAAGCAAGCAAGGCTCACATGGGGTTATGTGGATTGAAATGGCAAGCATGAAGCCTGCGTGAATCTACACCACATCCTCTGTATAAATCCTGTGGTTCTAGGTTTTTTTTTTTTTTTTTTTTTTTTTTGGTGGGGTGACTTTTAACAATGGAAGTGTGTGTATCTCTGAATCTCTTGCCTGCTCTGGGACTCTTTTTCTCCCATTGGGTTGCCTTGTCCTGGCCTCCATATGAGGAGTTTTGCCTTGTCTTATTGTATCTTGTTTTGTTCTGTTTGCCTGTCATCTCTTGGAGGCCATTCTTTTCTGAAAGGAAACAGAAGTGGATCTGAGGAGAGGGGAGACATGGATGAGCTAGGGAGAGAAAACTGTGGTTGGTATTTATTGTATGAGATAAGAAAATAAAAAAAATAAATTTAAAAAGGAGAAAAAAAGATCATTCTTTTATCTTTGTCTTAAATATGTCTCTTCTAAATAATATCACACGAGATTAAACTATACTGCCTCTGATTTATATGAAAATATAGAGTCAATAAAACATTGAAACACTGTTGGAAAGAATTTCAATGACCAGAAAGACCATCACACCTGAGAACACAATTTCTTTTTAAATGAACTATTTATAGTCTATACTTCTTGAGCTTTCATCCAATACTTTTTATGTTTTTGAGGTTAAATTGATTTCTGCCTTCTATGTATCAATAACGTACATTGGATAATTCCCAAGCAATTGTCTCTTTCCCATCTCTTCTCTGAGCTGTCACTGTTCAGTAATAAAAAATTTCAAGTCCTAACATGTATATACTACCATAAACAGTAGTTTCTTTATTGTTATAGTTTTTTCTTAGTTTTATCAAACTTTTGAGAGTATAATAAACAAATAGGAATTGTGTGTGTTTGTAGTGAACAACTCTAAATATTTCCTCTTTACTGAAACAAAATTGATTCTCACAAAAACATTTCAAATATTACATTTTCATATCCTCTATTTGTTTTATTGCTATTTATTTATTAGATTTTTTAAAGGATTATTTTTGGAATTCAGTGATAAGAAAACTTAAGATTAATCTGTGAACAGTAAAAGAATATAAACCACAGTAATCGTGATATGTTTCATTATCTCTTATTTTCTTATTTTCTGTGACTGACACTGTCGCCTTTTATTAACATCTCCCAAATATCCCTACTTAACTATCTGGCTGAAATGAACTGGAATGAAGTGGTCTGTCTTTAGTTTCACATAAGTGAGACTATATAATTTTTGTACTGCTTTTTCTGATACCAAATCTAGGACCTTATTTTGCTATACAAGTACTCTGTCACCTATTATACAGTCTGAGTGTTAATACTTTCTTGTCTGCGTTATTTCAACTCATTTAATGCCTTCCATGTTGTCTATGTTATTGTAAAGGACTCAATTTTTCTCTCATTTATAAGAATAAGTGTATAAAATAACATATATGTATATAGTTTATGTTAATATTCACCAAATATTTCTATGTAAGCATATATATTTATACTTTCATTTACCCTTTGATTATGTGACATATATTTAGGTTGTTCTTATGTCTTGGGTTAGTAGACAATGCTTCAATTGAGCACAGAAGTTGAGTCTTTGTTGTTGATTTTCTATTTTTAGGAAAGTTTGCTTTGCTTAGTTTTATAACAAGAAATAGAATTAGTCATTGGCTCATTATGCTTTATGGTTTTTAGAAGATTTTACATTGTTCTCCATGCTGGATTTATAGCTTTATATAAGTTCAAACAGTGCAAAATGTTTTCTTTTTCTCCATATTGGCTAACAATTATTTATCATCTATCTGTAGGATAATCATCATATTAACCGATCTGACGTTTCTTCTCAATGTGGTTTTGATTTACTTTTATTTCCTATTGCTTATAGATATGGAGTACTTTTTCATAGATTTATTGATCATTTTGTAACTTTGGAGAAATTTCTGTGCAGTTTCTTTGTTCATATTTTCATTAGTTTCTAAGAAGAATTTCATGCAATGTGTATTGATCATGTTTACCTCCCCTCCAACATATCCCACTTCCATTCTCTGTTCCCTACCACTCAATTTTGTGTTCCCTTTGCTTAGTCCCTTTTTAAAATTCAAGTATAGTTTGTACTGCACATATGCTCTTGGATGTAACCTTCCACAGAAACATGCATCAACTTAGCAGGGACTTAAAGAAAACTGACTCTTCTTCTTCCAGTGGCTACCATTTGCTAATGACTCCTTAGTTATAGGTGGCATAACTATCTCTCTTCATGTTGGGATTTTGTCTGGCTTGAAATGTACAGTTTTTGTGCATGCTGACACATAACTCCTATGAATTCATAGTGATACTGCTTTCCTTTGTTCAAATAATACTGCTTCCATTTAGTCACCTATTACCTGTGGCTCTTACAGTGTTTGCATGGCCTCTTCTACAAATTGTCCCTGAGTCTTGGTGAGGAAAGTTTGTGTATATGAATTACTTAAGTGTGGCTATTTTGCAGTTTATTGTTTTCTGCAATTGGCCAAGGTTTGCATATATGGATCGTTACCATTGACTGAAAAAATAAGCTTCTCGGATGAGTGTGTAGAGATCTATGGGTACATTGATAAGTTATTAGGAGTTGATTTAACACTGTCCCCATTTCAGACACTCATAGTAGTAGATTCTTCTCTAAGGCTTATGATGGTGTCTAGCCAATTTATTAGACCCAATAATGTTGCTGAGTATGGTTTTCAACTTGTAGAATGGTCCTTAAATCCAATTTAAAAAGTAGTTATTTACTTCCTGATGTTTTTGCCACTATTGCAGCAGTGGGCATATCTTGTTAGACTAGTGGTTATTTATAGTCACAGAGCTCATGATGGAGTAAGAGTGATAATTACTTTTCTCCTTCAGCATTATGGATAGAACCTTTTAGCTCTAAGAAATTTATTCAGTGAAAATGAATTTTTAATTAATTAATTAATTGATTAATTTTTTACACTCCAGATTTTATCCGTCCCCGTCAACCCTCCAACTGTTCCACATCCCATACCTCAACCCCCCCTGTCTCCATGAAGCTGTCCCTACCCCTAAACCCCCACCCCACCTGAACTCTAAACTCCTTGGGGACTCCAGTCTATTGAGGGTTAGGTGCTTCATCTCTGATTGAACACAGACCCAGCAGTTCTTGCTGTATATGTGTTGGAGGCCTCATATTACCTGGTATATGCTACCTTTTTGGTGGTCCAGTGTTTGAGAGATCTTGGGGGTCTAGATTAATTGAGACTGCTGGTCCTCTTACAGGGTTACCTTACTTCTCAGCTTCTTTCATCATTCCCCTAATTCAACTACAGGGATCATCAACTTCTGTCCATTGATTGGATGCAAATATCTGCATCTGACTCTTACAGTTGCTTGTTGGGTCTTTGGGAGGGCAGTCATGATAGGTCCCTTTTTGAGAGCATTCAATAGCCTCAGTAATAATGACAGGCCTTGGGACCTCCCCTTGAGCTGAATTCAACTTTGGGCCTTCACTGGACATTCTTATCCTCATGCTCCTCTCTATTTTCATCCCTGTAGTTCTTTCAGACAGGAAAATATGGGTCAGAGTTTTGACTGTGGGATGGCAACCTCTTCCCCCACTTAATGCCCTGTCTTTCTTCTGGAGGTGGGCTCTATATGTTTCCTTTCCCTACTGTTGCGCATTTCATCTAAGGTCCCTCCCTTTGAGTTTGAGAGTTTCTCACTTCCAGGTCTCTGGTGATTCTGGAGGGTCCCCCCAACCTCCTACATCCCTAGGCTGCCTGTTTTCATTCTTTCTGCTGTCCCTCAGGGCTTCAGTCCTTTTCCTTCACCCAATTCCAGATCAGGTTCCTTTCTTCCCCCACCCATCCACTTTCCCTTCCCGGTCCCTCCCTCCCTCCTGACTTGTGATTGCTTTCTTCTCCCTCCCAAGTGGGACTGTGGTGTCCTTATTTGTGTCCTTCAGCTTTTTGACCTTTTTAAGTTCTGTGGACTGTATCTTGGATATTCTCCTCCTCTCCTCCTCCTCCTCCTCCTGCTCCTCCTCCTCTTCTTCCTCATTTTTTGGCTAATATCTACTTATTAGTGAGTACATACCATGCATGTCCTTTTGGGTTTCAGTTACCTCACTCAGGATGATATTTTCTAGTTCTATCCACTTGCGTAAAAAACTTAGGATGTCCTTGTTCTTAATAGCTGAGTAGTATTCCATTGTGTAAATGAACCACATTTTCTGTATCCATTCATCTGTTATGGGACATCTTGGTTGTTTTTTCTTTTTCCATGTCCTATGACTTAAGTATGAGGTATTTTCAGCAATATATAATATATATTATATTATAATCTTGTTGGTTACTTTTTAAAAGTGGTGTGTATTGTTCATTTACCTATGTATACAAGTCTCAGATGAATGGTTTGGAAATATTGTCCTGTTTCTTTATTTTTAATAAACTATTTAGAAAATTTATACTTTCTTAAAGCCTTGGGTATCTATTTGAACTTTTAAAAACTTTGGTTTGATGCTATTTACAAAAAATTTTGTCAAACTAATATCAATGAGTTGCCCCTATGATTTCTTCTTGGAATTTTAGATTTAGTCCTATCTTTGATGATTTGAATTTACTTTAAGTTTCTTCTTCTTCTTTTTTTTATTAACCAAATAAGACACATATCATTCTTCTCATCAGTACACATGATTTTCAAAGAACTGTTCAATGGGGAGAATATAATGTTCTATTTATATTCCACATACCCATCTCAAAAGTTAGTGAGCTGCATCTGTATACATTTATTTATGGAGTTTCTATTATATTCCTTTAGTCTTTGTGTCTATTTTTAATTCAGTACCACACTACTTGATTAAAAGCTATGTAATGATATTTGAAACCAAACAAGTTTTCCTCCCCTAGACAAAAGCAAAATACAAGGGTGCTTCCACTGTCTTCTATTATCTATAGACTTACTGGTACGTCTAAGATCTCATGATGTTCCATGCAAAACTGATCATTGTTATTTACTCCATTTCCATAAAAATTCCTCTGGAATTTGATACATGTTATATTTAACGCATACTTTATTTTTAATGATATGAACTTCTTAATAATATTAATCCTTACATCAATGACATAGACTATTTCCATTTTTTTGTCTTTGATTTTTCCATCAATTTAAAATATTTGCAATGCATAAACTTTTAAGATTTGGATTCATAAGCATTATAATTTTATTAATTATTTAAAAATAGATTTTAGATTTTATTTCTTTTCATGTAGTTCTTTATTAATGACAAGGAGCAAAACTATTATAATTTAATTTTTTATTTTATACTTTACTAAATTTTCATATTCCATATTTTTCATGGACATGCTGTGGTGTTCTATTTGGTAAATTCATGATGTCTGTGAACAAAAATGATCTACATTCTCATTTTTTGATTTTGCTTTTATTTATTTATGTTTCTTATTCAATGTCTGTGGTCAACCTTCCAGTCTTATCTATAAAGCATTAAAGTGACTAAGGATCCCATTTCTCTTGTTCCTGGCCTTGAAATAAAATTCTTAGCATTTAAAAATGGAAGTACTATATAATGGAGCTATGAGCTAGTAGTATACAAAGTGGATTATTTGAGGTAAGATCTTCCTGATACTAATTTTTCAAAAAGTTTTCTGTATTCAGAAAGCTCATTAAAATTTGTCAAATACTTGTCTTCACCTGATTATATAATTTTGCCTTCCTTCAGTATTTTATTGACCTGTATTAAATTTGTAAGTGTGTATATACTGGGCCTTCTCAATGTCCTAAAGAAGAGAATTAATTGTTCATTTCATATCGTTAAATACAGTAGTAAATTATTCACACAGTTATTGTACATCTCTGGTCAACACATTGACTTAGACTTTTTTCTTCTTAGGCAGCCTTTGTCTCACTTTGGCATCAGTATAATACTATGTCATGTACAGATACATAAATAAACCTGCCAAAGTTTTGTGCATGATATCAAAGAAAAAAATATGTAAAAATATCTATACATCTATCATCTATCTATTCATCTATATATGTATCTATCCATATATCTATGCATCTATTATTATCTATTCTATCTATCTATCTATCATCTATCTATCTATCTATCTATCTATCTATCTATCTATTGATAGATACAATCTATCTTATCTTTCAGTCTTTATTAATTTCGAATATATTCTTTTTTCTTCCAAATTTGGATATTTAATTTTGTTATCTTGTATTTTCTTTGTGTTGAGCAATAATTGGGTATTATTTGAAAAATTACTACATGTTAATACTAAGTGTCAGCCATCTATCCCTTTAAAATAAGACCTTTTAAAACATTTGAGTGTTTCACATATGTTACTTTTGAAAGAATTTTAATTATTTACTTTTCGTTTTATTTTTATAATAATGTACTTTGAAAAGGTTTTAAATGATATTATACTTACATGTATTTTGATAATGATGGAATCATAGTGAGATTCATTTCCCTTCAAGGCTAGTACTTTATTTATAAAACTATAGCACAGCATTTGTCTTAGTTAGGGTTTTTATTCCTGTGATGAAGCACCATGACCAAAAAGCAATTGTTGAGGAAAGCATTTATTTTTTTTTATAATTCCATATTACTGCTTATCACTATTACTGCTTATCACTGAAGGGAGTTAGGATTTGGAGTCTCAAACAGGGCAAGATCCTGAAGGCAGAAGCTGATACTGATCCAAGGAAGGGTTCTGTTACTGGCTGGCCTCCCATTGCTTGCTCATCCTGCTTTCTTATAGAAGCCTTTAACACCAGCCCAGGGGTGGTACCATCCACAATGGGCTGGGCCTTCCTCCATTGATTAGTAAGTGGAAACATGCCTTATAGCTGGATTTAATGGAAGCATTTCAACTCAGGCTCCTTCCACTTTTAAGAGTCTAGCTGTGTAAATTGACACAGAACCAGCCGGTACACATTCTAACATGCATATTGACATTGTTAATACCATTTCCTCTTACTTACTTGCCTACAATTTGACCTGGATTCCGTTGTGCATGTGTGAGAGGTGGCTTGAGTTTGGATGTGATTTCTATAGGTGGTTAGTAACTATGTAGCTTTTTGTATCAGCTACCACATTGAAGGCACTGAACAGCTGAACCCATACATCCCTTTTACAACAGAGATAAAGCTTTGTTTTAGGGTGGGGTCAAGAGTTCTTCTTCCAGCCTGGTTTTGCTTGATAATTTAAATTAATTCTTTTCCTCTTTTTCTGTGGATGGATTCAATACTTGAATATTGAGTAATAGATCTCCAGGGTGATCCTCCTCTTGCTCTTTCACAGGCATGATATATTGTGTGTCTGTACATCATCAAAGCAAATTGCTTCTTCAATGATGTGTAAGTATAATACATCATCAGAATGGGACATGAGGATAATGCATCACCATGAAAAAATGCTATCCTAGTTGACAGACAAGGTCAAGGAGCAAATTTAGACAGCCTTTTCACACATCTGAAGCAGCATCTTCAGTTTTAAAGTGAGTTTGCTTGCTTAGGATAATCCCTCCAAACTGTGGAAAGGATAACTGCATGTGAATTCTCCAAGTTGATTCATTCAGGAAATGAAAACCAAATGGTTGTGCTTCAATGAAAATAACAATGAATAGCAAGTGAAGAGCTTTTCTGACTATAGGGTGTTTGCATCTTCTGTTTCTTCCTTATTTACCAATATTTTTTTCCCCAGAGACAACTCTTCAATAAGATTGCAAGCTCCTTCAGGATAGTTATGTGTAGTTCTTATCTCGTACCTCTATTTCTTAGAGTGCTAAGACGTCATGGAACATATAGAAGATAATCAACAAATACTTATTCAGTGAAACTGATTTGTAAATATGAGAGACCCAAATCTCCCTGTTGGTTTAGATTGACACCTGGATATCCAATAAGAAAGTCTATTAACTTTTAAATTCATTCATTCATTCATTCATTCATTCATTCATTCATTCATTCTTCTGTCATATAATACATCCTGACAGCAATTTCCCTTCTCTGATCTTTTCCTAGATCTCTCCTCCTCCTTCCTTATCCCCCAGACCCACTTCTCTATTTCCCTTCAGAAAAGAGCAGGCTTTCCAGAAATATCAAACAAACATGAAATAACAAGTTAAAATGGATTACACAAATGTCCTCATATCAAGGCTGGATGAGGTAACTCAGGAGGAGCAAGAAGGTCTTAAAAGTAAACAAAAGATTCAGAAACTGTTCTGCTTTCACTGTTAGGAAGCCCACAAGACCACTAATCTACCATAGCATATATGCAGAGAACCTAGGTCAGACCCATACTCTAATTGTCACTCTCTAATTGTCACTTTAGTCTCTGTGAGCACCTATGCGACCTGGTTAGTTTATTCTGTGAGTCATGTATTGTTCTTTCTCATTCCCCTTTTCCTTCCCTCTCCTCTCCCTTCTCTCTTTCCCTCTGCCCTCCCTTCCCTCCCTCCCTCTTTCTCCAGTTTTTGTATTTTATATATCTTTTAGCTTGGAGCTTTTTTGTAAATGACTTCATTCCTAGATGATGTGGAATTAAAGTTAAAGTTATCTTTAGGCTATGAGAGAAGCACTCTTCTCATATTGAATGTAATTTCAGGCCCATAATAAATGGAATTAGAAGGAGGGCTGATTTGGGCATAGATAGAACAGTATCCCTCTCTCCATTATCACATTTTGCTAAATTAGCATAAAAACATACACTGTTATTCTTTTAATTCTTGGTTCACAGAGATGTTATTTCTATGTCACAAGTAAATAAAAAAATGCTTCAAGACTAGTATAGAAATATTAAAGGTCTGTTTTCTAAATGCATGTTAGAAGCTGACCAAGTGTTATATACTTGGGAAATGAATCATTTTCTGACAGTTTACTGACATAAGTCCCCATGTCTAAATATTCACAGTATATCAAATATATTACAGATTTTGGCCAGCTCCAAAAATAATCAAACAAAATTTCACAGAGCCACTAAAAATTAGAGGCATTCAAAGGTGAAATGCATGACACTCTTTCTCTCTGTCAGCTTGGTAGACAGAACAGCAGCGAACTTAACTAGATTATGGGGTTATTCTGGTTGCTCATTCAGAGTTTGGTCAATTTTGTTTTGGCTAAAAGTTTTGAACAAATGTTGAATAGTAACATCATCTCTTAAAATGAGTAAAGTAGTATAATGCAAATTAATTTTACATCAACTCTGAAAAAAACCAGAAAGAAGAAACACTGATGCCTAAAAAAACATTTTGTCTAATAAAATTCTAAGCTATAATTAAACAATGTAATAGACCTACTCAGTAGCAGAAAGTTACTGTTCTTCTTATAGAAATCTTTATATACTGCTACTATTGCTTTTAGTTCCTATATGAATAAAGTTAGAGTCGTGTAGGAGACACAATTTAGGGCATGTCTGTGAGTGAACTTTCAAAGATCACTGCTTAAGGAGAGATGTATGGTAATATTGAATAGGAGCACCAAAGGGCAGCACAGACATAAACACACACAAAGGAAAATGTTGTGTGCCATTCTGTCTTTGTTTTAGTTTTTTTGAGGCAATGTAACCTTTATTGTTCTGGTTGTTGGATTTCAGTGACATCAGACTCCAGGTTTTTTTTGTTTTTTGTTTGTTTGTTTGTTTGTTTGTTGTTTTTTGGGGGGGTTCCCAAATGGATTCTATATCTTGGAGTCTCCAGGGGATAGGGGATGTCCAGATTTTCACTATAAATCTAATAATGTTGAAGCATTTAGATACCAGGCCTGAGCAGTTTCTTCAGCCTTTCCATCATATAAACACATACTTTTGGACTTCCTGGCCCCTGTTGTGAAATGCAACCTTATAAACTTCCCTTTATAACACACAAATTCTATCAAAATTGAATCTGTTTCTCTAGATCAGTTGTTCTCAACATTTCTAATGCTGTAACATTTTCATACAGTTCCTTATGTTTTGGTGACTCCCAACCATACAATTACTTCATTGCTTCTACTTCATAATTGTAATTTTGTTGTTATTAACAAGACCATTATGAATCATAATATAAATATCTAATATGCAGGATATCTGATATGTGACCCTGAAATGGTCATGACACACAGGTTATGAATCACTGTTCTAGATACCCCAGTTTATGAATGTTAGTTGTCTTTTAACACTTTATGTTAATTTATTACATATAACTTAATATATTACATTGATATCTTGTTTTTTTCTAGTATTTTCAGCTTGCAAGATAATTTTTATAGGGCTTTAAAATTATTCTTATGATTGTCAATTATATAGGGAATACCATAATGAATCAAACCCCATACTTGTATTATGCAGTGAAGTAAATTATAATTCTATGTATTAAATTTATACTTATATGTAATGTTATGAGGATAAATACTTTTAGTTTTCTTAGTAGAATCCCAAAGGTTGATATATTGGACCAAATTTCATAAGACTACTTTGTGTTTAAAAAGAATTATATAATTTTACACCAAGGAAACCCTTGCAATTTCTGCAACTACAAAAAAATGTACATGATGAAAAGCTAAGTCTATTTGTTCCGCTCTAAGGTATGTTTTGAAAATAGGGGAAGTCTTTTTGCAGTCTGTGGGCTGCAGTTTTGTCCTATTGACATTGCCTCTTGCCTAACAGAAGCTTTTCAGTTTCATGAGTTCCAATTTATTCATAGTTGATCTTAGTACCTGAAATATCGCCGTTACGTTCTGAAAATCATTTTCTGTGCCAATTCATTCAGTGCTATGCCCCAATTTGTATTCTATCAGGTTCAGTGTATCTGATTTTATGTTGAGATCTTTGATGCACTTGGACTTGAGTTTTGTGCAGGGTGAAAAATATGTATTTGTTGTCATTCTTTGGCTTTCAGTCATCCAGTTTGACTGGCACCATTTGTTGAAGATATTGCCTTTTTTTTAAATTTTTTTAATTTATTTTATCATTTTCACAATCTGATAGAGAACTAATATCCAAAATGTACAAATAACTCGAGCAACTTTTTATTTAAAAATAAAAAACAAATACAAAAACAAATTATCCAATTAAAAATGTAGAACAGATCAAAAGTATGAATTCTCCAAAGACAAATCTTAAAGGTCTAAAACACAAAAATGTACAATTCTTAGTTATCAGGGACATGGAAGTCAAAATAACTTTGAGATTGTATCAAAATGGCTAGGATCAATTAAGATAAGTTACAGTTCATGCTAGCAAGAATATGGACAAAGGGGAAGACTCCTCCATTGTTGGTGGTAATACAAACTTGTGCAATTACTATGGAAACCAATAAGGCAGGTCCTCAAAAGATTGGAATCAATTTCTTCCAAGACCCAGCTCCACCACTTTTGGAAATATACCCAAGTGGAATTCCATCCTACCACAAGAACATGTGCTTGATCTTGCTCACTATGGCTTTATTCATAATACCCAAAACTGGAAACAACTTAGATTTGCCTCAACAGAAGAGTAGATGAAGAACAGGAGGTACAATTACACAATGAAATATTACTCAGCTATTAAAAACAATGGCATCATGAAATTTCCAGCAAAGTACAAAGAACTAGAAAAAAATCATCCTGAGTGAGATAATCCAGACCCAGAAAGATAGATATGGTATGTATTTACTTATAAAGGTATATTAGCCATTGAATAATAATAATCAAGCTGTAACTGAGACTCAATAGGTCAGTCGGAAATTATGTCCAGAATTTCTCGAGAGCAGAAAAAATTAAGGATTGAGTGAGGTATGAGGATAATCAAAGAAAGGAGATGGCTCGGAAAGAGTCAACTTAATTGATCAAGGATTTGGAGAGTGTGAAACTATTGCAGTGAACTTCTGCAATCTAGAATCCCCTAGTGAGACTAGTAAAGGAATATGGGGTCTCAACTGTCCATCTCTTTTGCCAGGTGAAGCATCCAGTGGCAGGACTTGGTTTTGTACAATGAGTTGTTGTCATGGAGTCCCATGAAAACTGAGGCTGCTGCTGACATAAAGTTGTTCCACAAACTGAGACTAGGGGTCGCATTGCTGAGGAAAACACCCACAACTCATTGAACATGGAGAAATTGAGCAGGTGCCTACATGAGCTCTTTTGCCTATGTTCTCGTGTTTTGATGAAGTAGATAACTTTGCATGTTACAAAAAGAAACATGGACACCAAAACAGCCATACAACATTTGACCTACAATCGGGCTTGACAACAAAATATTCTAGGATACTAGTGGCATGGAATTTGTGGGAGTAGCAGTTCAATGTCTGATTTGGACTTCAGCTCTTTCCAAAGAAGGAAGCCATAATTAACACTGTTGTGTAACCAGAATCAGAGACTGGATTACTCAAAGTTATATAACAAACACTACTGATCTAGAAGAAATTAATAAAATGATTCTATGTTATTTTTGCTAATTGATATACAGTGCCTTACCTGTCATCATTAGAGATGTTCTAACCAGCATATGGAAACAGAATCAGACACTCACAGCTAGACATCAGGCAGAGAAAGTATATAAATTGGAGGTCTCCATCTAATCACTCACCTTTGAGGTTAGAGGCCTGTGGAAGATGAGGTGGAAAGATTGTAAGGGCCAGAGGAGACAGAGGACAACAAGAGAACAAGGCCTCTGAATCAAATAAAGAAGGCACATATAAGCTCACAGAGACTATGGAAACAAGCATAGGGTCCATAGTGGTCTGCAGCAGGTCTTATGCATATGTATTATAGCTATTAGCTTACTGTATTTAAAACACTCATTACTGTGAGAACAAGTGGGACTTTGACTTTTGTGCCTGCTCTTGGGACTCATTTCCTTCATGGAGTTCCTGTGTCCAACTTCCATATGATAGTTTTACCTTTACTTTATTTGCCTTAGTATATTCTTTTTGGTCATGTTTCATTGTTATGTGTTAGAGACAGAAGGGTAGTGGACCCAAAGGGCAGGGAGGTAAGGAGGATCTTGGAGGAGTAGAAGGAGGAAAAACTATAATCAGATTATAGTATATGAGAAAAGAATCTATCTTCAATAAGAGAAAAAAATAGGAAAAGAATAGAAAATAAATAATTATTTTATAATCTCAAAAAACAAAACAATAGATTTTAAAAGAAGTCTGTTGCTTCCCAAATGCTCAATAGTTTTGGGAAGAAACTGACTATATCACTAAGGTTTCTATTTTAACTTTAAGAAAGCTTATGTAGAGGTACAAAATAATACTTAGCCAAACAAGTCATATAGAATTATACAGAGTCTGTATACACTCTTCATGTCACCTACTGAACCATACTAGTCATTCTTATTGTGACAGCTTTGTCCTTGTACTTGATGCAACATACTTGGATTTTTCTAAGCTGAAAGACCTAGTTCCCATTGGCACGAGAAAGTTCAAGTAATTTTTTCAAGATAAACACACACACACACACACACACACACACACACTCACATCCAATGTTGAAATTCATCTACTTGGTAAACTGTTTTTCCTGTTAAAGAAAATTAATCTATGCAATAGTAATTTCTGAAAGTTGGTGTCAGATTCTATACTGAAAGCATCAAGAGTCATTTCATGTGGTTTTGCATATTACCTAGTTAGGGTAGAGTGAACAAAAAATATCATGGAATGTCCCAAAGCACAGATTTAAAAAATAGAAGCTACTAGTGCGATTTTGTTTTCCCTAGAATCATAAGAACCCCCTTTTGTCTAAGTTTCTGCAAGTTTAACTGCAACTTTGGTCACTCCTCAAGTTTTTTTAATTCCATTACATTTATTATATGATAGTCTCCCTTTGTTTACCTTTGACTTCTTAAGCCAGCATCTCTCACACATACCTGCCATATTGAAGTAGAGGACTAGCTTTGCTTTTCAAGTACAACCTCACTGTGACCACTTATCCCACTGTACTGTTTCACATAAAATCATCTGATACTCTGAAGGTTTGGATTTGTCTGTATTGGGAAGATACGCATGAACACACAACAACTGTAGCTATTATAAATTATATTTTAGAGGTGGAGAAATATGTGTATGTGCATTAATTTGTTTACTACCAAAGAAAAAGATCAAGGACTAAAATAAATCCCCAAACATGAAACACTATACACATGTATTTCTCACTTTAATCCTGCAGCAGAGAATGTTTTTCATTGCTTGATACCCACAATGAACTGCATGTAACAGCAGTGATAAGCATTGTTTGTAATGTGAGTACATAAGCCAAGTGGAGGATAAAGTTTAGTTCAATAGTTCCATGATGCTCATCCCCTCCTAGGGTCATTTGGCCACATCAAAAATATAATATAATTATAATAATGATTCTAAAATTCCATAGGGTCTTTGAAGAATCCTTGTTCGTATGGATTTTATGTCGTAGTTAGTGACAGCTTGCCATGATTTTCTTATGTAGAGAAATAGTTGTTGCCATTTTAAGAGTATAAATATGGAAAATGATTATTTACTCAGTGTGTGTGTGTTGTGTGTGTGTGTGTGTAACGCAATATGAAAAACTAGACTCTGCCATATGTTTTGCAATATTACAGAATGCCCTTCCCTTAGGTATATAGACATGGCACAGGCTAAATCTCAAGTGGAATCTATATGCAGTATGCAAATGTCACATAGCAGATATCTACTCTTTTCTGAGCTTTTTATACCAAACTCACAATAAATAAATATTCAGATATTTTGAAGTCCTGAGAAAATGAATTTGGAAATGGAGAACATGGTTGCAGTTGTGAGCAAGTGAAGGATAGGTACAAGGGTGTTTTAGGAGACTAAATTTCAAGCTCAGTCTACAAAGATTAATGATCTTGTTTGTCTGAAATGGTGTATTCAAAAAAAAAAAAAAAAACAAAAAAGAACAAAACATCCAATCTAGCTTCACTTAGTTATCAGATCCCACCATCCATACATGAGATTATTTTTTGTCTTTACAATTCTTCTCCAAAATACCACTGACAAAAAATTCCACACAGCTATCACATCATGTGCATTTTATATACCAGACTGACTTACACATCACGAAGTCATAAAGAAGCTGTACCTATGAGGTCTCATCAGGATGGCTGCTAAAACAAACCCTAAACAGGGATGATACCAGTACATATACTAATTTAAGAAGATGAAATATCATTTGAGACCTTAACCCCAGACAAAAAAAATACTACAGGCAATGAAGGAATGCTGAGAGTGGGAGAAAGAGTGCTCCTCAGATAAGTGCCCTCCAATAGTTACATAATACCAAATGGTCAGCCCTGAGAAACTATACATAATATGCAGGTTGTGAGAATGTATGCATGTATACAATATATAATAATATAGCATAATATAATATATAATATGATCGATATATTTCAATGATTCTGAAATAGACTCAACGAGTTTGAGAGTGAGTAAAAGGGGGAGTATATGAGAACCATAGGAGGATGGAGATGGAATGGGGATAATGATGTGCTTGTATTTGAATTTCACAAAATATATTAAACTGGATAAAGGATAGGAGACTCATTCAGATACTCATCATTTAAACATTCATATTCTTATTTTACATAGTAAAATATTAGACATAAAGATTCAGTCCTCACTGATGTACCTTTAGCAGATATTATACATTTATGCTTTCTATAAGGTTTGAATGAGGTAATTTTTACTGCCGTGGGATTTAGAAATCCTCATATCTTCCACATGAACTTACAATGTTATTCTTATTCAATTCTAGATATTGGGGAAAGGGAAAATTAGGCAGAAGAACCTAAACATTCAGATAATGGAAAGGCAACTTATATTGCAAAGCTAATGTTAGGAAGAAGACAATTTTAGCATATCAAACAAGTAAAATTGTACTAATCACTAGAGTAAAGAATAAGGTGTGAAATTATAGTTTTAAGCACATATACAGACCTATTTCAGAAGACAAATTAGTCCTCTCTCTCTCTCTCTCTCTCTCTCTCTCTCTCTCTCTCTCTCTCCTCTCTGTCTTTCTGTCTCTCTCTCTTAAATGAAACAGCAACAATAAACAATTAAGGCTTTAATTGTTGTGAATTTTTGAAGAGATAAACAAATGTGGACAGAAGTATTTAAAGATACAATAATGACAGACATAATGTAGGTACCATTAAAGTAGATAGGTAGTTGCTGATGTTCTATAGACCATATTAAGATGTGATAATCCAGGTTCTTAATCTTTATATGGTACATGAAGTGAATGAACTAGATCTTTGCCATTAAGAACCAACCAGAACCCCCAGAGCTCCCAGGGACTAAAGCACCAACAAAGAGTATACATTAAGGGATCCATGGCTCCAGCTTTATATGTAGCAGATAAAGGCCTTGTTGGCATCAATGGAATGGGAGGCCCTTGATCCTGTGAGGACTCAATGCCACAGTGTAGGGGAATTTGAGGGTGGGTAGGTGGGAGTGGAGTGGGTGGGTGGGGGAACACGCTCATAGAAGCAGGGGTGTGGGGATGGGATAGGGAATTGGTGGGAACTAGGGAGGGGATAACATTTGAAATGTAATAAAGAAACTATCCAATAAAAAAGACTGTGGTTTGTTTAAAGTTGCCAGCATAAATACCACCTGTGACCTTCTTAGAAATTATGTCTTTCATTCAATAGTCTTTGGCATTTTTATGATAATATTTACTTTCAGAAGATTCTAGGTGATTTCTTTGCACATGACACTTGAAGCACACTAACTGTAAAGGCTTGGTTAAAGCTTCAGGGTGCAGAAATACTTCAACATTTTGTCCTTTAAGATATAGAATCTGTAAACTTGGATAAGAGCTTGGTGTAGGTAAACAGTTTCTCAGAGGTAAGCTGGTAGAAATTAAAACAATTCCGGCAGCTATTAAACTTTCACTGTTTTCTAGGACCCTTGAAGATTTCCCCGTCTAACACATCAATATCCGCACTGTGGTTAATCCCTGTATTGGATGATTGTATGTCAATTTTATGCAACATCTGAGAGGAGAGGTAGAAACCTCAATTGAGAAAATGCTTCCATCAGATCAGAATATAAGAATGGTGAAAGAGCATTTTCATAATTAATTAATGATTGACAAGCATGCCTACTTGTGGTGACACCCCTGAGTTGGTGGTCCTGGATTCTGTAAGAAAGACGACTGAGCAAGCTAGTAAGCAATACTCCTCCACAGATGGCCTTTTCATCAGCACCTGCTTCCAAGTTCCTGCCTGGACTCTTTTGATGATGAACATAGATTGTGAAAAATAAACCAAATAAACTCTTTTCTTCCTAAATTACTTTGCTCATGGTTTTATCACAGCGATACTAACCTTAACTAAGACCATATTCTCTGGAGATTTCCTGATGGGCAAAGTGGTTCTTCTTCAATATGATGAGGGAATTCTAAATCCTTTCAAGTTGACAATGAGGACTAAGTATGACAAGTTTGAATGAAAATTCTTGAGAAATCAGAGATCCTACTGAGAATTCCACCACAGATGAGATATTCTTTCCTTCAAAATAGCTTCCTAGTAACCTGTTTTTCCAATTTCAGTCTCTGAAGCATACAGAGGTTACTGTTTCTGAGGTTCAGGAGGATCACACTACATATAAAGCTGGCAATGGAACCTAGCACTGTCATACACACAGTCCTCCTTTTACCAGTGTAAGACCGAGCGAGTTATGAAAGCATTTACCATGGTTTCTGAAAGCCTTGGAGGCAAGGAATACATGTCAAGGTTGGACTTCCTACACAAAGGGCTGAGGTTGAAGCACTGTTGTAGTAGATGTACCAAGGTGTTGACAAGGAGAGGATACATAGTAATTCTCTGAATCAAACAATAGTTTTGAAGTTTAGTCAGGACAAAAGAAAGACTGCCCATACTACAAGTTAGATTTCGAATGTCTGGGATATTTAGAGCAGATGAAACCAGAAGATGGCTTCAAGTGCCCCATAAACTGCACAAAGAACTTCAGTCTTTGTTATTTGTCATGAAGGTTTTCATTTGTCCTTTGTTCTGATACTTTTCTTCCCACTCCTTTATCATTGGAAGATGAATGTTTATTTTAGGTCATTATTTTTATTAGAAGTACATAAGTAGTTTTCAAAGAGAAGCTTATAGTTAAGAGATTATCTAAATCTTTTGATTAATGTTAGAACTGATGATGGGTTGGGAAGTCCTAGAAATTATCTAAATCTATTTTACATTCTGAGATTAACATGACCATTTGAAAACAGCAGGACAAAGTTATAATTTAAAAGAGATGCATTGCTGTGACAAGTTGAGAAGAGGTAGACTTTATCTAGGAGATCTATGTCTGGTATGTCTGTAAAGCCATTTGTAGGGAAGATAAATAGAGCAGGAATGATCCATCCACCAGGGACGGCACCATCCCCTGGACTTATGATTCAAACTGAACCAGAGAGAAAAGGAGAAACTCTAAGAAATATCCTCATTCTTTCTCTGCTTCCTGTCCCAGAGAGAAGTAAAGGATGAAGATATCAGTTACTTGCTCATACAATCCAGCTCTTACTACCCTGTCTTTCCTACCAGAATTGATAGTGAAGCAAAATAAACACTTCCTGCCTTGCTTTTTATCTTGTCTATGATCCCTTTCGATGGGAACAGTAACTTATACTTGTGAGACAATTTTACAGACTCCCTCCGGCATGGCTGATATAACAGACATGACAAGATGATTTCCCTACCATCTCTTCCATCCTTTGGCTCAGACTTCTTTCAAGTTCCTTTGTCAGATGTCTCAAAATTCTAGAAGGTTATCAGCAACTTAGCACATACCAAAACCTTTCAATGAATAACTAACTACTGTACTTCAAGTGTATTGTGTGTTCATTTCTGATTATATGGATAGGACTGCATTGAATATGACAAGACCATTCTTCAAATGAAAGCAAACAGCGATGCTTGTGCAAGACTTTTCTAGTTTATGTGACTATGTTTGTTAGAATAAAGAAGCTTACTGAAATCACTTTCAAATTCAATATACTTGTGTTTTCATCAGTACTTAGAGTTTGCTCTAATGCAAAAGTATATTCCATTTCAGTTTCCTATCCCATTATATCTTTATTAACATGTATGTTCTGTATGAAGATATGGCACGTGGAGATGCCAGTGCAAGTCCTAAGAAGAGGCTATCAGATTCTTAGAGCTAGAGTTACAGGTGGTTATGAGATTATGACATCATACTGGGATCAGAGAATCAGCCTCTTATCTCTGGAAGAGCACAAGTGTTCTTAACCCCTGAGCCATTTGTCCTGCCCCTACATGAATTAATTAGTTGAAAGACTTTGCAGTGATAAAATAATACTGTAATTCTTTGTAGAAAAAATGAAGTATAATTGCTAAATGCTAATCTTTTAGAATTTAATGAAGTTGTCATTTGCAATTGATTAGACTGTTAGGGGAGCAAGCCTTTTAAGGTAAATCCCTGAAGCTGGGGAAGTTAGAAACAACTTTTCTGTAAATAAATCTTTAGAACAGATTCTTCCCTTTTTGTACAGAACTTCCACTGGGCTTAGTGATCGGTAAGGGTGGATATTTTTTTTTTTTTTTTTTTTTTTTTTGCTTAGAAGGGAAGAGAGATGGCCTTAGTCTAAGTCTTCTTTTATTCAGATTATTTAAGAGAAAAATCCTGGTGTTTGGTAGAAGGCTCATATTCCAGAGTTGCTAATGAAAACTAAAATGGAAAATGAAAATTGAATGTGCTTTGTGTGCTTTATTTTGCAGAAAAAGAGCAAGAAATAGTAGAGGGAATATGTGTAGGTAGATATCAGAGAAAAGATTATGCCACTTTTTAGATTTTGAAAGGCAGCATTAGGATACAAGATGGATTTTTACAGTCAACCATTGGACTGAGCACGGATCCCCAATGGAGGAGTTAGAGAAAAGACTGAAGGAACTGAAGGGGTTGGCAATCCCATTGGAAGAACAACAGTATCAACCAACCAGATCCCCTATAGCTCCCAGGGACTAAACCACCAACCAAAGAGTACACATGGAGTGACCCATGAATCCAGTCTAATAGTGCAAGATGCCCTTGCGTATCAATGGTAGGAGAGACCTGATCCTGTGAAGGCTGATGTCCCAGTGTAGGAGGATGTCAGGGTGGGGAGTCAGGAGTGGGTGGGTGGTTAGAGAACACCCTCATAGAAGTAGGGGAGGGAGGATGGAATAGGGGCTTTCTGTAGGGGAAACCTGGGAAGGGGATAACATTTGAAATGTATAAATAAAATATCCATTTAAAAAAGAGAGGCAACATTTGACTTATAGAAGAAATCCCTAAGGTAATATGGTTTCTAGGGCAGTACCCAGTCCCCTTATATTAAAATTCAACCTAGTGGTATGTATTTATCACTATTAACAAAACCATATTGATACACTATTGTTAGCTGAAGACTGTAGTTTATTCAGATATTTTTCATCATGTCTGGTTCCTTTTGTCTTCTAGGATTCACAGGAATCTCACACTTCGTGATCACATCTCATGAAGGCTTGACCAATCTTCAGAGTTGTCTGTTTTTGTGATATCCTTGAAAATCTGATTATATTCTATAGAATTGTACCTTCTTTGTATAATACCATTATCTAAGCTCATGTGATATTTTACTCATAGTTAAATTGATATGACATTCTATTTGTATATATGTACATGCATTATGCCTTTGAGAAAGGTCATTCTCTGAAGTCAACACTTGATATTTATTGACTAGATTTCACTATGTCCAGTAAATTCTGGCATTCCTAATGTCTCTTCAGCATCCAAGGCTGGGGTTACATGCCTCAGGGGTTACATACTCATTTCAGTGAGGTGCTATGAATCTGAGTTCAGGTCCCATGCATACACAGCAAGTGTCATCTCTACGCCAAACTGGGGAAGACTTTTGGAATGGAGGCCCAGAGGAATAATGCGATATTATCATTTTCTTAAGGGAAATGTTATCAGCATGTTTTCTTAACATTTATGGTGACACTGGTCAATTGCCTAAGATAGTTTTTTGTTTGAATACCCTTTGTGAAATTATTTCTTTCCTTATATACCATATACTTTAAAGACAGTTATTATATCCAATTTCATACTAAGGAGTATTACATAATGTTTCACCACTCAGGATAGTATAGAATCTACATAAATTAATTAGCATCCCTCATCATCACAGTGTTTTCCATTTCATTTATTTATCTACCTATTAATTAAAATGTAAATAAATACCCTTTATTTCTGCCATATGAACTTAAAATAGCTGTGCTATATTTAGGATTAACATATGATATTAGGTTTCAGTCTAATCATCTCAATTGTCTTTACTTTTTCTTAGGAATCAGATAAAAGATCATACAGTTTTATAAAACACTAAAGGAGTTTCAATGGGCTAAGTAGAACAGGCCAGTTTTAAAGTGAAAGGCCTGTTTAAAGTGAAGACAATGGTGAGACACCTTAGTGGGTAAAGTCTTTTCTACAAAAGCACAAGGACTTTCACTCATGTGAAATATAAACCAGGATGGTAAGCACTTATAATCTCTCCACTGGGGAGGCCAATGTAGAAAGTGTGTTGAAAAGCCAACAACAAACCAGTGAGTCTCACATTCTATTGAGAGACTTGTCTCAAAAAATAAAGTAGGTATTCTAGGTTGATCTTTGGTTTACAAATACACAGGTACACTGTGAATACACTTGAACCCATACAGCCCCTCTCAATACAGGAAAATCCATACTTTTTGATGCAGTATACATTATAGAACACACACACACACACACACACACACACACACATACATACACACACACACACACACACACACACACACACGGAAATAAAAAGAAGAAAACGCAGATTTGTCATTTCTAAATTATCTTCTTTACAAAGGGATGAAGCAATAGAAAAAAATTAGCTAATTGCCGTTCTGAAGTTACCGTAGGATACCTGTTTTATGTAAAACAAAAATCTGCCAGGGAAAACTTACTCTCCAACCAAATACACTAAGCTGTTTGATAAAATTCATGGTTTCTTTTTCATCCTAATTCCCTAGATGGTTAGAAAACCTCCTGTGGCTTATTCGCACCTGCAGCATCAGAGTATAAAAATGTCTTCTAAGAACATTGGTCTTCAAGGACGTCTACTGGCATTTTTCTTGTCTTGTTAAGTCCTAGAGAGGATGTTTATTAAAAACATTTGTGTCCAACACTGTTGACTTCACAGTAGGGAGAACAGAAAAGCAAGACATCTCTAGAGTAATCTGACGATATCTGCAGAAACTTTCCAGAAAATATAAAAATCTGAATGAGAGAGAGCCACTCCCGAAGAGGTAGAACCAGATGATGCCATTTAATGTTTAATGTGATGCACTAAGTTTTTTTTTTTTTTCTTTTTTTTTTTTTGATAATGTAAATAGTTTTACTATTCTGTGTTGCTTGTTTTGGATCCCTGTGGAAAAATGCTAGACCTTCTACTTGACTTAATCCACCTCTTCAGTGGTGGGGCCTGAAGAAGCACCGCCAGATGGAGTAGCTCCTCCAACAGAGGAGCCACCAGGCATTCCTCCAGGCATGCCACCTTCACTCTGGTACAGCTTGGTAGTGATAGGGTTGCAGACTTTCTCCAGTTCTTTCTGGTGATGCTCAAATTCTTCCATCTTTGCAGTCTTGTTCTTATTTGGCCAACTAATGATTTCATTGCACTTGACAAGAATCTTCTGTTTGTCCTCATCATTGATCTTGCCTTGAAGTTTCTCATCTTCAACAAATGCTTTCATGTTAAAGGCATAAGAGTCCAGTGAATTATTGGAGAAAACCTTATCTCTCTGCTTCTCATCCTCAGTATACTTCACAGCGTCTTGGACCATGTACTCAGTATCCTCCTAACTCAAGCGGCCCTTGTCATTGGTGATGGTGATCTTGTTCTCCTTTCCTGTGTTTCTTATCTACAGCAGAAACATTGAGAATGCTATTGACATCGATGTCAAAAGTAACCTCAATCTGAGGTTCCCCATGGGGTGCTGGAGGTATGCCTGTGAGCTCAAACTTCTCAAGCAGGTTGTTGTCCTTGGTCATGGCCCTTTCACCTTCATACACCTGAATGAGGATATCTGGCTGGTTGTCAGAGTAAGTGATGAATGTCTGTGTCTGCTTGGTGGGAATGGTGGTATTACACTTGATGAGGACAATCATGACTCCACCAGCAGTTTCAATACCAAGGGAAAACAGAGTGACATCCAAGAGCAGAAAATTCTGCACATTCTCATACTTGTCTCCAGATAGAATGGCTTCCTAGACAGCTGCACCATAGGCAACAGCCTCATCAAGGTTAATGCTCTTATTAAGTTCCTTTCCATTGAAGAAATCTTGCAGAAGTTTCTGAATCTTGGAGATTCTGGTAGAACCACCCACCAAGACAATATCATGGATCTAAGACATGTCTAGTTTGGTATCTTGCAGGGCCTTCTCTTCAGGGTCCAGTGTGCCATAGAACAGGTCAGCTTTCAATTACTCAAATAGAGCAATCTCAATACAGGTCTGGGTGCTGGAGGAGGGTATCCTCCTCACAGGCAGTGTGGAGATGCTTGACAGCTCTCTTGTTCTCACTGATGTCCTTCTTGTGTTTTTGCTTAAACTGAGCAATGAAATGGTTGACCACTAGGTTGTCAAAGTCTTTTCCACCGGAGTGGGTGTCTCTAGCTGTTGATTTGACTTCAGAAATTCCATCCTCAATAGTGAGGACTGACACATCAAAAGTGCCACCTTCCAAGTCAAAAATCAGCACATTCCTTTTAGATCCGACTTTCTTATCTAAGCCATAAGCAATAGCAGCAGCAGCAGGTTCATTGACAATTTGAAGTGCACTGAGGCCAGCAATAGGTGCAGCATCTTTTGTTGCCTGTTGATGAGAGTCTTGAAGTAAGCTGGCACTGTGCCAACAGCATTAGTAACAGTCTTTCCAAGTTAAGCTTCTGCAATTCCCTCTCATCGTTGTCAGAACCATTGAGAATACTTCCTCTGAGTAAAAATATTTTGTCTCCCCATGACTTGGACCTTGAACCTGCCTGCAACATTCACTACCATGAAGGGCCAGTGCTTCATATCTGACTGAACAACAGCATCATTAAACCTATGTCTGATCAGATTTGGCACCAAAAACTGTGTTGGTGGGGTTCATTGCAACCTGATTCTTGGCCGCATTTCCAATTAATCGTTCTGTGTCAGTGAAAGCAGCATAGCATGACATGGTGCAGTTACCCTAGTCACTGGCAGTTATTTCCACCTTTCCATGCTGGAAGACACCCACAAGTAGGTGGTGCCAAAATCAATGCCAATTGCGGGTCCCTTAGACATGGTTGCTTCCCCAAAAGCGCTTCCATGTTCAATGACACCTGCACTGCACTAAGTTAACTAGGATTCTAAATTTGCCCCCTCCTCAGTACAGAGCAAGGGTGGGGCCTCAGAGGAAAGTTAGATCCATTTATAGATAAAAATATTAGCTTAATATTTTCTTGGCTTGATGTTTGGTTTTCTTTTTGCTTTGTGAGCTTGAATAGAGAAGAAAGTCCTTATATTAATACTACATGCTCAGCCCCAAGAGTAAGGCCTTAAATGTTCAATTTTTAAGAATTGTGTGGTCTTCACTAAAAGTTTCAACACAGCCAACCTTGGAAATCTGCTTTCTTACAAAGTTGACACTTGTTATCGTCCTAATTAATGAAAATAATGAATAGCCATATATTATGGCTTGATGGCTACACCTAAGACATCAGTCTTGAGTTTTCGTTGTTGGAAGGTTCTACCTCAGTGATTTTTCTTATGAGTTGTAAATATATTTGGAAAATAAGGTAGATGTGTGTATATGTCTCCAGCAGGGCATTAATGCAGAGCCCGGAAATTTTGTTCAGCGGAGTAGAAATTTGTTTGTTTGAAAAAGGTATGACAAACATTTTAGGCACTTTGTATTCTTACCTCTTTCTTCCCAACAGAGCCAAGGTTTAATCAGTATGATTTCTTCTAGCACAGAAAAAAAAAAAAAAAAGACTACCAAATAAACTATTGTTACTCAGAAAACAAAATCCAAAGGCATATTTATTTCAGGAGTTACTCTCAGAAATCTAGGACCACTGTCTTCCTGCTTTGTTCCTTGGTGGTAAAGAGAAACTTTCTTTCCACAAGGTCTCCGTAAGTGACTGATAAAATATATTTTTCACAACAGTATGACTACCAAAACAAACTGATAAATATGTGTTAGGGAAAGAGAGAAGAAACAGTCATCCATGGGTACAATATTTATATTATCATGAGGATGTTACTTTGACTATTTGAATATTTTTTTCAGTTGGTTTTTGATGCATAGCACTCTTTTAAAAATTAAGCAGTAACTAAAAGAAAAAAGATGGGAATAATAGTCTAACCAGCAGTACATCATAAGAAAAGCAACAGACAACTTGTCAAAAACAAATCTAATTTATATTCCTGATTGGTTAGAGTTTTGTGTACCAGTTGCAGTAAGATTGTGCTTCAACTTATTTTTTTTTTTCCCAAGGAAAACATGTACATCTTCACTAAAAAGTGAGTTCTAAAATACCTCATCTTTACTTTTAAAGTAGAAAATGAGTCATTGTGGAAAAACATAGAGGATGTGACTTTATTCTGCAAGTGTGATATTTTGTCATTATCTCCAGAGATGTGTAAGCATGATTTACAGAGAAGTGACTATATCTGAACATTATAGTCTTACAAAATTCACTGATAGAAAAGTGGCACTAAAAAAAGAAAGAAAGAAAAATGAATGAGAATCTTATGCGTCAAGAGAAAGGAAACTGTTCAGAGACCTGGATTACAGGAATGGTAGGTAAGGAAAGAAATAGGTGGCATTAATAAAATTCATAAGTTTCCACTTTCATATCTGTAGAGATTAAGTGTGGCCCTTAGCTATATAAGTTACTCCTAACTAGAGAAAAAAGACATATTAAAATACCTATAAGGAATTTTCAGTGTTTTATATTATTTCTGTTAGGTAACAAGTGCTACCATGAAGGTCAAGTTTATAAGTCTTCTTTGTATATTTAATATAATTCAACAGAACTCAAGACACATATTTTTGTTTCTGACTAACTAACTAGAAAATTATTAGGCAGTGAAATCATGGGTTGACCATTTAAATTGGGACTGTTAGCCCTAAATATTAGTGTACTGTATTTTATAGCAAATATATTCATAAATTAAGTCTTATTAAATACTGAATTTAGTGAGAATGATATTATGAAATGATTTGAAGTTTGCATAAGCATTGTATTAGGAGCATACCAATATGTAGGTTCCATAAATAGAGCTGTAGCATTCTTTAAGGAATTTCTCTTAATCACTTACTTCCATAAATATGGATCAGGTCTCAATCTTAGGGAAATCTCATTTATCTCACTAGTGAGTTTCTGATTAGTACTTGCTCTAGACATTGTTCCTCTTGCTTGTACCACATTCAAATAATTCTAGGTCAATAGCTCTCATGAAAAAATCCATAAGGGTAGATAATATTTAAATACTATTGTATTTACATATGTATATATAAGATATTTATATAGTTATTAATATATTTATTTTATAAAATTGAAATATAATCATAGCATTTTCTTTCCTCCCTACAATTATTCTCATATAACCCACTCTTTCTCTCTCTAATTCATGCAATTCTAATCCTTTCCTGGGGAGGTTCTGGGGGTGGTTTAATTGACTCCACCCTCTGGCCTTCATTAGTATGTAAATCTCTAGGGCCTGAGGCCTATAGTCACACCCTCTACCTGTGCACTTTGGGAGGGGCTGTAATGGCCTACATGACTGAACAATGTAGGTCCATGGAGATTAGACTGCTTGTCAGGACCCTGGGTTCTGGGGACGTGTGGCCGAACTCCTGCCGTTTCTCCCTTGGAATCTCGGGTTCTAGGCCCATGCCCAGCCAAGAACCGATACCCTTATGCATTTCCACACCCCACCATTCAACATTAGCCCTGGGATTTCTTTTCCAGTGGTTTTGGACCAGAGAGGAGAGTGGCATAGATTATGATGTTTGTTTTTATATTTGCTCTAGTGATGACTGCCATTCTTTGTTGTAATTGCTATTCCATACATCAAGGTTTCTTAGCTTGAACATGATTTACCTTTTGAACGGATTATTTCTTTTGGTCCCTACTCACTAGATCTCAGTAGAAACTTCTGCCTTCCCCATCCAGTCAAATCACAGCATTTAAACTGTTTCTAGATATTTTCAGTTGTTCATTAAGTACAGACATCCTCTGCTGAGCATCAATTATCACATGTGATACGAAATGGTATAGACTGCCATTGTTTTACTGAGCTTATATGAGGCCCAATAAACCAAACCAAAGTTGAATCATTCACGCTGACATTTCAGATAGCAAACCAATACTAAACTATTTCTCTGTCTTTCTGAGAAATTAGGAGAGGGACTGGCAAAAGCCAATTCCTCAAAAGGCTTCTTTTACTTAGCATGGAATGCAAGTAATACATGGCATGCAATCATAAATGGTATAAAGGCATTAAAGGAGGAGGAGGAATGGGATAGGGGGCTCTAGGGAGAGGAAATGGGGAAAGGAGGATGACATCTGTATTGTAAATAAATAAAATCCAATAAAAAAGAAAGAAAGCATAAAAAAATGAGAAGAAAAACAGGCAGCTTAACAAAAGCCAAGATAAGCAAATAGCTGTTAGGAGTTCTGAACAAGAGGCAAAGTTAGCTAGGACATCTTAACCTTGGGTTCCTAGAATAGCATTGGGTTATTTTTTAAGCTATTTTTCATAAAGTAACTATTCTTTAGTGAAAAAAATATATAAATAACACCTGCATTTGAATAAAATACTTGTACATTTTGAACTTATGTTTAAACTTTGAAGATTATATTTTAATTTTGCTTATATTTTAATTTTATTAAAAGCATGTAAATATTAACTTAAGGTGTTTATTTGAGGGGATGCCTAAAGCTTAAAATCAGATATGGTAACACATGGAATCTTTCTCAGGGCCAAATGGCTTTTTGGTCAGTAGTTAATACATAGCTGTAAAACCCTGCAATTTTCCTGTTCATAGTATCAGTGTTCTGTAACAGTCCAATGAACAATTATCCAAATTCCTAAAAGAAATATTGTAGAACAAGCATTTTATAGTTTTAAGTTCACCTTCTAGTATTATATGGTTTCATTCATTTTATTTGTCATCATTATTGTTGTCAATATCTTTAGTGCTTAATTTACAACTAAACATTGTAATAGGCATGTGCACACACAGAAAGTGTAGTGTATGCTGAATTCAATGATATGTTAGGAACTTGGTGTAGGTATCTACAGATTAGTTGAAGCCAGACCTTACTGAGAGTTTGTTTGAGGGATTTTTCTTATCTGTTTGTGATATCACTAGTCTTTCTTTTCTATGTGTTCCTTAAAATCATTTCTTTGTGTTTCTCTGTGAAGGAGAGCAGCCCTAGACATAGTGTCCTCTTTGCTTTTAATAAACTCCCATTTTTTACACTTTGTTGTTTCTAAGATAAGCATTTTGTTTATTTCTTGTATATTTGTTTCCTTACCACTTAGGTTTAGAAGGAACCTATAGCTACACTCTTTTTCTGTTTCTACTTATTATCTGTTATATCCATGTAGTCAAACAAATTGAATAGGAAGGGGAAAAAGCAAAGAATATGAAATGAAGTTCCACTATAGATTTCTATACTTGATATGCACACAGTTAAGTATTGTTTTCATTCCTATTTTACATACCAGTAAATTAGGCTTCGATGAAACCCATAGAAATTTCATGTTACAGGTTTGCAAGCTGAATCTTTGGAACTTCTACTTTATATAATTTACATTTGTGGTGGTTTGGAAAAAACTGGCACCAATGGACTAATAGGGAGTGGCACTGTAAGGAGGTATGGCATTGTTGGAGTAGCTTGGGCATTTTTGGAGTAAGTGTGTCACTGGGGGTGGGCTTTGAGGTCTTAGATACTTATTTTGCTCCCATGTGGCACTCTCTTCTTGCTGTCTACCGATCTGAATATAGAACTCTTAGCTATTGGTCTAGCACTATTTCTTCCTGTGTCTCACTATGCATCCCACCATGATGACAATGGACTAAACCTATGAACTGTAAGCTAGCCCCATTTAAATTAATTGCGCTCTTTTCTAATTGTTGTCAAGGTCATGGTATCTTTTCACAGAGATAAATAACCTAACAAAGACACCATTTTATCCTTCTGAATCATTAATTCTTGAAGTTAATTCATTCACCATCCAAAAGATATAATATAAAATTCATTGTCAGGTAAAATAGGTCTATACTATCCTAATGGATGCTTCTATTTCCTAAGAAGATAATTGGGATTTGTAATCATTAATGGTTTATATTAGAAATAAGATTAGCAGCCCATCCTAAGACTCATTTAATTATATCTCTTCCCTGGAAAATTTCAATCTAAAAAGCATGCTCTAATTTTAAGGAATTTGAATCTATAGATTAGAGAAAAATTTATTGCTATTAAAATTTACCAAAGACTACTGTGTGCAGTACAGTCAATGTGAGGCAGAAAACGCAGTGGTGAATAATGACAGACAAATCTCATGGCTAGTAAAATCAAAAGTAAAGTCATGAAAAAATAGAAATAGATTGATGGCTGAAATTTCAGAATTGAAATCTATACATTGAAAAGTGAGAAATTGAATTAAGTGAAAATTTCTGCCAGATATTCACTATTGAGGAAAGAAATACTCAGGGGAATTCATAAAATCAATTGAAAGAATGGAAGACTCTATTCCCATCATTGGCAATGGAGAATAAAATGAAGACTTTGGGTCTGGATAAACATTCCCAGCACTATAAGTCACATCAGAGCTTATACAGAGCATCATGAACTCAGAGCCTGGAACTTTTCCTTGAGTTCTTCTTTGTGGGTCTCCAGAGGTCAGATTAGCAGGTACTTTGAATATGTCATTAGATAATCCTTTTAAAGCCATTCTAATACATCCCAACTTATACTCTCTCCTTCCAATACAATTTTTATCTTCTGAATGCATGTTTGCTCATTTCTCTGTATAGTTGAATTAAACAAGAGGAAATGAAAGGCTTTTATTTTTCACAACTACCTTCCTTTTAGAAATTGAAAAAGGCTTTTGGTGGATGACATTATCACATACTCTTAGGTAGGTATCTTCTTTTTGTATGAAAATTATAAATTTGTTCATGATATTCAATTTGAAATTGAGTTTTTTAACTTCTGACTTTTTGATACTTCATTTAAAAAGGCAAATAATGGCCACCATTTAATATGTAGCTATTTTTGCCTTTCCCTCTTTCTGTTATTGTTGACATTCTGTTACAAAACCAAATTCATTAGACTGGACGCTTGATGAGGGGAGACATTTTAATCAATTCAATCACTGTCACTAGTTTAGGCCACAGTTGAGCCTTGGCTATGTATCTCCTTTTGTTTAGCTGACACTTCCCTGCATTTCATGCTCTGAATCTGGTTAGAAATCAATTGTTCAAATAAGTGATGCATACATTAATTAATTTATGTATTTCCAAAGTTTTTCTAAGATTAAAGTAATGAAACAAAAGTATGTGTTTAGTCTATTACAGGTATATTTATATAGCAATAGTCTTTAACTAGCATGGTTGATTAAATTATAATTTTATCAGAGTTTCTGAAAGTCAATTAAATATGGAGACACCCATCATATTTGAAGGCTGCACAAATATTTTGTTATTTGTAATATACTCTAGAACTAGACACATCATTCAGATTTTATGACAAGATGCTATAACCTACCTTCTGTAAATAAAAAAACAATTATTCAAACCAAATGTTTTTTAAAAATTTTTTTTTTTTTTTTTTTTAAAAAAAAAATGGTTCCCTTTTTTTAATTTTAAAAAAAAAAAAAAGGGGGGAAAAAAAATTTTTTAAATTTTTTTGGGTTTCCCCTTTTAAAAAAAAAGGGGTTTTAAAAAAAAGGGGGAAAAGGTTTTTTTTTGGTTTCCCTTTTTTAAAAAAAAAAATTTTTTAAAAAAAAAAAAAAAAATTTTTTTTGAAAATTTTAAAAAAAATTTTTTTTTTTAAAAAAAAAATTTTTATAAATTTTTTTTGGGGTTTAAATTTTAAATTTTTAAAAAGGTTTCCCCCCCCAAAAATTTTTTTTTTAAAAAAACCCTTTTTTAAAAAAATTTTTTTTTTTTTTTGGGGCAAAAAAAAAAAATTTTTTAAATTTTTTTTTTGGAAAAAAAAAATTTTGGGGGGGAAAATTTTTTTAAAAAATTTTTCCTGGGTTTTTTTTAAAAACCCCTTTTTAAGGCCCCCGGGGAAACCCGGGGGGGCCCCCCCGAAGGTTTTCCCCAAAGGGGCCCCCCCCCCCCCCCAAACCCCCTTCCCCCCAAAAAAAAAAATTTAAGGGGGAAAACCCCCTTTTAAAATAAAAATTAAAAAAAAAAAAAACCCCAAACCTTTTTGGTTTTTTTTTTTTTAAAAGGGGCCCCCCCCCCTTTTTTTTTTTTAAAAATTTTTTGGGTTTTTTTTTTTTTGGGGGTTTTTCCTTTTTAAAAAAACCCCTTTAAAAAATTTTAATTTTTTTTTGGGGAAAATTTTAAAAAGGGGGGGCCTTTTGGGGGCCCTTTTCCCCAAACCCCTTTTTCCCCCCTTTTTTTTTTTTTGGGGTTTAAAAAAAAAAGGGGTTTTTAGGGAAAAATTTTTTTAAAAAGGAAAAAAAAATTTTTAAAAATTTTTTTTAAAAGGGGGGGGGGGGAAAAAAAGGCCAAAAATTTTTTTTGGGGAAAAAACCCCCCTTTTTGGCCAAAAAACCCTTTTTTTAAAAATTTTTTGGCCCCTTTTTTTTGGGGGGGGGTTTTTTTTCTTTTTCCCCCAAAAATTTAAAAAAATTTTTTTTTTTTAAAATTTTTAAAAAGGGGGGGGGGGTTTAATTGGGGGTTTTTGGGGGTTTGGGGGAAAAAAAGGGGGGGGTTTTGGGAAAAAAGGGGGGGGGGGGGGTTTGGAACCCGGGCCCGGGGTTTTTTTTGGGCCCTTTTTTTTTTCCTTTTCCCCCCAAAAAAAAATTTTTCCCCCCCCCTTTTTTAAAAAAAATTTTTTTTTAAAAACCCCCCCCAAAACCCAAAAAAATTTTAAAAATTTTTAAAACCGGGGGCCCCCCCCCCTTTGGGGGGGGGTTTTTTTTTAACCCCCCTTTTCCCGGGGAAAAAAAATTTTTTAAAAAAACCCCCCCCGGGGGGCCCCTTTTTCCCCCCCCTTTCCCCTTTGGGTTTTCCCCCCCCCCTTTTTTGGAAAAACCCGCCCCCCCCCTTGGGGGTTTTTTTTCCCCCGGGAAAAACCCGGGGGGAAAAATGGGCCCGGGCCCCCCAAAAAACCCCCCCTTTGGCCCCCCTTTTTTTTTTTTTAAAAGGGCCCCCTTTTTTTTCCCCCTTTTTTTTTTGGGTTTCCGGGGGCCCCCCCTTTTTTTCCCCCCCCCCCAAAAATTTGGGAAAACCCCCCCCCCTTTTAAAAAACCCCCCCCCCAAAAAAAAACCCAAAAATTTTTTTTTCCCTTTAAATTTTTTTTTTTAAAAAAAACCCAAAAAGGGAAAAATTTTTTTTTTTTTTTCCCCCTTTTTTTTAAAAAAAAAATTTTTTTTTAAATTTTTTTTTTTTTTTTTTCCCCCCTTTTCCCCCCGGAAAACCCCCCCCCCCTTTTTTTTTAAAAAAAAAAAAAGGGGCCCCCCTTTCCCCCCCCCAAAAAAAATTTTTTTCCTTTTTTTCCCCCAAAAAAAAATTTTTTTTTTTAAAAAAACCCGGGGTTTTTTTTTTTTTTTCCCCCCAAAAATCCTTTTTTTAAAAAGGGGGTTTTTTCCGTTTTGGGGGGATTTGGGGAAACCCCCTTTTTTTTCCCCCCCAAAAAACCCCCTTTTTTTGGGGAAAAAAAAAAAAAATTTTTCTTTTTTTTTTTTTAAAATTTTTTTTAACCCCCCCCGGGGGGGGAAAAAAAACCCCCTTTTTTTAAAAAAATTTTTTTTTTTTAATTTTCCCCAAATTTTGGGGGGGCCCTTTTTTTTTTTTCCCAAAATTTTTCCCCAAATTTTTTTTTTTCCCTGGGAAAAAGGGAAAAAAAATTTTTTTCGGGGCCCCCTTTTTTTTTTAAAAATTTTTTTTGGAAAGGGGTTTTAAAAACCTTTAAATTTTTTCTTTTTTTAAAAATTTTTTTTTCTTAAAAAAAAAATTTTTTTTTTAAAAATTTTTAAAAATTTTGGGGGGGGGGGGAAAAAAACCCCCAAAAGGGCCGGGGAAATTTAAAAAAAAAATTTTTTTTTAAAAAAAAGGGGGGGGAAAAACTTTAAAAAAACCCAAAAAAATTTTTTGGGGGGGCCCCCCCCCGGGGGAAAAACCCCGGGGGGGAAAAAAAAAAGGGGGAAAAAAAAAACCCGGGTTTTTTTGGGAAAAAATCCAAAATTTAATATTTTTTTTTTTGGGAAACCCCCCCACCTTTTTTTGGGGGCCCCCCTTTTTTTTTGGGCCAATTTTTTTTCCCCAAAAAACTTTTTTTTAAAAAAAAAATTTTTTCCCAAATTTTTTAATTTTTTAAAAATTTTTTTTTTAAAAGGGGGGGGTTTTTTTTTAAAATTTTTCCCCCTTTTGGGGGGAAAAAATTTTTTTTTCCCAAAAAATTTTTTTCCCGGGGGTTTTTTTTAAAAGGGAAAAGGGGGGAAAAAAGTTTAAAAAACCCCCCCACCCAAAAAAATTTTTAAAAATTTTTTAAAAAAAATTAAAAAATTTTTTTTCCCCTTCTTTAAATTTTAAAAAATTTTTTAAAATAAAAAAAAAAAAAAAAAATTTTTTTAAATTTAAAAAAAAAAAAAAAAATTTTGGGGGGGGGCCCTTTTTTAAACCCCCTTTTTTTTTAAAAAAAAAAAAAGGGAAAAGCCTTTTTTTTAAAAAAGGGGGGAAAAAAAATTTTTTTTTTAAAAAAAAAAAAAATTAAAAAAAAAAAAAAAAGAAAAACCCCCCCTTTTGGTTTTTAAAAAATTTTCCCTTTTTTTAAAAATTTTTTTTTCCCCCCAAAGGTTTTTTTTTTTTTTTAAAACCCCAAAATTTTTTTTCCCTTAAAAAAAAAAACCTTCCTAAAATTAAAAAAATTTTTAAAAATTTTTTTAAAAAAAAAAATTTTTTTTCTAAAATTTTTTTTTTTTTTTCCCCCAAAATTTTTAAATTTTTTTTTTAAATTTTTTTCCCCTTTTTTTTTTTTTTTTTTTTTTTAAAAAAAAAGGGGGGTTAAAAAATTTTTTTTTTTTTTTTAAAAAAAAAAAAAAAATCAAGGTTTTTTATTCCCCCCTTTTTTTGGTTTAAAAATTTTTGGGGAAAAAAACCCAAAAAAATTAATTTTTGGAATTTTTTAAAAAAAAAAATTTTAAAAAAAAAGGGGGGGGGAAAAAAATTAAAAAGGGAAAAATTTTTTTTAATTTTCTCAATTTTAATTTTTAAAAAAAAAAAAACCCCCCTTTTTTTTTCCCTTTTTTTGGCCCCTTTTGGAAATTTTTTTTTTTTAAAAATTTTTTTTTTTTTTTAATTTTTGGGGGGCTTTTTTTTATTTCCATTTTTTTTTAAAAACCCCCCTTTTTTCCCCCCGGGGGGGCCCCCCAAAAACCGGGTTTTTTTTTTTCCCCGGGCCCCCCTTTTTCCCCCCCTTTTTTAAAAACCAACATGGGGAAAAAAACCCCCCCCGGGGTGAAAAAATTTTTCCCCCTTTTTGGAAAAATTTTTTCCCCCCCTTTTTTTTTTTTTTAAACCGGGGGGGGTTTTTTTTTCCTTTTTTTTTTTTAAAAAATTTTTTTAAAAAAAAAAGGGAAAATTTAAAAAAAAAAAAAAAAAAAAAAAAAAAATTTTAAAAAATTTTGGGGGAAAATTTTTTTTTAAAAAAAATTAAAAAAATTTTTTTTTTGGGAAAATTTTTAAAATGGGGTTTAAAAAAAAAAAAATTTTTTAAAAAAAAAATTTTAAAAAAAAAAAAGGGGAAAAAAAAAAAAAAAAATTTTAAAACCCTTTTTTTTTTTTTTTTTTTTTTTTTGGGGTTTTTTTAAAAACCCTTTTTTTTTAAAGGGGAAAAAAAAAATTTCCCAAAAACCAACCAAAAAATTTTCCCTTTTTTTTTTTAAAATTTTTTTTTTAAAAAAAAATTTTTTTTTGGGGGCCCCCTTTTTTTTTTTTTCCCTTTTTTTCCTGTCAATTTTCCAAATTTTTTTTTTTTAAAAGGAAAATTTTTAAAAAAAAATTTTGGGGGGGAAAAAAATTTTAAAAATTTTCCCCAAATTTTTTTAAAAAAAAAAATTTTAAAAAATTTTTTTTTTTTGGGGGGGGTTTTAAAAAATTTACAATTTTTAAAATTTTTTTAAAAAAAACAAAATTTTTTAAAATTTTTTTTTTCCCCCTGGGGGAAAAATTTTTTTTTTACCCTTTTTAACCTTTTTTTTTTTTTAAAAAAATTTTTAAAAATTGGTTTTAAAAAAAGGGTTTTAAATTTTTTTTTTTTTTGTCCTTTGATTAGGCCGAGGGAGCTTCTTAGTTCATGAGGTCCAATATTATTTGTTGACCTTAGTACCTGCACCATCTGGGTTTTATTCAGCTAATCATAAATCCTGTTCTAGTGAGCTCAAGGATGCTCCTCATTTCTATCCGGCTCAGTGTTTCTGGTTTAGGTTGAGGTCTTTGATCTATTTGGACTTGAGTTTTGTGCAGGGTGATAATTATGGATCTATTGATTCTTCTACATGCAAGCATCATGTTTGACCAGCACCACTGGTTGAAGATGATGCCTTTCTTTTTTAATCTGTACTTTTGGGTTCTTTATGAAAATCAAGTGTCTAAAAGTATGTGATTTATGTCTATTTCTTCAATTCGATTCTTAAATCACCATGTCTATTTTGTGCCAATGCCATGCTGTTTTCATAGCTATTGCTCTATAGTAAAACTAGAAATGGAGGATGGTGATATCTTTAACAGATTTTAAAAATTATTCACAACTTAATTTAAGTAATGATAATTTAATCACAAATTAATTATAATTATTATTAAATTATTATGAGTAGTAGTATTAGCATTTATTAATATACACTGTACAGATACATTACATAGAACCAAAGAAAATACAAGTGAACTTCTAAAAGCTTAGTCATTTGGAACAGATGCTGAGGAGCTTTATAGTTGATTTTATACTCTCCTTATTGATTACATTTTATGTAGTTATCTACACTCTGAACTGACAAATCCAAGACAATTAGGACTAGAAAAATAACTAGCTTAATGTCCCTCCTCATAATTTGTGCCCATTACCTGCATCTTTCCTCCTCCCCTCATATTTAACCTTTTTGATTTTCTTTTCTACTTGTAATGTCTACCCATAGGCACATCTGTTTTATCACTATTTCTTCTATCATTCTTAATCCTTAAGTAGACTTTTTAAGAGTAAATGGTATTATTAGGTTTAATCTACATTTCCTTGATAATATAATTAATGAATACAAATTTTATTAGCTGTTTTAAATTACTTTAAAGTCAATTCATTGTGGGCCTTACCTACATGTCCATGTAAAATAAAATAATCTTAATAATTGAATCTCAAATGTATGCATGGCCCAGATTCAAATTCAAAAAAAGTGGGCAGTATATATACCAGTATCAAGGAATATTTGAATCTCCATAGAATTCAAGGAAAAATAACTAAAATAAAGAGAAAGAAGAAAATAGTATTAAGGCCTCCAGTTATATGGTTAGTATTATAGACTTTTAAACAATAGTGTTAAATTATCAAATATTATTTAAAACTATATAGCTATTCAAATATTCATTAACGTACTAACAGTAGGATTGCTACATTAATTTAGAAAAATTATTTTTTGGTAAAAGTAGTATTTAAATAAGGATTTTAATAAATATTTGCTTGAATTTAGTCCTTTATTATTGAAATCTGAATTAGGTAAACACCTTTTATTTTGTCTTAAAATGTCAAATGTAAATTATAAAAAATCAAATAACTTAAGCTATAAAATATCACAAGTTAATGAGAAGCTCAACAGGTTTAAGAACAACAATTTGGATACAGTTGTGATGGAATTAGTAGGTTGGTGTACTGGGCATTGAAAGACAAAGAAAGATGGATATTTCAGGAAAAAGCTAAGAAGATCACGGGATATATGGAACAAATGCTTCAAACATTTACTAGAGTGGTACTAACAAAAAATAATAGAGAAATTTTAAGGCGTTACAGAGCATTGTGATGCCAGAAACATTCTAGAGTTGAACAATGATACCAAGGCATGAACTCTGTTTATAAAATACAATAAAAGTAACTGAACAAAAAGAAAGAAAGAAAGAAAGAAAGAAAGAAAGAAAGAAAGAAAGAAAGAAAGGAAGGAAGGAAGGAAGGAAGGAAGGAAGGAAGGAAGAAAACTCAGTTGATTTTGTCCACTTGTAAGTAATATTAAAATTATGTTTAGTTTGTCATATTTTAGATCAGTGGGTTTTAACCTGAAATGATTAGGTCATAAAGGGGACATTTATAATAAATAAGTATTTTAGTTGATTTGCTCATTTCTTTAACAAAATACATGACCAAAATGACAAAGTAGAAATGGATTATTTCATCTCAGAGCTTCAGAGCATAGACAATGATGGCAGCAGGAAGATGAGAAAGCTGCTCACATGTCATCCATGATAGGAAACAAGTATGTCAATGCCACTGAGCAACCCCCTCTGTGTGTCTAACTCAGTCCAAGACTACAGCCTGTTGGATGCTGCCACCCATATTCAGGGATGGTCTTCTTATGCCTTTCTGGAAATACACCGAAACACGTGTCCAAAGTAATTATAGGTCCCTTGAAGTTGAAAATGAAAAGTAATGCTCCCAAGAAACACATTTGATTTCCACATGTTGGTAGAGCTGCTGTTACAATGAGAGGGTTGTAGCCAATCACCCCCAAAGCATGATAGGTTAAGAATGTACCTTGCTTAAACTATAGTGATATCAGAGTTGAGATGCCTTGTTCTGTAGTTTTTCATCTCACTTCCTATATAAGTTTTAAGCTCTACTTGCATGAAGCCTAGATTAGAATGTAAACACAACACACTAAAAATAATGCAAATGAATCATTACACATTTTTACAATGTGAAAGGTTCAGACACTACGTAGTTTTATCTGACATTGGACAAATTTTGGAAATGAGCAAACCACATTGTTTTGTGGTAGCCCACAAGTATTTAGTAGAATATTAAAATAACAATGAAAGAAGAAAACTATATGTATGTAAATTGTCTATTTTCCCTGAGTGTCTTTATCAGGTTAATTTAGCCTAATTATTCAGTATTATGTATATAATTTATTTTGTACAACTTTAAACTTTAGCTAAAATACTGTCTAGCAGCAAGCAATACTATTTTTATAGCAAAAGCATACTACAAAGTAACTTAACTTATGATTATACTAAAATTATCTTGATAGTTTAATTTTTTGTTGTTAATAAAATCTGAAACTGTTACATGCCACTGAATTTTGTGATATTCAGCTGTTTTACTAACTCTTGTAAAGAGCTACTTTATTATATGAAAAAATCATCAATAATTGAACATATTAAAATAGCTGATATATATACTGAACCAATAGTAACATTTTTGCATTAAAAGTAAAGTTAGTACAGAAAGGATTAGTATTCTAAATTAATAATAATCTTCACATACATTTTCTATACCACAGGACAAAAACACTTCTTTATTGGATTAATGTAATGGTGTTTCATTGGCTGTGGGATGGAGGCTGTCTTAACAATATGTGCTGTTTTCCGCATTGATATTTTCAGTGAATTCTAAGCTTAATTTAGAAAGCAAAATTAAAAAAGGAAAACTCACATTTTCAGAAAAAGTTCCATTTTAGGAAAGTATTCTTTGAGAGCTGTATTACTCTCTTAAAGCTATGGTTCAGTGTTTATTATTTACAATTGACATGATGTAGTAAATACATGCATTTTATTGGAGCATAATGTTAATATTACATACCTACTTAAAGAATATATTTGTTGTATCTGTAAGGAATATTATCCCTAATCCAGTTCTATTCCTTGTCACTGTAAAGGTATCTTTGCAAATATATGGTTTGGATGAATCACATCTTTTGAACCTACTCAGTCTTGATATAAGTAATAATGTCAACTGCTTAAGAATATCCTAGATGATTATGGATGTAGGTGATTATGAACAAAGCCTCTGAATATTGTTTTTGAGCAGATAGAAATTTTTGTTTGCAAAGAAAAATTATGTAGGTTTATAATTGTTGTATTTTATGGTAGGTATATTTACATTTGTAAGGAGCAATTAATATGGTTTTTATTATTATATGTTCTCTAAAAGTTGGTAAACTATAACCATTCTATCAGATACATAGTTGTATATCACATGTGAGAATGTGTGCGCATGTGTGTAATGGTGTGTACACCATGTTCATGTATAAAAGTAAGAAGTCGATTCTGGGCACTTTGCTCTAGCTTTTTCCTATTTACATTTTAAGATTATCTCACTGAATGTAGAGTTTACCATTTAAACTAAACTTGTGACTTACAAGCTTCTGTGTTTCTACCTGTTTTGGCTCAGGACTTGATTTACAGGTGCCATCATGCATGGTTTTGTAGGATTAAGGAGAGCTTTGCATTGTGAGAGGCCAGTAATGGTCACTGGTGAAGGCACAGCTTCACTGTCATTATAAGGCCCAGGATTGAAGTGGTCAATACCGAGAAGTTGAGGTTTGACACAATGAGGAGAGCTTATAAGTGAGGAGATCTTATAAGCTATTGGTGAACGTACAACCCAATTACAATGGAAGACACAAGACTCTTGAAGATGCCAGAACCATGGGATGACCATCAAGAACAGCAGCAATATAGTATAACTATCTAGAGCCTAAAAGACAAGATTTATGTGTTTCTGAGGAAGGAACTAGGGAAATCCCTGAAGTCCCTTGGAGGAGCCCAGATGATCATGAATATCTCTCAGTCTATGGAAATTGACTTATTTACACTGTTATAGTATATGTTAGAGTGCTTGAATTCTTCAGATTGTGACTTTGTCCTGGTTCTTCCCTTTGGACGTTAGAAAGTGTGTAATTATTTTGGATTTACAGGAGCCCACAGTTGAGTTACTTTGAATTTTAAAAGACTTTGTACATTAAAAGTGATTGTCTATTTTAAGTAAACTAAATGTAATTATTTTAAATTCATAAAGACTGAAATTTTAAAATTTATTTATATTTTTATTGTGAGATCTTGGGGGATGAATGGTGAAGGACTGGGTGTGGCTTAATGGTGATGTGTTTGCATGTGAAACTGGCAAGTGTCAATTGTGCTGCATAGTTTGATAATAGATATTTGACACAAGCTAAATCATATGAGAGTCAAGATCCTCAATTAAGAAAATGCCTTCATAAGATCAGGTTAAGCCAAGCCTGTAAGTAGTTTTCTTAATGATGGATGGGGATGACCCAGTCCATTGTGAATAGTACAATCTCTGAGCCAATGCTCCTGGGTTCTAAAAGAAAGCAAACTAAGCAAGCCATGGAAATAAGCAAGCAAGTAGGATCCCTCCAGGACCTCTGCATCAGCTCCTGTCTTCATGTTCCTGCTCTGTTTGAGTTGTTGTCTTGACTTCCTTCACTGGTAACACCAGTGATGTCAAGTTAAGCTAAATAAACCCTTTCTTCCCCAACTTGCTTTGGCTCTTAGTATTTAATTGCAACAACAAAAACCCTAAGATAAGCAGACATACTGTTTTCCTCCATACTACCATGTTGGTCTATAGCCTTGCACCATTAAACTAGTGGTGTTTGCTGCTTCAAGGACTTATTCAATCAAGATCTTCCTCCTGTAATGAGTCTTTGATGCTAATATAGGTGGATGTTATCTTTTCAATACACAAGAAGACACTCATAGTTTCTACAGGAGACATTTCCTCAACTAAAAGTATGGAGATGGAACAAGCATTCTAAATTATGTGGAAACCCACACAATCTTAAATAATTTAAAGAAATATGAGTCCAGTATTTGAATAGAGTGCTAGCCAGTTTTCTCTGATCCCAAGCCCTCAGCCACATAATCAATGGCCAGGAAGCTGCAAGGTATATATGACATAATATGTTCAATTTACAAGTAAGATCCACCAAGAATATCTAATTTATTCGTCACCACATTAGTAAATGACAGGGCTAAGATTAGAGTCAGTATTTTAAATAGAAGCCTATGTTGCCCCCCAAACATAATAGAAACAGTGGAGAAAATACATTATTGATAGCTATTTTGGTTTTATAAATATGATATTTATGAATGACTGTTTAAATGTTCTAAAGTAAAACAGAGCATGAACAAGAGAGAAATGGATATCGGTTCTATATCAGTTCAACTTGAAGGGTACCAAAAAGGGGTTCGGGATGAAAATTGGGGATGTAAGTTTCAAAGTTAACCATGTTCACTCCTGCACATATGCCTGGCAATCAGTGGACATAATGAAAGTAGGTTGAGAAAGAGTAAAATTAGGAGGAGGAGGAATAAGAGGAAGAGGAGGAGGAGCAGGAAGAAGAGAAGGAGGCGAAGGAGGAAGAAGAAGAGGAATAAGAGATGAAGGAAAAGGAAAAGGAGGAAAAGCAGGTGGAGGAGCATGAGGATGAGGATGATGATGATGATGATGATGATGATGATGAGGAGGAGGAGGAGGAGGAGGAGGAGGAGTAAGAGATGTAGGAAAAAGAAGAAGAAGAGGAGGAGAAGGTTGGTTTGAAAGGGGAGTATGCCAGGTGAGATGGTAGAGGGAATTGGAAATGGTAATTCAAGATAAATTTGATTGTATTTTAATGTATACAAGTGAGGAAAAACCAAAGAATTATTTTTAAATACCTGCAGGGCCTATTTCTACTCTTACTTCAGCGGCATCCAGTTCAAAGTTTCTAATTGTACAACCTGGACTAATGTTACATATATTGCAGTGTGTGTGTGTGTGTGTGTGTGTGTGTGTGTGTGTGTGTGTGTGTGAAATTAATGTCCAAATGGCTGAATTGACTGAACAAAATAAAGGTGTTTACTGTAAAGCCAATCACAACCAATCTAACTTCATTTCTAACTATCCACTATACTTGCATGTAGAAAGGATTCTATTATATTCTCTGGGCATTTGAAGCAATGCCAGACAGAACTCAAAAGGTCTATGTTTTATCTGACCTAGGAGTACTTATCCCTCATAAGCCAGAAACTCAATTTGAGCTCTGTCAAGTACTATGGTTTAAAGAAAACCTTTATTTCACATTTTTATGTCAATATTTCTCTAGCTTGACCTGCCAACAGTATTCCATAGCAGATGACTCTGGAACATGAACAAGTGTTTGCTCTTATGTTTCAACCATTAGTAGTGAAATAAAGACTACAAGGTTTGCATCCCACGGCAGGCTTTTCTGCTGCCATATGTTGCTAATGCTAGCCAAGAAGAGTGTTTATATGTTTATGCCTGTGGAATACTAAGGAGCCGTTGGACACTTGACAAGTACCTATACCACCAAGCCTCAGGGAACATCCTAGTTAGTTGTAAATAACATTTTATCAATGTTGAGTCTAAATTGATGTTTGAGAGACTCAGTCTTATTTATTTTAGATTAAGTGAAATCTTCATTTTATGTAAAAATAATCCTCTTTTATTTCAATAAATTTAAGAAATATAAAATTCTTATATTCAGTGGTAATATTCGTATCATGAGTGTTAGAAAGGGTGATAAAGTGTTTTGGGCTGACAGAATTTTTCATTATATATCTAAACTTAGTATGCTCTTGGTTGCTATTTTAAAGAGCTACTAATTTCTATTTTATGTATATGACTCATTTTTCTGGAACTATGTAATTGTAACATGTGAATGCCTGGTACATGTTTATGCCAAAAAGAATTGTCAGATCATGTGAAACAGGAGTTAGAGGTGGTTATGCGGTAACTTGCAGGGCTGGGAAGCAAAATCATGTCCTCTATAGGAGAAATGAGTGCTCTTAACTGTGAGCCATCTCTTATCCCCAACCTAATTGATATTTTTGCCTGATTCTCCAGATATTCCTTGAGCTCTTCATGCATAAGTAATGTTCAAAGATCTGTAAGTGAAATAAAAATAAACAAGATGAAGTGGTCTATTCTTCATGGAGACTATGTTGTACAAAGGAAGATAACTCAGTAATTAGCAAGTATAAAGTGATTAGGACCTTCCACAAGCCTCATAGTTGATGGAGAGATGATGCAGGTGAGGAGAAGAATGAATTTTAGTCAGTACCATCTTTGCAGGCACTGAGTCAAAATCTTCCAGAGACTGACTTGTGGGTTTATTTTCTCTTGCACTTTTAAGCATAATAAAATTTTGGCAAAAGGTTAACCGTGTGATAATTGTCACAACAAAGATACTTCCTAGCAAGGTAGCAAATCTCCTGTGACTTTCACAATGAGAATGAGTTCTATTGGCTGACAGACAGAGCTCAGGGCTAGGGCATAGGGTCTTCATAATGATAAGTATAGATTCTGTGAATGGAGGATGCAAACTAGTACATGAGGTCTGTGTTCACTGTATTCACTGACAAGGCCAAAAATGAGAGCCTATACAATTTTCAGGATATTGGGGATGGTCAGATTGAGGCTGGCTTATAAAAGAATAGGAAAGGAGCATGCAGTGGCCCATGCCTTTAAACCCAGCACTCAGGAGACAGGGCAAGTGATCGCCGAATTCGAGGCCAGTCTGGTCTACAGAGCAAATTCCAGAACAGCCAGGGCTACGCAGAAAAACTCTGTCTTCAACAGCAGCAGCAGCAGCAGCAGCAGCAGCAGTAGCAGCAGCAGCAACAACAACAACACAGACTAGCAAATGGTCACCAGGTTGTCAGGCAATGTTCACTCTAGCCTTGTGGATGGAAAAGCATCATTCGTTTCCTTACATTGAAGAAAATAGCCCTGCATATTTGACAAGCCTAGTTTTCTTTCAGTTGAACCTCCAACAATAAAGTATTAATAATTCAGTTACCATTTCTGTTGAAGCCATGAAAGAGTGCAGACGGTGTGGGAAGAGACACAGACCACTGACATTTTGCTCAAATCCTGTGTTACCTCTCTATCAGGATAAGCACAGTTATTTACACACACGTAAACACACAAATCGTTAATTTTGGTTTCCTGTACAGAAAGCATGATGCAAATGATATAATTAGTGACACACCAAAAAAAGCAAATAAACTCAATATATATCTTAAGGCCGTTTTTAAAAAGAGTGTTTATCAGCCTGGTCTACAGAGTGAGTTCCAGGACAGCCCGAGCTACACAGAGAAACCCTGTCTCGAAAAACCAAAAAAAAAAAAAAAAAACAGTGTTTATAAAATTATTTAAGTCATTTCATGAAACACAATTGATTAGGCACTCATGTCCACCAAGGAGTTTTTGTATGCTAGAGAACACAATATAAAACCACATACAAATCCCAAAATTTCACATTGGGAAGAAAAAATTTTCTAAGCAGTTTCCCATGTTGAGATTTCTGATCCAGTGCATTAAGAACACAGTGTGTTAAGGCATTAACTGTCTTTATACTAGCTGTGTTTATGTAGCTTTAACTAATTAATTCTCATGATACTAAGCCATGAGGGAAGCTGCTGTAATAAGTGGTCCATGTTCTTCTTAAAGGGATGATAGTTCTTTTGAGCAGGATGACCAATGTCAGGATTCCACAGGTACATTTGGAATCTAAATCCTTTAAGCTCCAAGCGTTACAAATCCAGTATTAAAAGATGCTTAATTATTCTGCTTGGTTCCTATGCCTTTTTACAAATTTCTATGAGCTGTTTGGCTATTTTCAAACTATTGGGTACTCATTCAAATCTCAAAGTTTACGATGAGTCTTTTTCATAAAGATTGGGAATAAAGGTGGGAAGAGAGTGAATAAATGATTATGTTACTTTGGTAAGATAATTGAAGCTTCATACATTGATTTGTGCTTTAATGCACCAGATATGATACCACCCATTCCTTATTTTACAACATTTTATTTATTTATATGCTTATGAGTATTTTGTATTCATGTATGTCTGTTCAATATATGTATGTTTTGCCCATGGTGGCCATAAGAGGGTATCATATACTCTGGTGTTCCTGATGGTTAATCAACATGTGCGTGCTGGGAACCAAAGCCAATCTACTGCAAGAGCCACCAGTGCTCTCTATCACCAGGTCTCACCCCAACCTCTTACCTTACAACACTTGTAACTGAACATATCATAATTGCATAGTTCTCAAATGCAAATAGTGCATTGACTTCACCTGGAGCCACCATTTACATGCAAACAACTTTGCTTATCCCACAACCTTCAGCCTTTTGTAATTGATCATCCTTTCCTTTTCTCCTTACATCATGGTCTTTAATTGCTCGGTCCTTCCTCTTCTCTCTGGACACACTCAGTCATAGGAGTATTTCCTTGTGCACAAGTGCCTTCTGGGGACAATGTTATTCATTCTCTTTTTCATCTGCTTAAAACAGCATCCTCCCCTCCCCTGTTTTTCTTTTTACTTTTTCCCCAGATTGTCATTTGTTTCCCATTATAAGAAAGATTAGTCATTGTTATTCACCAGCTCAGAAGAGATCTGGATTTACCGTCTGTATAGGAGCACTTTGTGCATTTGCATAAAATATGTCTTGGTTTTGTTTTGTTGTTGTTTTTTTTTTTTTTTTTTGGTTTGGGGGGATTTTTTGGCTTTTATTTTCAAACTAAAATGTAATATTGATATTTTCTTATTACTTGCTTTACTGCTAACAAGGCCTAGTAGGGTAATTTCTTTTCTTTTTTTAGTACTAAGACACTGCGAGCAATGCTATTACCAATTATTAAATAGGTATTAATTGACTAATGCATTAATTTAAATACTCAGATCTTTACAGCTCAATCCTGGATTGATAAAATTCAACTTCATTCTTTATTTGCACATTGCTTTTTTCCATTGTCCAGGCTTCTCTAAGGATTTTATTCTTTCACTATAAAAAATGGCACAGATGTATTTATAATTTTATGCGATACAAATTATGTATGAATATACAGTGTCATAACATACAATGATCAATATTTTTCAAAAAGGCTAGTGATTTAATGGATTCAGTATTTCTTTATAGAATACATTTTCCTTATCACAAAGAATGAAACAATGTTAAATAAATGGAACTCAGAAAAATCTTTGTGACTGATCTTAATTTAAAATTTTTCCTAGTTTGTAATGCCTTTTTAATTGTAAATTTGACATTCTTTAATAGTTTCAATCAGAAAAAAAATGTGATGATAAGTTGGGTCAGTTTAAGGAGAAATAAATGGAACAATTGTGAAAATTAAAAATAAAAAAGATAATTTTCTCATTTTCTTTGCTACTTTACAATGCTCCATTTGATCTTGGGAAGAGAATTTTATCCTTGGCCTTATATCAATGTCTAACCAGTGTGATCATTGCTATATCATAGTAATTACTTATGCTTTTAATCATAGATTTTTTTTCTTCTTTTCAAGTACATCAGAGCTCAAAGATTGTTTGAGGACCAAGAACAAGAAAACACAGGTCTACTAAAATTTTACTATTCTATATATCATCAGAGAATTTATTTAAGGATAAATATGGGGGAATGTATTCGAGTTACTAGAATAAGAGTCTTCTAAGGAGAATTAATGTACCCTCTATCTCCTCTGCTATTATCCATTGAAAGAGCAACTGATTTAGTAACACTGGATACAACAGCATCATTAAGCCTAAGATTCTAGAATTTACAGGGTAAGCTGCTTATAAACTTTTATCCTGTGAATATGTACTGTCTTTGTGGCATATTTTTTCTTTGCATGTGTATATCTGTGAGTTTACATATATTGACACATGTGAGCATGTATAATCGTGTCTGTGGAGATGAGAAATTGATATTGCCTTTCTTAATGAGTTCTCACTTTACATATAGAGGTATGTTCTGTCTTTTAAACCCAGAGCTCACAAATTTAGCTAGGCTAGCAATTCAACTTGCTTCTGGATCTACTTGCTTTGGACTCTGAGTGTGGGGATGGCTGGCAAGTCACTGCCATGGTTACCAAGAATTTGCATGGATACAAATATAAAACACTGGTTTCTCACACTTGCATGGTGAGTGCTTTACCCACAGATCCATGTCACAGCCTCTGGCATGTGCTTCCTAAAGGAGACTCAGAACCAACCTGTTCATTCATTGATGCTCACTTAAGATGCTGGAAGGCTTGTCAATTAGCTTTTAATTTATCTCCCATTAATTACACAAAACAAAAACAAAACAAACAATTTTCATTCATCTCATGTGCATAGCTATTTCCTTTAGCAAGTAAAAAGTACAGGAAATTTTAGACAAGTTAAGCTCTGTGTTAATTTGTGTTTCAGAGTTGATATACATGGCCAATACTACCATAAAAAGAATAAAGTAGGAGCCAATACAACAAAAACATGGCCAGGTATCCTATATTCAGATAGGAAACTACAAGAAATAGTATATGAGAAAGTAGCATTCCAAAAGAAAATGGCCATATCTGAAGGATACATTGTCTTTTGACTATTGGATGTCAAAGTCGAAGTAGTTAATAACAATGTAATATTTTTGTGAGAGTAAGCACATGTCACATACAAAGGAAAACAAAACTTCCAGGTAAACAAAAATGGTTAACAAAAACTCTTCTGGATTCCCCACCATGCTAGGATCAGTGTCAACGTGACCCGTCATATCCCACGGGTGATGTGTTATGGACCAGCCCCATGCATCCCACAAGCCACATTTTATAGGTAGTCTATTAACCAGGCACACTGTTCTCCCAGAATCTGCAGCCAAGAACGTGATCTGGACTATCCAAGCATCTACCACATGCACACAGCCTTAGCGTTTGTTGTTATTAGTGAAAGGCTTTCCTGAGAGAAAAATTCACTCCACATCCCGCTTCCAAAACTTCCCTCTGTCACCACCCGCTAGAAGGAAGTGCCCGAGTGATACTCATTTTGACAATGTTTTGCAGTATTTTAAGCTTCAAAGTCGTCATTATATTTCTGTTGTGTTTCCTTTTATATCACCAACACATGACATTTCGGAGGATTCTGAGCGAAGACTCCATTAGTAAGCCTCGTGAAAGGATTTCTGTTAGTATTGGTGCTGCAGCTGCCTCAGGACGCCTAACCTAAGGGCTGCCTTCAAACAAAAGTTCATACTTGAAAGTAAGTCCTCACCTGTAAGATTTACTCAAATCTCATTTCTAAATGCAGCATGTTTCCTTTCAAGCTACTAATTTTTTTGTTTGTTTGTTTGTTTGTTTGTTTGTTTTAGGGTTTCTTACCATTACTCCTGTAGCTCATTATGTATGGCTTTTTAAAAGAAGGAAAAGATAGATCCAAGATCTCCTGATTCTGATATGAGTTCCAGCTTTAATACGAAGCTTTTGACTGTAGGCCCTCTTTCCTGTCGAAGAGATCATCTTTATACATTGTATTTGATACATGGCTAACATTTCCTCTGTTGATTCGGTCTGAGCAGCTAAAGTTCAAGCGTCACCATCACATTATCTTAAAATAATAATAAAAAATCCAACCCCCAAATTTTGTATGCACTTAATTTTAAAAATTATTTCTCATATTTGTTTCCTATCCAGATGTGTCAGCATCTCAATTCAAGCATCAAAGAACTCTCATTGTTAAATCAAAAAGTCACCATTTTCCCCTTAGTTTGAATTTGGAGCAGCTTTCTGTATGGCTGGTTACAACATACTTCTGAAAACCAAGTCTTCCTTTGCTTTCATGGAAATGAAGCTTTGTTGATTTACTCTCTGACCTCTTCTTAACCTCCAAGTTCTAAGTGTTGGAAAGTTTCGATGCATTTTCTTTGAGTTTTCCTCTTCATTTTTGTATACAAATTAAGAGGAGTGATTCCTTTCTAAACAACTGAAGTACTAAACCTCAACCTTGAACGCTGCCTTCTCTTCAGATCTTCAGAAATATAAATGTAGCTGTCTGTTTGATAGTTGGTCTTGTCAGTTGGATGCCTAATAGAAATTACCACATAATAATAACTTCACTCATACTTTCTGTCTGTACCATATGCTGGTACAAATTGTACAAATGAGTGAAGTATCTTCTGCATAATTTGATTAAATAAAACATTATTAAAACATAGCCACAAAATTTTGTTTATAGCATACTTCATATTTCTCTAAAGATTTACATAGATTGAAATTACTAAAACACATGGTATTTGACTTCTCCACAACAAACAAACAAACAAACAAATATTTAAGGACTCAGTACGATCTACCCTGCTTTTATCCCAGTAGGTCTTTATCTTAATGCAAAATACTACCAGTCAGCATTAATTTCTAATTCAAAATTGTCTTAATTATGGTTTATTTATATATTTCTCTTATTTATTGTACCCAATGCATTAGATTGGACTTTGGTTTTAAAATAGATTCCAGATCTGATTTAACATCAAAATTATTAAAGTCTTGAAGCACTAATGCCCTGAAATACTCTCTGGCAGCAAAGCCCTCTCTCTCTCTCTCTCTCTCTCTCTCTCTCTCTCTCTCTCTCTCTCTCTCTCTCTTCTCTCTCTCTCTCTGCCCCTCTCTCTGCCTCCTCTGACTCCTCTTTTCCTTCTCCTCCCCATACTACTCTTTCTTTCATTGTGTTCCTTCTTCCTTCTCTCTCCCTTCATCCATCAATCCCTCCCTTCCCTCTGTTCCCCTTCTATCCCTCACTTCGTCTACCTACTTCTCTAGTCTTTCCTTCTTCATTCCATTCCCTCTACTCCTTTAACCCTTCTCTGTCTTTCCTTCCCTCTTCCTTTCTTAAAACCCTTACAGTGTTCATAAACTTCTCACAGACATAACTCACATAGTATCTCTGATCTTTAAAATCTTCCTAATGTTACCTGTGAAAACACTTCACTACTTTCCTGGCCAAGAAAATCCTTTAAAACATGCAAATAGAGACATCCAAACACGTTTGTGTTCAGTTTAATCATGCCTGCCACATGCCTATGTCATCAAGAGTATGCACATTCAAAAATCCATCAAGAATGAGAAGGAGGCCTTTGTATAGAAACAGCGTGTACATTTGTGTGTTGGTATGATGGTGGGATGAGTAGGTGTGCCCAAGCAAGATGAGCACTGGGGCTGGACACAGGGTTAATGGCCCAGAAGAAGTGCTAACTTTTTCTGCATTTGCTTAAAAATGCAGAGAGTAATGCTAAGATCCAGGCTTTATATGTAGATTTTCTAATGATTGAATATAGCCAGGTGAGCAAAGAGCATAAGTTGTGCTGTCAAACTTAAAGTTCACGGAGATTGATCCACACATGAGCTTCTCTGTGACACTGAGCTTATTTTAACTGAAAATGATTAAATTCTCTAAAGCTCAAAGGGGAGATTGTATAAGAGATATTCCAGAAAGCAGAAAAAACTAAAGAAACAAAACCTTACTACATGGGAATGAATACAACATAACATACCTGGAAATAAAAGATTTTGTAAATCTTCTAATGGCCCTGCATTACAGTTTTATGATAATATTCAAATTCTCTAAGTGTCATTTCAAAGTCCTGAGTGATATGGTTATTCCTTCTTATGCCATTTTACTTCTCTCTCTTTCAACACTGCTCTAAACTCTTTTCTGTTATTTCAACATCTAAAGTAACTAATTAAGGTCTTTGCATTCCCTTGTTTGTAGATTTGTCTTTTCCTCTGTGTCTTCTCTCCCATCAATTAGTTACCAGCTCAGTGTCTCTTCCTTCAAGAAGTTTATTCCAAATCATCTCCTTGATTACCCAGGGTAAAGATATATAGTGGGACTTACCTACTTCATATTCTACCAGGTGATGTTAACCATATGAAAAGCCTTCCATACTTATTTATATATTCACTCACATATATAGTTATTTGTCTTACAAAACATAATGCAAATTTACCAATACTATGATTCTCTTCATTCTTATTAGTGAAAAATCCCCTAAGACTTAAAATAGTCTTTGATTAGGAATCACTATGAGAGTTTTATGTAGATTATCTATAACAATATGGGCCAGTTGTCTAGTTTAAGCTCACCATAGAGGAAGAAAACAGAGTAATTTGTTACACTGATTTATGTAGTTTAGCCATCTGTAATAGTTAATCTATTTATTGTTATTGTTTTTCATATTATATCTATCTCTGTGTGTGCATACATAATCTTCATTATAATCTCCTACTTTTGAAATCATTATGGATTAAACATCCAAGGTATTTCTCTGGGAAATTATTTATAGCCCCTTGAAGCTTTATGTAAAGACTTGTTCCATATATTTTCCTCATGAATCATGGGTCTTTCATAGCTGTGTCTAAGATGAGAAAAATAGAAAAAAGTACCTGTCATCTCACTTTTGCTAGTTTCCTAAAAATTTTAAAAAATAACACTTCTCTTCAACCCTAACACAAACGGAGAACATGTTTAGTTGAATTGGCTTTTTTATTTGGTTTTTGCATGCTGTGACAAATAATTGACATAAACCCTTGAAAGGGTTAAAGATTTAGGTCAGTGTAAAATTGTAGAGATTTCAGTCCCTAACTGTATTGATTAAGAGCTCATTATGAAGCAGAAATCCTGAGCAGTGGGAGCAAATAGAAGAGGCCACTCTTCAGGGAAGATCATAAGGAGTATCCAGAGGGAGATGGAAGGGAAAAACTAAGAACTAAATACAGCTTCTAGCCTGTATTTATGTCCCAAATTTGTAACAATTGTTAAAAATGTGCTACCAGCTAAGCACTAAGTATTCCATATATAAGTTTTAGAAGAATATTTAATGCTACAGATATAATAATGCAATTATTATACTGTTGTGATTAGCACACAACTGAGGTCCAAATAAATCATAAAATGTTGGCTCCTGTGATGTTATTAAATTCCTTGTAGACTGCAAGCATTGATCATTAGATACCCTTGGGTTTTTGTTTCCTTCAAATGGTAGAAAGATATGAACTATATGTCATGTCAGTTTCATGATCATGGCATACAACAAGGAACTTTCGCTACAGCTAATATGTATGTCAGGTGAACTGGATTTAAATTATGCATCCAGATGTTGGGGAATGCCTAATATTCTGTAAACCAAAAATATGAACTTCATTTATGTCAGGAGACGTTCCAGTCTCAAGCTGACACGTTTTTCATTACTAAACAACTATGTTGGCAATGATCACTGGTTTTATATACATCACTGATAAGTGTGGCTTCATTTATGGTCCTTAAACGTTTACAAGATTGCATGCTCAAAAATCTTCTATCTGTTTAGAAGCATATATTAAAAATAGTTGGTAAAAATTGCTTTTAAGAAACATTAATAGAAGTAACGGGATTATGGGTAAAGATACAAAGATTTTTCTACTTTCCAAATGCTTGTTATTCTTACACATAGTGTTTATACTGTATGTGAAAAGGGATTACAGTTTACTTACACTGTGTATTTTGCATGAATACAATCAGGAAACACAGCTAAACGCCATCATTTCCATCAATGAATAAATGAACAAATCAGAATTGAAGCATCTTCTGTGTGATTCTTGACCTAATTCATTCTTGGGTTTTATAACTTCTGCCCCTTAGTTCCTATTTTGCATAGATGTTTAGAGTAAGGTAATCAATCAGAACATTGCATATTCTATAATGGCCATGTAATTAGCATCTCCTTTTCATTATTTCTGTTCCCCTACAGAGCTCACAGATACATTGCTCACTTTGAACATGAAACTTATGACTTTGGAAAGAATGTAGGGCAATGTGAAAAATGACTACTCATTCTTGCTTACGGCTTCATTGTTGGTTTCAGGAGAAACAATTGCCTATATTAGTTGTTCACCCACTTTTCAAAGCTCTCTGAAATTACAAAGATGGCTAGCCATTCATTAAATATTACCTGATTTCTCCTGAGAAATATTAATGTGGATTTGGGTTTCAGTAAACAGTGGACAATTTACTTATGTATCTTTGTATACCATTAAGTGTCAATATTAGTCATTATCCATATATGTCATGGTTAAGAATTTTGGTTTCTCTAATACCTCAGTGTCCTATGGATAAGGTACTTCCTAACAAGGACATATCAATTTCTTCCAGATCAAGGGTATTATTTGCTAATTGCCTTAAGGATAATCTTGAAGTATCTAATGTATTTGCAAAAAATTATTCAGGTGATATATGAGTTCTCCCATAATATACTGATGTTGACTAATTACACCTTGCTCTGGACTCACACATTTAGCATGTTGTACTCTTGCCTATTTTGTTGCTGGAGGTATCACACCAGATAGTAAAAACAAATGAGATCAGAATTTGTTTCTTCTTCTAAATTCCATCATCTGTCACCTGAAATGCAGTTGTTTGTGTCATGTTTGGCTGTGAAATTATTAATGCTGGTGTGACTGAATAAAACATGTCATTTGTATCTGAAGTAGTAATATAAAATCCCAGAGGAATGATGTGTTGCTGGAAAGATAATTGCTATGCGTAGAATATCTTAATTTATCATATTAAAAATTTGTTTCTAGGCTTTCCATCTCTGTTCATGTATACTGACTACATATAATGTCATAGCCAACTTTTGAATTAAAAACTGATTTTTTTTCAGGATAATGTGGTTTTCTTCTGTGACTGTGTTTAGGACTAAAAGAAGAATTATGTATAGTTGGCTGAAATTATCCAAAAATACACAGTTCAAAATAGAGCAAGCTATAGAATCAGTTCTAACAGTGAGATACACCAAAAATAAAAACAATATATTGTAGGATCAATTTTAAAGGTGTCCCTGAAATATCTGTCTCTGTTACTCAAGCACTAGACTAGCATGTTCTAGGAAGCAGTACTATATTTATAATTGATATTCATCAACTGGTCATAATTTGAAGTTTTAAAATTATTTAATATTATGTAAAATAGCACAGTTAAATGTTTGTGATCTCTTAAAATTAGAACCGCAAAGCAGATTGACCAGGGAGAAGAAGTATTTTGAGTTATAAAAAATATTCAGAGGGAGTTTAAGACATAGTACTTCCAGGGTTAAAGGTATGTACTAGGAGCCTGAAATAAACTACCAGGAACCAGAAAGGTTATGGGAGAGGAGGATTTGACCTCCTCCTAAATAACACTCAAGGAACCAGTTGGACTCACACCTGGACTTGGAAGGGGGAAAAATGGTGTCATGATAAACTTTCAATATTTGAAGTCACTGACTTTAAGGTAATTTTTCCCCAACAGCAGTGAGAAAGCATTAATTCATATTTACCAGAAAAGGCCAGGTGTACAATGGCAAACCTTTAACATGGCTATTGGGAAATTATCCATTGCTGCTCCATTAACAGTTTGTCTCTTTTTAGTAAAGTGACAGGCAGTGATCAGGCTAATGAGAATAGGAAGATTACAGATGATTTTTATTGTGCTGTGGAGACAAACCTTCTCTTGATTCAGCACAAATGTTGTGCCCAGATTGTGGTTTACCTGGCTTCAGTGCAGTTCTTTATTCTCTCACGAGTTTTGTGAAGAATATTCTCAGTTCATCTATATCTCTCTGCCTGCTTTGTCTGGAAGCTACATATTATGAGGGTAAGATCTGGACTTTCACTGACTAAATGACAAACTTGGGCTTTGCAACTTTTTGGCTCCAAAGAATTAGGCATGATCCTAACTTCTCCCTTGCTCAATGTCTCCATCCTTGCAATGAACAGAATACTATCTGCTTTTTTTCTCCTTTTTTTATTGAATATTTAATTTCCATTTCAGACGTTATCCCCTTACCCCATTCCCCCCTCCTAAGAACCCCCTATCACATGCCCTTTCTCCTGTCTCTCTGGGGATATGCCCCTAGCTACCTCCCCCGACTCCCACCTCCCCACCCTGAATTCCCCCACACAGTGTCCAGTCTTCATGGGACCAAGGATTTCCTCTTCCACCTATGCCCGAAAGGATCATTCTCCCTTCCATATACTACTGGAGCCATGGACCCTTCCTAAGTGCTCTCAGGCTGGTGATTTAGACCCTGGAGGCTCTGGTTGGTTGGTATTGTTGTGCTACTCATGGGGCCACAAGCCCTTTCAAGCTCCTTCAGTCTTCACTCTAACTCTTCCATTGGGAACCCCTTGATCAGTTCAATGATTAGCTGTGAGCATCTGACTATGAATATGTCAAACTCTGGAGCTATATCAGGTTCCTGTCAGCCTGCACTTCCTGACATCCACATCAACATCTACCTTTGGTGACTGCACATGGGATGGATACTCATGTGGAATGGTCTCCAGACGGCCCCTCCTTCAGTTTCTGTCCCACACTTTGTCTCCATATTTGCTCCCTTGAGTATTTTGTTACTCTCATCTATGAAGGACCGAAGCATCCCCACTTGATCTTCCTTTATCATGAGCTTCATGTGGTCTGTGAGTTGAATCTTGGGTATTTCAAGCTTCTGGGCTAAAATCCAATAATCAGTGAGTGAATATCATGTGTGTTCTTTTGTGATTGGGTTACCTCACTCAGTATGATATTTTCTAGTTCCATCCATTTACCTAAGAATTTCTTGAATTCATTGTTTTTAATAGCTGAGTAATATTCCATTGTATAAATGTAACACATTTTTTGTATCCATTCCTTGTTGAAGGGCATCTGGGTTCTTTCCAGCTTCTGGCTATTATAAATAAGGCTGCTATGAAAATAGGGAGCATATGTCCTTGTTATATGTTAGAGCATCTTCTGGGTATATGCCCAGGAGTGGTATAACTGGGTCCTCAGATAGTGATATGTCCAAATTTCTGAGGAACTGCCAGACTGTTTTCGCTATCCTGGGCTTTTTGTTATTCCAAATGAATTTGAGAATTTCTCTTTCTAACTCTGTGAAGAATTGGGTTGAGATTTTAATGGGGATTGCATTGAATCTGTAGATTGCTTTTGGCAAGATGGCCATTTTTACTAAATTAATCCTGCCAATCCATGAGCATGGGAGATTTTTCCATCTTCTGGATCTTCTTTGATTTCTTTCTTCAGAGACTTGAAGTTCTTGTCATACAGATCTCTCACTTGCTTGGCTTAGATTCACATCAAGGAACTTTATTATTTGTGACTATTGTGAAGGGTGTCATTTCCCTGATTTCTTTCTCAGCTTGTTTATCTTTTACATAGAGGAAGGCTACTGATTTGTTTGATTGATTTTATATACCAGCCACTTTGCTGAAATTGTTTATCAGGTTTAGGAATTCTCTGGTGGAAGTTCTGGAGTCACTTAAGTATACTATCATATCATCTGCAAATAGTGAAACTTTGACTTCTTCCTTTCTATTTGTATCCCTTTGATCTCCTACTGTTGCCTAATTGCTCTGGCTAGGACTTCCAGTACTATATTGAATAGTAGGGAAAGAGTGGGCAGCCTTGTCTAGTCCCTGATGTTAGTGGGATTGCTTCAAGTTTCTCTTCATTTAATTTGATGTTGGCTACTGGTTTGCTGTACATTGCTTTTACCACGTTTAGGTATGGGCCTTGAATTCCTGATCTTTCCAAGACTTTTACCATGAAGTGATGTTGAATTTTGTCAAATACTTTCTCAGCATCTAGTGAGATGATCATGTGGTTTTTTTCTTTGAGTTTGTTTATATAGTGGATTATATTGATGGATTTCTGAATATTGAACCATCCTTGCATTCCTGGGATAAAGCCTACTTGTTCATGATGAATGATTGTTTTGAAGTGTTCTTGGATTCGTTTGCTAGAATTTTATTGAGTATTTTTGCATTGATATTCATAAGAGAGATTGGTCTGAAGTTCTCTTTTTTTGTTGGGTCTTTGTGAGTTTTGGGTATGAGTGTGATTGTATCTTCATAGAAAGAATTGGGTAGTGTTTCTTTTCAGGCACAGGCATGAATGCTTCTTGTTATTGCCCAATGCTGTACCTTTTGCTCTGACACATTTGCCTGCACTTATTGGTGTAAGTGTGTATGTGTATAGAAATCAGATCTCAAACCTCATCCATAGGTTCAGGCATACTTTATTTATTGCCTTATAAGGCTGAGCAAATGTGCACCTGTGGCTGATATGGCTGTATTTTCATTTATCCAGCAAATATATAGTTTACACTTAGTTAATTTCATAAATTAACAAACATACCTAGATAAAATAGAGCTGTTTATTCAGTTGCTAATGATATATTTATCTGGATATAGAAACAACATGGTACATTTTTGAAAACAGGTATTTGTTGATAAATTAAATTCCATAAGTATTTCAATTGTTTTTTGGGTGACTATAAATATAATTTAAACAAACTTGGCATCGAAATTATGTTTTTGCATTAAAAATATATTTGCTTGCTATAAATAAAACAAATTAAGTAAGTGCAACCACATACATATATAGTACCTAAGATATTGCTTGGCATTTGAAAGATTCTTATTTTAAAAATATAAATTTGAGGTCTGGGGATATAGCTCAATGGCAAAGCACTTAACTTATCACAGCATCACACATATGGTCTAGAATTCTTGAGGGAGAGAGAGAGAGAGAGAGAGAGAGAGAGAGAGAGAGAGAGTCTGAGATTTAACTACTTTAAAAGCTCATTGTTTTCTAAAAAAATAATAACACACAACATACCAAACACTGTAAAAGACTCTTCTCTGATGTATGACAGTGATATTGAATTTTAAAAAAGTCAATTAATTGAGTAACAATCATAATGGTTTGAAACAGGTAGGAGGAAGCTTCTTTTGAAATAGCACTCTTAGAAAGACCTGGGTTGAAGACAGTTGACCTCTTCTATCCTAGTGATAAAAAAACAAATTAAACTATACCTCTGGGTATAGTAACTTGCTCCTTCAGCTTGAAGACAATTCTTTTTTCCTGCATCCTGTCAATGTCTTCCCTCACAGCTATAGTAGCTATTTCAGATTGTGACACACAGTTATTTGAGTACTAAGTATTCTAATTAGCATTGTGAGTGTTTAAGCAATTTTGTTCTCACATCAACCACCAAGGACAGTTATGCTTCTTCTGATTTTACTGTTACTGTGCACATGACAGAGAACAAAATCACAACTTTTTCTATTTATTCTTTTTCTTCTTCTTCATTAATTGCCTATTTATTGTGAAAAATCACTTTATTTTTTACAATACATAATTTTGTAACTGTTGCCTAGTGTGTTTCACTATACCAATTAATAATTTGCATGATTTAACAGCCCATAGGATACCAAAAAATGATCATTTTAAAAGCTTAAAGTTGCTGACTACATCTGAGACAAGCTGGAAAAGATTCAACTCGGAGAATGATTGATTTCTTAGTTATGATTTTCTGTCATCAACACAGGCTATTTGAGAAAGGCGTTCTGTAATTTCTCCCAAATGTAATGCACTGCCAACTATCAACATGTTAAAAGCTTGAAGATGCTGAAAGGACAATTGTGTATTAATGGGAACACTTCACAAGTTGCCCTACAATTTCTATTTTATATACAATAACTTTTAAAGGTTCAAGCGGTCAAAAGCAATTCAAAACCATGCTATTCAGTGGTTCAGACAAGAAAAAGCACTGTTTAAAGCATAGACGCATTGTTTATGTAGAAAAGTTCTTGAATTCTTAACTGTAGTGAGCATGCTAATGAGTCTATGCAAACACTGAACAGCCGCTACAATTATGTTTCTGTTTTCTTTTCAATATTGAATGTTTACATTCTTGAAGTATGCCTGATCGATTGCTCTTATTGACTTTGTTTCCTCCTTTCTCAGCTATTTCTTTACGAGTTTTATGCATTTCCTCATATGGGGTTTTATTTATTTATTTCACTGTTGATGTCGGGAAAGAGGTTGCCCTCTTTTTATTAACAGCTTGAATTATCAGCAGGCACCGAGGCTCCAAGCCAACAACAGAAGATACAGATGAGCTTAATTTTTTCCAGTACTACTTTCAACCTTGAATGTAGACCTCTGGGGAATGTCACACTGGATTCGTGCTGAATATTTGCTGCAATTCTATTTTATGCTTGTCTCAGCATTGGTCTAAAACAAGAGCAGGACTAAGAAGACCCAATTACCTCTGCCAAGGTCTTCTGTCATGTGCCCTTTTTCTCCAGATTTCTATCTTCTCTGGTTTTCAGGGATACTGGATTGCAGCTTGACTTTGCAGTAGGTATTTATACAAAGAGTTGGTGATTTTAAAGTTGTTAATGTAACTCACAAACTCTGTGCAACCCCCAAAAAAACCATAGTCTATCTGCATAGGTCTTTGGACCATCTTATTAATGGATGTACCGTGCTCCTAAATCCACACCTGGTCCAGCCTAGAAGTTCTGAGGTCATCATAACATTACTCTTTCTATCTCTTTCACAGCTGAGCTTCAGCAATACATACTCTCAATATTCATTTCACAATATCCTACATACTTCCTCGCTTCTTCCCATCTCCCTGGTGGCCACGTCTGCTGAAGGCTGTGCTCACTGTCTCTTGTTAGAGAGTTGAGCTCTCTATTTAATGCCAAGTGCCCTTATATATTTTACACAGGGCATCTGCAAAAAATATATGTAGCAATATCACACTCTGTATTTATCCCATAAAGGATATATTTAGTGGATTCTCAGTGCCATTAATATTACCTAGAAAGTCTAACATGTCTGAACAAATATTATGTTTGTGGTGCACTTTGTATGAACAGCAGACCACATGTTTCAGTTACATTTTGTCTTTTCATCTGATCCAATTTTTTTTTATGCTACTAGCACGCCTGACTTCTATAAACTATAAACTAGAACACACTTCCATTAATTCATGTTGTCAGTCATTTATACATAAAAATATCCCCTTTTTGGGCAAGTTTCATGCCCTATCATTATTTAGTTTGCTTAGACTCCAGTGTAGTTCTCTCTCCTTCATATCTTTTTTTTTGAGTTCACTAAAACACTCAAGAAATTGTACCTTTAATGTTTATTAGATTCTTGGCTAAAGTTCTCAGGAGAGAATTATCTGCTGTATTTTATACATACATACACTCAATGAATATGTGTGACATAAGAGAAGCAACTCATTTAATTCACTTAGTTTACATAAGTGGAATATAATTAATTTTGTGTGTTTAGATAGGATGGTAATTGACATATGTTCATGGGGATGCATACATTTGACCTTGCATGTGGAGCCAAAGATCAACTCTAGTGTTGTTTTTCAGGTGTCATTCATCTGGATTTTGAGACAGTCTCTCATTTCTTGGAGTTCACTTACTAGGATGGGCCATCAGGCTGGTGAGACCCAGGGATACACCTGTCCCACAACCCTATCAGTAGAATATTAATGGGCACTACCATTTTATGTAGTTTTTAACGTGCATTCAAGTCATCAAACTTGTGCCCTTTGTGCTTCTGTTGCTAACATGTTACTAACTGAACTGTTGTCCAGCCCAATAAGTAAGTAATGTTTCAGGAAATATTTCTGGGGAAACCATCTTGCTTCCACTTAAACTGATATCACTATCAGGCTATTAAACCTTTCTACTTGTTAAAAACTTTCCCAATTCCTAGGTGTCTTGATCATCACTGGTGTAATTTCACTGTAAAAATTTAGTCCAGTGAAAATACTGTTCTGAAGTCACCCAAGGTTCACTTGTTCCTCTTTTTCATTTTCCTCTGCACATACCCTTCATGACCAAGTTCATTATTATTGGACAGTTAGATGATTATCTAATATAGTAGCATGAGTGTGTATTCAACTGTAAGTCTAAACCATCCATTCTATTTATTATGCTTATTCTATTTATATAATTTAGTCAATTATTATTTTTTGGAACTATAATCCTGATACATTTGCATGTTCCAGCATTAAACTCTATTGAACTCATATTCCAAGTAACAACTGTAGGAGAGTTAAAATATAAGCACACTAAGCACATCTGAAAACAGAGACTTTTCATTTTGATATCTTCTTTAGAACTGAAAATAAAAATCTTAGTATAAACTAATATCCTCTTCACAAACCTGGTAGAGATTGTTTATAACTGAGTACAGATCTTCTAAACCCTAGGCCAGAAATTTAAAATCTATATCAAGATGATTACTAGAATAAATGAATTTCCTGCTATAGTTCATTTAATTTAGAAGAAAGGACTTTATTAACACTGTGTATATAAGAAGGGTGGTGTTTTGCATGGTTTTTTTTAGGCAATATATGTGAACATGCATGTGGAGGTCAGAGACCAGCTAAAATGTTGCTCTTTTACTATTTAAGTGAGTGTGTGGAACTGTCATTTTCCCATTATGTCCAAAATTTTCTCTTCTTTTTCTTCAAATTTATTCTCCTCTCATACAATACATTTTTCCTACACCCCTCCTCCTTCCTCCAGTTCCTCTCCTTTAACGACTACTCCACCAGATATACTATCTTGCCTCTGTCTCTACTCGGAAAAAAGCAAGCCTCCCTGGGACATCAACACAACACAGCTCAACAATATAGTAAGACCAGGTATAAAACCTCATATAAAGCCCGGGCAAGGGAACCCAGTGGAAGGAAAGAGGGGTTCCAAGAGCAGACAGAGTCAGAGAGAACCCCCCACTCCCATTCTTGTGGTACAAAACTTTAATTACAGCACTCAGGAGGCAGAGGCAAAGTAGATCTTGGAGTTTTAGGTCAGCCTGGTATACAGGATGAGTTTCAGTTCAGTCAGGGCTACACAGAGAAAACCTTTCTCAGAAGAAAGAAAGAAAGAAAGAAAGAAAGAAAGAAAGGAGGGAGGGAGGGAGGAGGAGAGGGAGGAGGAGGAGGAAGGAAGAAAGAAGAAGAAGGGGGAGGAGAGAGAAGGAGAGAGAGAGGAGAGGAGAGGAGAGAGAGAGAGAGAGAGAGAGAGAGAGAGAAGAAAATGACATTAAAATTTTAATCAGACAAATTGGAATGGAGTTTTGGATAATGGGTATGAGTTAGCAAGAAAATATTTTCCTTGAAAAAAAAGGAAGCATTACTTTTGTCATTTCATATACTCATTTTCCAAAATCCGGTCCCTGTTTGGTTGAAATTTGGATGTAAGCGACAAAACAAGAAATTCTCAAGTAACCTTTAAAATCAAACAATAAATGGAAATTGTAAATAACAGTCACATTAATCTATTAAAATAATAAGAATTATAATGTGAAATACTATTAATTAATATAATGGTGGAATTGTTTCAAAATTTAAAATAAACACATTTGTAACCAGCTATAGACATTTAGAAAAGTTATGCTCTCAATTGAACTGGCTTTTTCATGTTAACTCCCCCTTAAAATTGTTTTTCTTGTCTTTTTTTTTTTTTTTTAAATTAAAAGGAGCCAAGCCTCCTCTATCTATTTCTGAGCCTCCTACCAGCCAATTGTGTGAATGTATGCCACACCACCCATATGCTCATCTCCAGATGGCTAGCCTGCTTCTTTCAGCTCCCCACCTGCCCGGGCCAAAGGCATGCTGTGCTCATATCCCTGTGTGTAACACAGAACCTGTCGGTGCCTGCTGTCCTCCATTCACTCACATGTCTAAGATTCAGTGCAGACAGTTGAGGGGGAAAGGAAAGAGAGGCAAAGACCCTGGGAAGCAAAGCAGGTTTAAGTTGAGAGAGAAGGTAGAAGAGAGGGCTAAAAAGCAGGGAGATTGACTGTAAAGACAATAAGAAAAGAAAATGATTATTTAGGAATTTTAATAAGTGTATATTGTATAGTCAAAAGCAAAGTATATGTGCTTTAAATTTAATCACATGGAAACAAATGTAACAGAGTTTTCCTTGGTTTGAGCCTGGAACTCAGTCTGTGTTGTGATTGTTGTACTGAAATTTGCTAATGATATTCAAAAGTTCTTTTCTGGGTCTTTTCTTGTATATGGAAGAGCTTGTGGGTTTGCACAAGGCATTTCATGTCCTATGCTTATCAACAAAAGCATCCATGTTGGAAACCTCTTGTTGTTAATCTTTTTCTCTGACTTTCTGTAGCTTTATTACAACTCATTCAGATGAGAAAGAAAGTCTATTGAAATATGTCACTCATGGGATTTCCCTTCCTTTGAATATTTTTTCCCCATCCTTGGCAGAATTCATTTCCAAAAAGTTCAAAGATGCTCACAAAACTACACAATTAGCAACAAAAATATATTGACTAATCCTAAGTAATTCACTTAGTAAGTACGGAGAACCAGTCATGGGTAATACACTAATTTTAACACTTGAGAAGATTACTGTAGAAAGAATAACTCTGGGTCTTATTACTTTTTTTGAACTTTTGTTTATTGAAAAGCTTGTGTAAATAAGAGAAGTATAGCTTTGAGCTGTATGAATGGAGCATTTAATTAACACAATAAACATGAGGTGTCCTATGAAATTGACATTGTTGTCAGTGGAAGTAATACAAACAAATGAAAAGTTCATTGTATAGGAAGGTATGTGTTACAGGGAAAAATATAACTAAAAGTGAGTCTCAAGAACAAGAGGTATTCAGTTTTAATGGAGTAGCAATAAACTCCTGAGGTGGCTGTAGCTGAAGGAGTTCTAGACACAGATATAGAGTGAACCTTCTAACTATCCATTGTAGAAGAAGAAGCTAAGTTTTTCTTAAAATTCATATGCAGAGAAAGTAGAATACAAGGTTCAAGAGACCGCCTAGAGGTACATGATCATATGTTTTCAATTCTTTTTAAAATTAATTATTTTATTTATTTACACTCCATCCATTGCCCTCCCTGGTCCCCCATCCACAGTTCTTCATCCCATTACCCCCACTTGCCCTGAGAGGGTGCTCCCCCTCTCCCTTCCACTTGGGCATTCCCCTTCCGTGGTGCCTCAAGTCTCTCAAGCATTAAGCACCTTTCCTACTGAGACCAGATCAGACATTCCTCTGTTATATATGTGCAGGGGCCTCAGACCAGCCTGTATATGCTGCCAGGTTGGTAGCTCAGTCTGGGAGCTCCCAGGTTCCAGGTCTTTCTAGGGGTCACCTCCTCTTGAGCTTCTTCAATCCTTCCCTTAATCCTCCATGGGGATGAGACTTCAGTTTAATGGTTGGATGTAAGTATTTGCATCTGTCTCAGTCAGTGATGGTAGGGCCTCTCAGAGGACAGCCAGGCTGGGCTCCTGTCTGTAAGCACATCACAGCATCAATAATAGTTATAGGCCTTGGTGCTTGCCCCACTCTCCTTGGAGATGGATCCCAAGTTTGGCTGGACACTGGACAATCTTGCCTTCAGTCTCTCCTCCATTTTTGGCTCTACAATTATTTTAAACAGGAACAATTCTGGATCAGAAATTTTGACTGTGATTTGGTATCTCTGTCTCTCCACTTAGGGCCTTGTCTATCTAATGGAGGTAGATTCGTACTAGAGGCCATGGCAAAGGCCCTGTAGCCTCTCAACAACAAATTGTTTTGTCACACAAAGAAAAAATTCAAATACTTCTATGTATAGAAGAATGTGGATAGACAGGTACAATAATCTAGGTGGAGATGATCATGACTTAGAAGTGCTAGAGTCTGTGAAATGTGCAAATGTTTTAGGTATAATCTCAGAGGTTGAATTTGCCTAATGTTCACAGCTCTTTATCCGAGAATAAGAGACCAAGAGATTATTCATACTGCACCATACCCTGGGTCCCTAGTAGTAGAGAAAACAGAAGAGAGTAGCCAATTGCTTGCATGGACATGCTTCCTTCTGTCTGGAACACCTATAACTTATTTTTCTACAACAATGAATCCCTCAGAAATCAGACTTAAAGTTTTAGGCCAGTGAGCTTTATTTTCACCAAGGACTTTCAGTAGAACTTCACGCCATCTGCTCTGTACTCAGATCATATCTTGTAGAATAAAAGGTTCTAGAGACCACCTAGAGTTACATGACTACATTTTTTATTCTTTTTTGAATTAATTAATTAATTTATATCCCAGCTGTTGCCCTACTGTTCTTCAGCCCATTCCCCCTTTGCCTCTAAGAGAGTGCTTTCCCTGCCCACCAAACCCAGCATCCTGGAACGTCTATCTTATTGGACAGGGAAGCTACTTATTTTTCTGTTGCATCACATTTCAGAAAGTTTTATGAAACTGCCCTGCCTCTGATAATGAATGTCACCCTAATGATGTATCTCTTGTTATTATACAAGCATTTACTTACCCCTAGTTCTTTGGAGAACCATCATTAACATGACACAAGTGTCCTTCACAGGATGAGTATTTGGACAGCTGTTGTGGCTCAGTAGGTAAAGGTTCATGCTGCTAAACCTAAGGATCTCTATAACCCCAGAACATACATTACAGAAATGGAGAATTGATTCCCAGGAGTTATCAGATCAGATCTTCATATACATTCTGTGGAATATACTAAAGAAACAGGGAGAGAAAGAGAGAGACAGACAGTGAGAGACAGGGAGACAAACAGAGAGACAGATAGAGAGAGAGAGAGAGAGAGAGAGAGAGAGAGAGAGAGAGAGAGGGAGAGAGGGAGGGAGGAAGGGAGGGAGGGGGAGAGAAAAAAATAAATGATAAAATTAAATGAAAAAGTATGTACATACAATAAAGTGTTTCAGCTTTAAAAATAAAGTTTGACTTATGTTGTAATCTAAATGAACCTTGAGTATATTATCAGACATTCACAAAAGTAAGATTGGCTTAGCTCACTTATATGATATATACACAGAATATCAAGTTGACACAGACAGGGAGTGCTGTTCAAGTCCAGAAGCATAGATTAAAGAGAGACTGAGTCAGTGGTTAATGGGTATAATTTCGGTTGTGAAGGCTAGAAAAAGATATGGTGGGATAGGTAAAGGTAATGGTTGAACAAAAACCTAAAAGTTCCTCATACTACTGAACAGAACACTTGAGTCTGGTTTTGTTGGCAAATATTATAACAATGTACATTTTACCACAATCACAAGCAGATTGAAAAAGATAGTATCACTCAATACGAGAAGAAGATGTTCTAGGAAGACAAAGGGACAATGTGAGGGAGGAATTTAACGACTTAATGGTAGCAGAACGGATTATTTCTGCATAACTCCGTTTCCTACTCCTTTATAAAAAATGAGCTGTTGAAATTCATATCATTGAATTATCCATAGGTGAGAAAGAAAATCATAAGATTTTTATTTAACATTCTTTTCTACAAATTAATGATTATTGAGATTTGGCTCAAAATGCTTCAGTGTGATTAGCCATAATTGCTGCCCATCCTACATTTAAGAAAAAAAAAGGAAAACAACTCTTAGAGGTTTTCAGAGGCAATATTGAAGCACAAGTCAGTCATGGTTGATACATTTTTAACTGAAACTTGTTTTGTTTTGAGAACAGTATCCATTTTGATGACTAAACTTTTGCTTAGTCTTCTGAATACAAAAATGTTTCCTGATTTTTGATACTTTGTTCAATGCTGTAGGTAATGGCCTGGCTCAACTTATCTCTTTTGTTTATTTACTGTCATTGCTTAAATCTGAAAAGCATCCATTGAAATAGTAAGCCTCAATGCAAAATATATACTGAGTTCCATGATGTAATTCTTGCCATTTGATAAAACTGCATGATGCTGAATCAAATATATATGTAGACACAGAAGGAATGACTGTGAGATAACAAGCCACCATATAGCATTGCTCCCAAGAGATTCAGAAAATGTGAGTATCTCAAGTACTTGGTCAACTACAGGATCAAGAAGTTAAATATTTTGAAATGATGACTTAAAATGTATAATTCATTTTCTTCAAAGAATTAATTCAACTTAAATTTTGTATGTGTTCATTTCTAGTCACACCTATGTATAATAACAGCCCTAGAAGATTCTTGGGAATAAAAATATCAGCTCCCACAGGGTTCTTTATAGTGACCAGCAAGACAAAAATGTCAGCAAATAAGGGTCAATGGGATGCCTGTTGGTTTGCTTCATCATATATTCTAATCCATTAAAACAGGGGAGTATTTTAACTTCCAGTTGTATATAATAATCAGAAACCATTTTCCCGGGTGTTCCCATTATAGTGATGGCTCTATTGTACTCGTTAATCACGATTTTCAATTAGATGGGATTTAGAAACACCTTGAACACAAGTCTCTGGGTGTAAAGGATTATCTAGATTAGGTTAATTGTTTTGGAAAGACCCACCATAAATGTGGGTGGTACCTTTCTCTGGGAAGGAATATGAGACTGAATAGCAAAGAAAAAGTGAGCTGAGCACCCACTATTTCTCAATTTATCTCTGTGGAAGCCATTTGAAAAGATGCATTAAGCTCTTGCCTCTATAGTTTGCCCACCATAATGAATTGCACTTTTGAACTATGAGCCTAAGATTTGCTATTTCTTAGGTAGCTCTTGTCATATATTTTGTCACAGATACTAGTACTCAACACACCCACGTCTTCTAGTGCACATATGATTCTTCTTTCTTTATCTAGTTTCTCATCTCTCTAGACTAAGGAAAAAATACCGATTTGCACAATAAACGGAAACAAATGCAGTGAACAGAATGTTCATTTTGTTCATTTTAATGTCAAATTGAGTTTGAAGATTCAAGATGAGGACCAGAAAAACAAGTGAAATTATGTCTCATTTTAGAGATGAATATGGAGACCTCATATTAGAGCATAAACGACAGGCCTGTTAGTGGCTGAGTGAAGATGAAAACTCCTGGCTCCTGTATTGAAAAAGCAATGTATTTTGCTTTTGCACTACACCAAGTTTTAAATCCTTGGCTATTTTTATCAGAAAAAATATCTGACATGTTTTTGGAGTGTGAAAAGCAAGAACCATTTCATCAATCAGGTTACTATGCTTGGTCTATTAAATCTACCCCTGGCACAATCACAGGGAAGCTTGGCTCAGCTCATTGTGCTAGAAATAAAGTGATGTCTTAGAACAGCCATTGTCATCTAATTATATTTGACAGCCAACCTGACAGGTTTTGTTTATTTGTTTGTTTATGTGGTTGGGGTTCATAGCTTGGAATAAAATGAATCATACTGTCAAGCTATCAGAACCTTCAGGAGCTCTTTGCTTCATCGAAAAGCTTAGGGAAGAAGCTATTTATAACACACCCGGTGAAGATAATGAGGGATATGATTCCATGGCGAACTCTTTATAAGTGTCCACAGCTTGTATGGGAATTGGTGATGCTTAACTATCGCTAATATACTGTGGTATCCTGAATATGGACATGAATGTCATAGGCATCCTGTAGATTGAGAAATGCACATAATATCTTTATGATGTATAGTTTAGTCCTTAGAATAAAGGGAAGCATTGATTCCAAGAAAACATGAAGAAATGGGATAGAAAAAATTTAAAGTTCCTAATAGATTTATAGTTAAAAGATGACTTATAGGTAGTTTTTAACCTCACCCAAATTTACTTTCCCATTTTTTAAGGAATAGCAAAAATCTTTGATTAAATGTGATGTGATCAGAAGATTCCCATTATTCTTGAGCACAATTCAAGCAAAGGATCTCATTATTTTTTCCCTTTAAATTACGCTTGTACTATTTACTTGTCTAAGAAACTTGCATGGTTGGCCAATAACATTTTAGATGGTTACACTGATAACTTCCTTTTACTAATATATTGCAAGGATTGTTTGAACTTAATAAGTATACTAAGGGTCAATCAATTTAAATTAAGGAATCAAAAATAAAATTAAATAAAGAGAATATAACAAGAGCTGTAAGAAAACTAAACAGCTATCTCAGCGAGAAAAGATTGTATTTGGCAACCACACTTCCTATGTCACTGTTGGGACAAGACACTAAAGAAGAATGTACACATATCTAATTCTTTCTCCCTGTCAATACTGTAGATGAAAGCTTTTCCTAGCCATATTCTATCCCAGGCTGGAAATAACAGATCTGTGCTGCTACCAGCCAGAGAATTAACATTCTTACTTTACCATCTATTTGCATAAGTTGGGCCTCACCCGTATAATACTGAATCTTGATTTTGCCAGTATGGACATTATACATCTGTTCACTCATACAAGAGAGGTCCATCATTTAAGTTGCCCTTTACACTTTCTGTCTAACCTGTTCTTGATATTTTGTTATTATTATAGTTGTGTGGCAATATGAGGGCTAGAAAACCATAATGTAGCCTTTATTGTTTCCAATTTTTCATGAATAATATTCCCACTTAAAAGACACAAAAGACAAATGAAAAATTATGAATCAGTTTTTTTAAAGATGAGGCCTCACTATGTATTCTTGGCATGCCTGAACTTACCATGTAAATCATGTTGGCACTGAACTCACATACATCTGACTTCCTTTGTCTCCCAAGTACTGAGATTAACACATGTACCACCATGTCCAGCCCAAGAATATTATGTAGAGACAAAGATTAAAAAACTTAGTAGATGCCAACTAAAATAATAAAATTCATGAGGCTAAATATAATTAATTTTTTATGATGAACAGTGGATGGAAGTTGAAAGCTGTAGGTCAGGTCAACTGTAGAAATATGTTTCAAAATATCTCTGAATATTCAAAGATGAAATATACTTCTTATAACAATTTTCCACTCATGGACATCTCAAAGGGGATTGAATGACTAGATATATAGCAGTTTTTAAAATGGTAGTGATAAGCCAGCCAGCGATGGTGCACTGCTGCAGTCCTGTGCTCTGGAGTCTGAGGTGGCCGTCTGTCTGTCTCTCCCGAGTTCGAATCCCACCTGTGCTTGCTCATGAAAAAAAAAATGGTAGTGATTTATCACTGGTTATTAACTGTAATAAATCAATGAGTATTGATTAAGTAACATCCTCTTTTGAACATCCTTTCAAGAAAAATCTGCCTCAATATTCTTTCTTCAAGTCCTTCAACATGAATAGCTAATATCTGACTGTACACAGATTTATTCCAGAAGACAAAGAAGGACTGTTTAACTTTCATTTGGTTCGTATTACTTTATAATCTCTTACTAAAACACCATCCAGATTAAAAAGTGATTTTAAGTACTACATCATACCTTCTTGATGTCTATAGAAACCATTCAATTTCAAAGAATGGGTCATGGCTATTTACAATTTTTTATCATACTTTCATTTTTATACTTTTATACATTTAATTAGCTAAAAGATAGCTTAATTATTAAATAATATGTATGTAGACTCAATATAGCATATCCTTTACATGACAGTTTTTAATGATGAGGAGCGGTGTCTTATCATAAGTGTTGAATACGGATACAATACATAATTTGAAAAACCAACAGTGAAACAGAAATCATTTGTAATCATTTCTTTATTCAAATTATTTTAAGAGATCCTCAGATGCAGTCAAGTATGTTAAAAATATATTACATTAAAATATTTAAGAAAATATTATAAAACAATTGGTAGTCATCATTTTAGAATGGTCATTTTATAGAACGTTACTATTATCTAAAAGTACATTGAAATGAAAACCACCAAAGATTTGAGTTTCAAATTGTAAAACCAAATTCAAGTTGTTTAGGGCTCTAAATTTCTTTATATTTGTAAAGAAGAAAAGATATCAAAATGACTGGGGAAATTTAGCCTTAAAGATCTTTACCAATCCCACATCCGATAGAGGACTAATATCCAATATATACAAAGAACTCAAGAAATTAGACTCTAGACAACCAAATAACTCTATTAAAAAATGGAGTAAGGAGCTAAACAAAGAATTCTCAACTGAGGAAATGCGAATGGCCGAGAAGCACCTAAAGAAATGTTCAGCATCCTTGGTCATCAGGGAAATGCAAATCAAAACAACCCTGAGATTCCACTTCACACCAGTCAGAATGGCTAAAATAAAAAACTCAGGTGATAGCAGATGCTGGCGAGGATGTGGAGAAAGAGGAACACTCCTCCATTGTTGGTAGGATTGCAAGATGGTGCAACCACTATGGAAAACAGTCTGGCGGTTCCTCAGAAAATTGGACATATCACTACCTGAGGACCCAGCTATACCACTCCTGGGTATATATCCAGAAGATGCTCTAACACATAACAAGGACATATGCTCCACCATTTTCATAGCAGCTTTATTTATAATAGCCAGAAACTGGAAAGAACCCAGATGCCCTTCAACAGAGGAATGGATGCAAAAAATGTAGTACATTTATACAATGGAATATTACTCAGCTATTAAAAACAATGAATTTGATAAATTCATATATAAATGGATGGAACTAGAAAATATCATCCTGAGTGAAGTAACCCAATCACAAAAGAACATACATGGTATTCACTCACTGATTATTGGATTTTAGCCCAGAAGCCTGAAATACCCAAGATTCAACTCACAGACCACATAAAGCTCATGAAGAATGATTACCAAGTAGTGGGGGCTTCAGTCCTTCTTAGAAGGAGTAACAAAATACTCAAGGGTGCAAATATGGAGACACAGTGCAGGACAGAAACCGAAGGAGAGACAGACCATTCCACCTGGATATCCATCCTATATGCAGTCACCAAAGGTAGAGGTTGATGAGGATGTCAGGATGTACATGCTGACAGGAGCCTGATATAGCTGTCTCCTTAGAAGACTGCAAGAGTCTGACATACTCAGAGGCAGAAGCTCACAGCTAACCATTAAACTGATCATGGGGTTCCCAATGGAGAAGATAGAGTGAAGGCTGAAGGAGTTGAGAGGATTCGCGACACCATGAGGAAAGCAACAATCCCAACCAACCAGAGCCCCCAGGGTCTAAACCACCAGCCTGGGAGTGCTTAGGGAGGGACCCAAGGCTCCAGCTATATAAGCAAGGGAGCTATATATATAAGTGGGAGAAGAGATCCTTGGTCCCATGAAGGCTGGACATTGGGGGGGGGATATTCGAGGGTGGGGAGGTGAGGTACGGGGGAGGGTGGGTGGAGGTACACCAATGTGGAGGCAGGAGGATGGGGGAAGGGATAGTGAGTTCCTGGGAGGGAGGGGGGGAAATGGGGTAAGGGGAGAATATCTGAAATGTAAAAAAAAAATTTCCAATAAAAAAACAAAAGATATAACCTACTCATCTCCAATGTAGAATTGAATTTTGTATTATAATACAAAAAGCCCTGAAATGTTTTAAACATAGAAGAGATAATGTTTTTGTAAACATTGATCTTACATCCTGGTGACAAAGCAACTGCTGAGTTACAATTATACAAACAGAATAATGAATAGGAGTGCAGCTGTACTGGATGAATTGTATTTGTGTCTTGGTTAAGATACTAGGGTCTGTGCACAATGGATGTGAAGTTAGTGAATTAGGATACTCCTGCTCTAAATGTACAGACACTGGTGAGTGTAATATATATGATAACTTTACATAAATTATTATAGTCCATCAAATAAGCCTAAATGAATATTCTATCTCTGTTCCATTTTGTCTCACTGCTCTTAGTTTTGAAATATTTAATATCAACTTAAGTATTAACCTTTTTGGCTATGATAAAAGTGTACCTTTCTCTTCTTGTATGTTGGAACAGTTGTAACATTTTTAAAGAGCATTCTCTGTCATGGGAAACACTTGTAAAAATATTATTATTTTCACAGTCTGCGTGGTCTATTCTGAATTTCCCATTAGAGCAGAAGATTGCTATGTGTAATACTCTCACAATCTCTTACTCTCCTTCAACACACACTCAAAATTACATCCATAGATGCTTTCTCTTTCTTTGTCTCTCCAGAGAAATAAAATGATTGGTAAGCACTCTGATTCTAAAGTAATAGGCAATAAAATACTGATTTATATTAAATCAGCACATGCAAATGTGCAGAGAAAGGATAAGAATTTTGCTGAGAGCTACAATGTTATAAAGTAAATTATATGCTAGTCATTGAAGGCTCTTGTCCATGTAAGTGAATAGAAATATATAGTATTTCCTTATTATCTTCAGCCCCAGTAGTAAATTACCACGGAAATGGCAAAGACTGAAGTGGACATAAATTTGAGGTTTGCTGTGCTGAAGAGTTTTCAGCTTAGTGTATATTTCAAAAACCTTTGGAGGCTACTGATCATCATGATATGCAGCCTAGTGTTGGGAATAAAGTAGACGGTGATTTCTAGTTAGAAACTTAACCACATTCTCCAGGCTTACAGTTAGAAAGTTTGTTTTCTTGGACAGAGCTTATAAATTGCCTTTTTATTACTTGTCAGCTCTAGATCATTTGTTGAAGTATCAAATTATTAAAGTTTCACTATTCTTTGGGATAAAGGACTTGAAACTTTAATGCATTTACATAAATGTATATATGTGTGTAAACATATTTCAATGTTCAGGTGATACAATGAGTAATTTATAGATGAGTGTAGAGTAAGACATCTCTAATCTTACCACTTGAAACAAAGTCCAGGTGATTTCTGCAAGTCTGAGGCTACTTAATAATGTATGTAGTTCTGAAGCAGCCATGGCTGTGTAATGAGATCCTCTCTCTCTCTCTCACTCTCTCTCTCTCTTTCTTACACACACACACAACACACACACACACACACACACACACACATACAAACACACACGACTTATTCTTAGTGACTGATTTACTCATGTTGAATAGGAAATGCTGTCACAGTTGGACGTATTGAACAAAAGGATTTGATGTACCATTAAGATTCTTAAGAGTATAGAGGATTAGAAAAACAATAGAGTGAAATATATATAAACGTTAGTATACAGACTTTAAATATATACTACATTTATATATATTTATACTACATTTATATATATAAAATATATATATTAGTTCTCTAATGTAGTATAAATATATATACTATATTAGAGAACTAATACAAAATAAGTATTTGACATTTGGCTTGAAAATTAGTTTGCTTAAAATATGATATAAACATATATATGAATACACATGCACATATATGTATGAGCTTTAATGTCTGACTTTGTAGTACATCTGTACTATCTCTTCAATGCCTAGATGTTTCTTGATGTCTCTGATTTTAACAACAGGTTTTGCTTAGCCGGAAGATTGCAAGATTTACCTTGGATTATCAGTGTCTCTGTTGAGGAACTACAAACAGATGATTTACTATTGGCAGCTCCAGTGCACCATCTAAACAATAAAAAGAAGCCCGATTTTGTTCCATTTTAGACTACTGTAGATCCAATGCTACCTGATCACTTGGTTTTCATTTTTTTTTTTCAGGTGAAAGGTGTTTTGTTTTCTCACAAGTTGGTTAACAGCTTCTTGCACTGAACATTGCCTACCAGTTGCATTCTCTGTCCATATGCCCTCTCTTGTGCCTCTTGCTCTGGAACACAGCACCTGGTTACTGGAAGAAGCCCCTGTAATGAATGCCACAGAAACACAATCAGTTGTTAAACTAAGATGATCTGAGGCATGGTGTGAGAGAAATATGTTTACAAACTCTGCATCCTCATTGTCTCTTAGTCATCATTTTCTGCCTATAATACTACATAACTTTTAAAGGGAGAAATTATGTTTTTCTTTCTTGCTGTACATTTTCAATAACAAACAGAAAATATTTATTCTTTTTCAACCATTATGTATTGCTAAACTATGGTATATTTTATACGTACTGATAATAAAGTAGCTTTTAGTTTGTTAGCAATGTTGACCCATTTCCTTATATGTAATATTTATTTATGGGCATATATCATCTCTTAAGCATTCTAATTCTAGTTCTGAAAAAATTATAGATCCTGTGTGTTTTAATCATCAAATATCCTATTCAATTGTTTTATGTACTTTGCTCACAAATCTTGGTATGTACCTTCTCTGTTTTAAATACCAAAGGATTTTTGAAAGCATTCATTAGTGGTCTGTATAGATTATTCCAGTCCTCCCACATGTTGGGTACAGTATAAAAGTTAGAGGTGTGATTGCTCATTTAAAGGCAAATCTGTTAGGCGAAACAGATTAAATAGATGCCTAATGAACCAAATTGACAATTGCTTTAATCTTACATACCTCTGGACATTGAGATTTTAAATAACCCCAGTGACAGGATTTCACACTGGGAGGCAGCCATTTGCTTCCTACACACTACTTCACAATAGACCAAGGGATATAAAAAAGCAGAGGTGGTGAATTACATGGCACATGAAATAGATGTTCTTACAAGTTATTGAGTGACAATGCACTAATATTCTCAGTGTTGGTCCTGTTTATTTGACCTGTCTCATATTAGAGGGGTCAGAGTTAAGAACAAAGCTAAATGAAAACAGAGTTTATCCTAAGTGAGATATGTAGGATAAAATAAAAATGTGAAGTACCAACAATATTGGTAGATACACCCAGAATATAACAGGAACTACTAGGGCTCTCAATTATATTTGCAATAGGCATGGTTACAAGATGTGGGCATACGTACTACTGGAAATAGATAAACATTAGAACAGTTGAGTTGTGCCAGCTGAAGAGATTTCAGGGAGCTGATGACCACTTTGGATTAGTATGGATGAGTGACAAGGAAACCAACTAGACTGGGTAAGTAAATGGGCATGACTATTTCATCTCTGTTGAAGGAGCCAACTTCACCAGTGCCCTTAATTAATGCAGCTTTGTTAGCATGTTTATAGATTATTCTCTGCCATTGCAGCTGTTGCTCCAATTATATGCATTGGAATCATTTAAATGTCTAAAAAGTTATATAACATTTCTGGTCCTCATTTTCATAATCTCTGAAATGTGCCATGATAAGGTCCAATATTAATTAGTGTTCTACTTCATTCTGCAGGTCCAGGAGTTCATGACATAGGATTAAGATAAAAAAATTTTATTACACACTGAATTATTATAACTTCTAATACACAGAAACAATGAGACTATATTGAATTCAGGTTTAAAGGTGTGAGAAATATTATTTAAGTAATGTTTTTAAATGATGTTTGCTGGTTAACTACAAAAGTTGGTTTGAATCAGACGATTAGCTTTTGGATATTATTCTTTCCCAAACAACCAGGTTCACACTAAAATGACCTCGCAAAAAACTAAGAAAGAAATAATTATTAACATGTAGTTTTGATTTTATGGCTTAGATCATTTCTTTAAGACATGTAGAATTCAGATGATTTGTAAGATGATTTTTAGCATTTAAGAAATATACATAATACATTAAATGAAAAAGTATTTTCTTGATTTAGAAAAAAAATCATACAAACCAATAAAATCTGGAACATGAGATATGAATGCGAGGACATGATAATAGCAATGAGATTAGCTCTTTTCATTTACTTATACTGACCTGGACATGAGTATGTGTACTGACAAACTTCTAGAATAGTGGAACCTTTAAAATTTAAGAGAAGATAACAAAAATTATGAAGGAAATTATGTTCTAGGATGAGATTAATTGCAATTAAAGTAATTAGACAGACTTTACGATATTATTTATGTGGGTACTGAGGGGTGACGAGAATTTCAATACCTCATTAATAAAGTAACAGACCAACGGAACATTTTTTCATTAATGTATACCTGGAGCTCAACTTGAATTACTCACTTCTCATAAAATTTCATTAAAGCTTAAAACACGTACTCACACCACCAGAAATCAATAAGAGTTAGTTTTGTTATTCTGTGAGTGGTTTGTAATCAGTAAATTAAGAAAACCAGAGATTTATGTTGTTTTTGTTGTTTATGTTTTTGTTTGTTGGCTTGCTCGCTTGCATATTCTTTTTTCATTTTTGATTTAAAAAAAGAGTGGATGATAAGCAAAACTAGTTAAATGAATGTAATGGAAGTTCAGTTGATGGACAGATTCTAAGTTAACTTGAAGGAAGCATCATCCAATGTCAGTCTTTTTGACACTCCACTCCTAAGACTTAGAAAAGCTGCCTTGTTTATTAAATGAAGGCAAGATTTTAGTTTGTCAACACATCACATCAGAGGAAAATTAAACCATCTGAATCTAAACTGCACTGACCAGAGCCTGAAAATAGAATCATGAAAGGAGGTTGTAAATGTTCATAAAAAGCGCTGATCAGCAGAGTGTAGGTGGGCACCTTCACTGAAAAACTCATAACATTAGGACAAAGCCACTCAGATCAAGAAATATGGAGGCTGGTATCAGTCAGTCAAAGCTTAGAGAATGCCAGTGTGAGCTTTCTTAGCTATAATATAGGATAAAATAATAGATATCACTAGCTGATTATAAAGATAAAAATAAATCTCTTAATATAATTCTCGGTAATATGTGCTAATATACAGTTTTATTAACTTTGCTGCTGTTATTGAACTGGAAATGCTGGTCCCTGGTCCAGAGTCATTTAAAAAGATGAGTCACCCACTCTCTCAAACTTGTTTCTCTGTGTCTATACAGGTTTTATCTTCATCGATGAGCTGACTTGATCAGGGCTGATCCCTTCCAGACAAAAGCTATTCTATGTACATTAAAAAATGTTGTATACATCAGACATGAACATCTGGCAGGTGAATGCTACCCATTCCTTCATGCATTTAGAAGTAAATCATGCCATGACAGACACAAACACTGGCAAATAAATTTTCATGGCATTGCAAGAGTTCACTTGGGAATGTATAAGAGTTTAAAAGGGTTCGGGGAATGAAGAAGGGTCTGATTGTAAACGTTGTGCAATGAAGAACATAAGCATGATGATGTCAGGATTGGAAAATGGTGGTATTTGGGACATTGTGGGATAGAGATACAGATATTCAGTTTTAGGAATAAAACTTAATGAAAGAGAAATTCAAGAGATTAGGCAAAAGAACCAGGTTGGGGCAGTGTTACATTGAATGATGCCTCCTCATTATGTATGTTTATTTCCTGACTCCTATTGCATCATAGGATGACCTGATTATTGACATAGGATTGTTATAGAGGTAGTTAACTTAAAACAAAGCTTTTGGGGTGAAATCAACTCAATATGACTCTTCTATTGCAGGAAAAGGAAAATCCTTCAGAAACCTTGCTCTAATCTTTGCTTCGAATCTCCCAAACTTTAAGTTATATTGACTGTGTTGTTCCAGTCCCAGAACCTGTTGACCCTTTCTTATGGCAGCCTAGTCGGCAATGCAGCCAGACCTTAAACAGACCTGTGTGTCTGCTAAGAGGATACAACCGTGCCCTTTGTACAATGGGAAAGGTGCTAACTAGCCTTTAAAAAAATTAATGTGTTTAAAAAAGTTAACTCAGAACATTAGTGATGCTGAGTATATGGGTGTGAGTCTGTGAGTTTCAATAGGGATTCTATACTTGATATAATGGGCACTAGAATGTCATCCAACATTATTATATAGTAAAAACTTAATCAGTAAATACCACGAATGACTAGGATCAACTGATTATATGGTTGATAATGTAAAGAAAGTGAGTATCCTTACAGATAAATTATCTAGCTCAAAGAATGAAAATTCATAAAAATAAACATTTAAGTTAAGGATATTAACATTAGCATATTAATATATATTAATTTAATATATTACATTATAATTATTAATACATTATTACTTTTATAGTATCAGAAAAACTCAAGAACGTGCTTTGTAAGTATATCAGGTGAAGTGTGAATGGTTTGATCAAGGTCAAACTCACAATGTGTAGATCCTACTCCAGCTTTCAACTTATGTGACTCTAGGCAGAATAATTAACTGTCTGAAATAAGTATCATTGTTGTTTTGAAGTTTGTATGTGTGGTGAAGCCACCATAGTTTAAAAAGCATGAACTTGACTTTTATTAGTGCTGAAATAAATAGTCTTTTTACTTGTATCTTCTCCTAAGTGACTCATGATTACACAATCTGATTTTCCCTCTTTTACATCTTCCTGCCTTTCTCCCATCCCTTTTACTTCATTGTCTTCTTTTTTCATTGACTTCCTTCTTTTTCTCTTCTCAGTCCTCCTTCTTTTTTCCCTTATCCCTTTTCCATTCTTCTGATGTGCAAAATTCCAGAATAAATGGGTGTGATCAGTTGATACTAGTCAGTCCTGATGTCTATTGCTTATCTATGATATATAGTAATATGTAAAGACATCCCAGTGTTTATTGTGGCCAATGTAGAATTTCTTTGTAGCTTCATATCCTTCATTTTTCTGAATATCATCCGTGTTTATTCACACTCTGCTTTGTCTTATATATGAAAAAGATAAATTAGATTCTCTCACAATTATTTGCCCTGAACATGCCCCTTATCTCAAGTTCTTATTCCTCATCCTTGTCTGATGAAACTGTATCCCAAAACAAGGTCTTGTCTTGTTCTTTCCCAAACCCAAACTTTTTGTGGGGTTTTTTTTTTGTTTGCTTGCTTGCTTGCTTGCTTTGATGTTTTTTGTTTTGCTTTTAAAAATATACACATATAATTTAATGGGGAATATGACTTTATTGTGAAACATAATTGGAAATTCTAGAAATTATTTCTAATTTTTTTCAAATGGAAAACAATAATTTCCTTTAGCCTGTTTTGTATAGTAATTCAGATCTGCATCAAATTATTTTAAATGAGTATATGTTTATTATCTATATCTGCTGAAAATAGAAAAAGAAGAATGGCAAAGTGGAAGCGAGGAGGAAGAAAGGGAAATGTATTGAAAAAAGGCTATAAGGAAAGAAGGAGGGAGGAGGAGATGGGAGCGAGGGAGGAAGAAGAGGAAAGAAAAGAGGGAAGGGACCTCTAAGGGATTGGTGAATCTCCCTGGCTAGTGTATTATACATTTTATTGTATCAAATACTCAAGAAAATATATATCTGATTTCTGTAAGAATGTCTGTTTAAAATGTGGTTTTCCCTGTGAGTTCATTAAAATTTTCTCTTGTGTTATGTTTAATTTGTAAATTACATTGTACAATAAAATGAATCAGAGAGGCAGTGTGTGAGTGTGGATTCTGTCTTTGCTGCAACAGTGCTACTATATTATGAATTAAAGGACTAGACGGGGAGGGGATGTCCCAGTGTCTCAGTGATCCTTGTTGATACTATTTTTCAAAAACTCTACTTGCTGTATCCAAGTCACAGTGCTCAGAGATAAATCCTGGGGAGAATAATAAAGCCAAGCCACAGAATCAAACTGTGAGAAATGGAAATCTATTTTAATCAGTTGTTTGGGATTTATAATTTAGAAGTAGAGAACTAATAAAGACTAAGTCTAGGCTTGCTCTCTTATTTGAGTACCAAAGAACATTAGACCCTCCCCCCCCCAAAAAAAAAAAAACCAGAAATATTTTTACAGCACTGTGTAAATATAGTAAAACCTAAAGGAAGCAAGTTCAAAGCTAGTTATCATTGAGCGGGATCCAAGAGTGGGCTGTCATGTGCTCTTTAACAATTTTCCCCAAGATTGAAACATTTTGCATACTGCAGGGAAACTCATTCAAATAGAAAGTAAATACCTGGAAAGAGCTCCAGGAAATCCTTAAAACTGACCAGATTCACTAGCTACCCCGTTTCTCGGAGTATAAAACCAGAAAAGGCTTCTGAGAGTCAGCATGACAGGCCAGCCATCTGGAAGAAGAGAACACCTGACCTGCTGGCAAGAAACAATAAACAAACAGCAACAAACCTGAACAAACAACAAAAACAAAGGCCAACTGAACTACCTGGAAAGGACCCTCCAACTTGTTGAGTGTCCTGGCTGCTATGCAATGTACACTAAGATTCCATCTTTTGTGACCCTTCATGCATACTGTGGTAGCCTTTGGTGATGCAGCTGTCCTTGAGTTGTTTCTGCTTTTATAATTAACCCTTCTCTCATATTCCTATAGGTAACCACCAATACCCCCTTACAAACACAAACAAACAAACAAAAACCCCACCTGTTTTACCAAGCAGAGAATTGGTGCAGTTATTAATTTGGTCTGTTGTTGGCTGCCTTTTTTGAGTGAGCAGTTGGGTATGTTGTGTCTTCCCAGGAAACGTCTGCCATCCAATACCATCATTTATGTTCTGGACGATGCTCAAAAGCAGGAGGAGGGAGACAAAAGAAAGCATTCAGTCCAGGCCTGCTTGAAATCTGTCATAAGAAATGTGGGCACATTAGAGGTAGAATATCCCATCTGAGTAAGGATGAATGTCAGATATTCTGGTAGGCTCTAAATTGGAATCATAGATACAAATTAAGGAAGCTATTGGCTGCTAGGCTGTATGTAGCTTTATAAGCTACATTTTACAGGTATTAAAATTCAGATTCCTATTATTTTTTTATATCTCTTGTATTCAGTTTGCAACTACTTCATTGAGAATTTTTGTATGTATATTCATGAGGGATACTGGACTATAACTTATATATTTTTGTTGGGTTTACACTTGATTTCACTATTTCAATATTATTTGCTTTGTGAAGGAGCTTATAGTGGTTCTGAATTTTTTTAAACATAACTCAAAAAGTATTGCTTGTTTGAAGGCTCTATAGAATTCTTGTATAAGTATATCTGACACTTGGTATTTTGCTTGTTTGTTTCTTTTCATTTTATTCTGTTTGAATGCTTTTTAAATTTCTTTGATTTGCTGAAAATAAAAAAAAAAAAAAGTAAAAAAAAAAAAAAATTCAGATTCCAAGAATGATGACCACTAGTAGTATTCTTTTGCAATATTTAAATTAATCTCTCATGTATTACATTCACAATTTCCCTTCCTTTCTGTTTTCCCAGTTGCCTACTATGTTCCCACACTTCCACTCAACTCCTCCTCTATTTCCCTTATGAAAAGAGTAGGCCATCGAGGGATGTTAACCAAACATGAGATAATGACAGAAGACACATACTTTCTTAACAAGACTGGACAAGGCAACCCAGTAGGAGGAAAAGGATCACAAAAGCAGAGCAATTAGTTAGAGGCACATCACACTTCTACTGTTAGAAGGCCACAAGAAGACCAAGTTACACAACCAAAACATACATACAGAGGACCTAGGTCAGATCCATACAGGCTCCCTGATTTAAGCTTAAGTCTCTGGAATCTGCTTTGAGCACTAGTTAGTTGATTCTGTGGGCCATGTTTTTGTTCATGTTAATCCCACTGACTGGTAAAATCTTTCCTTACCTTCTGTGGGATTTCCTGGGCTCTATCTAAGGTTTCGCTATGGGTCTCTGCATCTGCTATCAGTTGCTAGATGAAGCCTTTCTGATAACAATTATGATAACTAGAAACCTAGTGCAGTGGAAAGTTTCTGAAAGCTACAAGGATGACCCTAGCAAAGACCACTGGTAATGGGGAATATAGAGACTGAACAAGACATCTTGTATAGCCATGCCAGCTTTCCAACTTAGGGACTGAGACAACCCACCCAGTCACAAAATCCTTTGACTTACAATCTGTCATACCTTCTAGATGTATTGGGGTAAATATTGTGGGAGGGGTAAATCAATTACTGGTCCAACTGAACCCCATGCCATGAGAGGGACCCATGCCTAACATTGACTGGATGGCAAAGAAACAGAGATGGATAAACCAGAGACCTAGGACAGAACCAAAAATGACTGGCAGGAAAGTCAGTCAAATGATTCCTGATGATACTATGCTATACTCATTATTATTATCAGTATAAATGTCAGTGAGGAAGAAAATAGGCCTTTGAATTCTTTGGCCCCTTATGACAGACCATGCAAGAGAATTATATTCACTTTTCATTGATGGGTTTTTTTCTCAATATTTTGCTTTTTCAACTGTGTACTATTTTATAATTATTCAGAACAGAAAAGCCATGTTGAGTTAACTAAGATAAAAGTAAATTGTGTAGGGAGGACCTTACTAAATTATTCATGAAGAAAAAAAATACAGGTGTCAAAAAAGCTTGGAATAATAATCCTCCTGGACAACAAGACAGGGTTATTTCATGGACAAGGTGAAAAAGGTAAATCTTTCAATCTGGATTATACTGCATCAGCAAAGAAAGAAAAAAATACATTGCTGACCATGTTATAAAAACTGTCAAATCCAAAGCTGCATCACTAATTGACCTATTTCTAAACACAAATGTGTGGAATGAAAATAAAACATTAACTAGCAAACCTTAATTTTCATAAACCACGTTACTAACATATTAATAGAGGAGAGAGTTTATTGAGAAATGGGACCTATGCTTAGCAAGTTTTCATGGCTTCAATGGATTTGGAAAAACAGAACAGTACTTTAATTTCACTTATAATAAATGTAATCTATAAATCAAGACCAATCAGGAAGTACTCTGCATATGGGCAAGAAGTAGGTCTTCCAGTTGGGCAAGATTGAGAAAACCCAAGTTAGCTTATAAATGTGAGATAATTGACACTATGGGAAGGCAGATAATGTTTTCTCTCTAGAAGATAGACAAATGTGTCATGATGTGCTGAGACCTTGTGAGTGTGGATACTTGTCTGTGCATAGATATGGAGATGTGTGAATACTGGTGATCAAAGGCCATAGAGCAACTTTTGGTGTCATCTATTTTCATTTATCAGAGGGACATGACCTGGAGTTTGTCAAGCAGTATAGGCTTGCTAGCCATCAAGCTTCAGAATGTATATGTTTCCATTTCATTGGCAGTGGGATTATAGTGCAGCTTTTAAATGTGTGTGTGTGTGTGTGTGTGTGTGTGTGTGTAAGAGATAGAATGAGAGAGAGAGAGAGAGAGAGAGAGAGAGAGAGAGTTTATAAAGAGCTCAGGTTCTAGTTCTTGCAATGTATGCATTTTACCAAGCGAATGATTTCCTCAGTACAAAAGCTGAGATTATAATAATGTTTGGAGGATAAGTTTAAGTGCAATAAAGGTCTTTTGTATTTGGAAAAGAAAACAGGAGAGCTGTAAACTAGAAAGTAGTTGGATGGACTATACAGCAAGACTGGGAATTTTTTTTTCTTTTAGCCAGATACTAGAGGTCTTCGAACACCTAGACAAAGCTGACATTTATATTGGGCAAAAGTGTTCATGAATCTGACAAGCAATAGAAGAATATATTCAGAGTATTTCTCCAAAATAAGAAGTGTCCTTTACAAGGAGACTGAGTTTAAGTAGAAGAGTACCAAATATGAATCCACTGAAAAAATACTGGGGCCTCAAAACAACATATAGTTGGAGAATAGATTACACACGTTTCTAAATATCTCGATAAGTAGATGTTGGAAGAGCCTAGGTTCAGGTTTCATCTAGGAAACAAACCTCTGTGTGTATCTGTTAGAGTGTTCCCAAAGAAATTTGGCTAAAGAGAAAAATTCTACCTTCAACAAGTGGTTTTATTCCAGGAACTATGGTTCTGTCCTAATTAAAAAGACAAAAATTAGAAAATGAGTATCAGCATTCATTGCTCTCCGCTTTTGATCAGTGCAAGCATCGTGAGCAGCTGCCTCACCCTCATGCTGTTATAGCCAGGGCACCTCCTACCAACCATGCTTACCTTACCATGATAGACAGTGCACTCAAATGAAGAGCCATAACAAGTCTTTATTTAATCACAGGGATAGAAAAAGAAACTAATACAGGTGGGGAGAGAGAAAGAGAGAGAGAGAGAGAGAGAGAGAGAAGAGAGAGAGAGAGAGAGAGAGAGAGAGAGAGAGAGAGAGAGAGAGAGAGGAAATAAGAATATCAAAAGGTTGTCTGCTTCAAACTCCACAAAAGTACCCAAAGTTGTTCACTGTGTGCAATTTCACAAACCTAGCCTAGAGTATGAAATGGTTCAAATAGAACGCATCTGGAAATGTCTTTCGGCCATAAGATTCATCATCATATCTGGAAATCAGGATTCTTTTTCCATTTCTTCTCTGCGATTTCTTTGAAGAGATTTCTGTAACACAAATGATCTCTGTTTCTCAGTGTATTTATGAAAGCGCAATAATGATTCTGGCTGCCCTCATGTGGCTTCGGAGAAAGAAAAGAAATGGAATTCATTTCTACAGAACACATTGAGAATTTCAGAGATTTTTTTCTTATACTTCAAGAAAAATAAAAGCTTCAAAAATACTTATATAGCCAAGGTTGGGCATCTGCAATTGCCTTCTTGTCTGTAGAGACTGCATAATATGAGTTAGAGGGAAGAAAAAATGATCCTGAAACATGAGGGCTCATAACAACTGAAAAAAAAAAGTCTAGAACATAAATTGTACTTTCCTTGCTGGGTATTTATAACTGCTCACTTGTAGAGCTCCTGTCTCTTGCTGAACAGGGCCAATGGAAAACATTTCTCAATTCAGCATTCTGCTTGAACCCGCACTGCACAGTGATTGATCATAGCAATTTCTTTCACATAAACAGAGTCTTCGAGATAAGCTTGTTGGAGACAGTCTGGGCTATGAATACACTCTGGACCCAAAACTAATATTTTGTTTTCAGTGTTTAAACTCAATGCCAATAGGGCTCAAACTACTTGTATCATGAAGGCAAAACTCTTTTAAGCTTCCTGATTTAATCAGGATGAGGGGAAAGGGCATTGACTAAACACGGTTCTCCTGTAGAGAGGTATCTGTCTTTTCATTAGATTCCCAACCTACCAGTAGCAAAACATATGGCTTAGTGTGGAGAGCATCCTTAATCATTAGGAAACTATCCAGCAACTACTCAGCTATCTCATTTGGGAAGCAGAGAGCAGTAACGGGAGGAAGAAAAACGCAGGACAGCATTTCCTGTGATCCTGAACATTTTCTCATATTGATGATGGTCATTGCTGCCACTGGAGGAGCTGGAATTGTAATTTGAAAGGAGTGTCATTTTCTACAGACACAAGCCTGGCATAATCTTACCATTTAAATTGCATGATCCTGCAGGCAGCTGATCACACTGCCTGCCTATATTTTATCACCTCCCTACTGCATACCAGCTAAATGACAATCAATAGGCTGATTTTGTTAAGCCTGCCTGCTCACCTTGTTAGAAGTAATTTTTATTCAGTTAATTATGTTTGAATGAGCGAAGAATCATTATTTTGAGGGAGAGATAGAGAGAAAGGAGATTAAAGAAAGGAAAAGAGAAGGCTGTCTAATTAGAATGGATTATAAGAAGTACATAAAGTGTACCCCCAAAGGTGGCATAATAACTCTAAGAAACATTGTCTCTTTATTCATTCAAACCAATTTGAGCTATACCAATTCTCCACTTTTATTATCTAGATTTAAATAATATAACAATACAATCACCTAGATGTGTATTATTAAATGAGAATTTTGCATATCACTAGTGTATATTCTTAAGCATATTTCCCCCAAATTTATCAATTTCTTTGTTATCACCCCATATTTTTCTCTCTTGCCCTTTCATTCTTGTTACTCTCTTCCCTTTCTCAAATAATTGCCTCTTATATTTTTATATAAAATTGATGTTAAGTCCAGATTCACTCAGTATGCAATAGGAAACATAATGTGTACCTTTCTTTTAAGCCTTCAGTCTAGAATGCAGTTAAAGTAGATTGAATTGATGAGTGTCAATCTTTCTGACGATTATTAAAAGTTATGCTTGATCTGATATCTTAGATTTTAATTCTAGCTTTTAAAAATATATTTGGTGTGTGTGTGTGTGTGTCTGTGTGTGTCTGTGTGTTCACTGAATATGGGATGGCAAGTTATTGATATCAGAGAATAGGTTGGAATCAGTTGTCCTAATTTACCCAGATTATTATTCATAGTGAGAGGAATATTTACCTACTCTCCTACTCTTGAGCCCAGATATCTTTTATCTTTCTATTTTGTGTGGTTTCTTTTACTAATAACTTTCCCTTTTACTTTTTCAATTATTTCTTTTTACTTATTAATCATTTTATTTGTTCACTTTTCAAATGTTATCCCCCTTTTTGGTCTCTGTTGAAGTAATTATTTAAAAAGGTCTCTGGTTTCTGGCTATTATAAATAACGCTGCTATGAACATAGTGGAGCATATGTCTTTGTTAAATGTTACAGCATCTTCTGGTTATATGCCCAAGAGTGGTATAGCTGGGTCCTCAGGTAGTGATATGTCCAGTTTTCTGAGGAACTGCCAGACTGTTTTCCAGAGTTGTTGCACCATCTTGCAATCCCACCAACAATGGAGGAGTGTTCCTCTTTCTCCACATCCTCGCCAGCATCTACTATCACCTGAGTTTTTGATCTTAGCCATTCTGAATGGTGTGAGGTGGAATCTCAGGGTTGTTTTGATTTGCATTTCCCTGATGACTAAGGATGCTGAACATTTCTTTTTTTTTTATTTTTTTATTTTTAATTTTATTGTTTTGCTTATCCAGATGCCCTTCAACAGAGGAATGGATACAAAAAATGTGGTACATTTACACAATGGAATATTACTCAGCTATTAAAAACAATGAATTCGATAAATTCTTATGTAAATGGATGGAACTAGAAAATATCATCCTGAGTGAAGTAACCCAATCACAAAAGAACACACATGGTATTCACTCACTGATTATTGGATTTTAGCCCAGAAGCTTGAAATACCCAAGTTTCAACTCACAGACCACATAAAGCTCATGAAGAATGAAGACCAAGTAGGGGGGCTTCAGTCCTTCTCAGAAGGAATAACAAAATACACAAGGAAGCAAATATGGATACAAAATGCAGGACAGAAACTGAAGGAGGGGCCATCTGGAGACCATTCTACCTGGGTATCCATCCCATGTGCAGTCACCAAAGGTAGACGTTGATGTGGATGTCAGGAGGTACATGCTGACAGGAGCCTGATATAGCTGTCTCCTTAGAGGTCTGCAAGAGTCTGACATATTCAGAGGCAGATGCTCACAGCTAACCATTAAACTGATCCTGGGGTTCCAAATAGAGGAGTTAGAGTGAAGACTGAAGGAGTTGAAAGTATTCGTGACCCCATGAGGAAAACAACAATATCAAACAACCAGAGCCCCCAGGGTCTAAAACACTAGCCTGGGAGCGCTTAGGGAGGGACCCATGGCTCCAGCTATATATGCAAGTGTATTATAGGTGGGGGAAGAGATCCTTGGTCCCATGAAGGCTGGATGTCTTTGGAGGAGGGGAATTGGAGGGTGGGGAGGTGAGGTGCAGGGGAGTAGGTGGGGGGACACCCCCATTGAAGCATGTGGAGGGATAGGATAGGGAGTTCCTGGGAGGGAGGGGGAATGGGGTAAGGGAGAACTTCTGAAATGTAAATAAAATTTCCAAAAAAAAAAAAAAGATCTCTGGTTCAGGCCGACTATCTAAGCTGCATCCTGTCTGCCTAGCCCAGCCACCATGTTTCTAGGCCAGAGGCCACGTGCGTGCTGAAGTTAGAATTGGTTGCCAGAAACACCAGCCTGCCACCAACTAGAGGCCAGCGTGAGAGATGGCTCTGCCAATCTTCCACGCTGTCTCCTCAAGGCAGGGCACTGCCCAGATCATTCTGCCATCCATGTGGGCCCAGTAAGAGAATGAGACTCGAATTCTTATAGATTAATCAAAGCTTATATATTTGGCAATGATCAGTAACAAGATACCCATACAATCAGAAGTGTAACCCAATACCCAACCTAGGTATACCAACTGCCTTTGACTGCTACAGACACGTGAACATCCATCTCAATCACTCCTACATCTCTGCTCTCTCTTGCTCTTCCTCTTCCTTTTATCTCTTCCTCTTCAAATATTGTTTTTATATTTTATTTTTACAGGAATGGATATGATTACTTCCACACATGTTTTCTTCCTTTGTTCATTCAATAGATTTTTACATAGGTTCATTACCTTTTTTTCTTTTTTATTTATATTTTATTTATTTACATTTCAAATGTTATCCCCTCTCCCAGTTTCCCCTCTGCAAATTTGCCATCCTATTCCCCTCCCACTGCTTTTAGCAGGTGTTCCCCCAGATACTCAGGCAGTCCATACTCACTGCCCTAGCATTCCCCTACACTGGGGCATGGAGCCTTCACAGGACCAAGGGCCTCTCTCCTTTTGATGCCAGACAAGGCCATCCTCTGCTACAGCTGGAGCCAAGGGTCCTACATGTGTATTCTTTGGTTGGCTGCTTAGTCCCTGGGAGATTTTTTTCGGGGGTAGTATTGGTTGGTATTTGGTTGGTTGATATTGTTGTTCTTCCTATGGCATTGCAATCCCCTTCAACTCCTACAGTCCTTCCCCTAACTCCTCCATTGTGGTCTCCATGCTCAGTCCAATGTTTGGCTGAAAGCATCAGCATCTGTATTGGTCAGGCTCTGGCAGAGTCTCTCAGGAGACGTCCATATCAGGCTCCTGTCAGCAAGCACTTCTTGGCATCAGCAATGGTGTTTTGGTTTTGTGGCTGCATAGGGGATGGATCCCCAGGTAGGGCAGTCTGAAGATGCTATTTTCAACACTGGAAATATGTGGTAATAACATAATTGCAATTTTATGTTTCTGAGGGGCTTCTGCTCTACTGAGAAGACATACAAATACTGCATATTTAGAAATGAGTGTTGGACATATAGAACAGATTAAGGTGTTTAGGATTATTGGACTAGAAAGGAGGACCACCTAGCTCTTTATTTTTTAGAAAGAAAAATTGAGATTTATCTCAGGAGTATTTTGGTGTGATTTAAATTATGAAAATAAGACAAAAAAAAAAAAAACCAATACTACTGCATGCTATGACTTAGCTTATGCCATTTCATCTCATCTTTATGGCAGAACTATTCAATCAGCAGTTGTCATGTCTCATAGGAAGGAAAGTAGGACCAATGATACTCTGTTTATCCCAAGTCACACCTAGTGAGTGATGCTGTTGGAATTTTCATCTGAGTGGTCTCATTTCAGAAAATATGCCAATTTCTACAAGCAATGATATTTCTGATTCTTTCATTTTAGAAATTATTTTACTTCTATTCCAGGCATATGTTAAAGTTCCTCTCCCAAATTTTGGTCATCTAATTGGTTAAAGAAGAGAATAAAATTTGGTACCAGGAATGTGCAAGAGCTGAGTATTTATTTTTCCACAAAATGCAAATGCTTTTCTGCTGACTCTTGAGAAGGAAAGCATGCAAGCAAATGTGAAGGGGTATTTAAGTGTGTAAATCAAAGGGAGACACCATCCCCATACATTTTAAAGAATGCAAATAAATATAGTTTAATCTTTTATACATAATTCATATTAGCAATAACTACTTCAAAATTAATGTCAGCTAATATTAAGATTAGCAGATGAAGAGTCTTAAACTTGGCTGCGGGCTATTCTCACAGAGACCAGTTAAAGCCTTTGTGCTTAATTTCCTGAGGCTTATATTTTTTTGGTCTTTCCTAATGAAATATTAAGCTCTTTTAAAAATAAGATTTACATGATTAAAAAGAAGAAGAAGAAGAGTAAATCCTTGCTTAAGTCACTGCATAGATTTTTCCTTAAGATAAGGTAAGGCATTATGCAAAATTTGGGAAGGTCCTAAGGGACTAGATTAGAGCTGAGAGTCTATTTTCTTCCTCTTTAACTTGACCTCTGAACATTCAGCACATTCTCAGTAAAGTGTGTTAGCGTCATCCCCTAAACACTCTTTAGTGCTCCCAATACTGAGAAAACTGTTAATTTTCTACTTAGAAAAATCTCAAAAGGCAGGAAAATAATTGGAGAATGAGCACTCAAGAGTATTAAATTCTAATTTGACTTCTCATGCTTTTCTGATACTAGAAGTCATTTAAAAAATTAAATATGATAAGTTCTAAAAAGGAGATAAAAATTTTATAGTTACTCCTTTTTCTTCTGTCAGAATAGCTCTGGTAACAATATGGAACCATCTTAATCTCCCCACCCTCTCTCTTTCTCTTTCACTCTTACTCTCTCATTTTCTCTCTCACTCTCTCACTCTCTTGCTCTCTCACTCTAGAGAGGTAACAAAACTTTTAATAAAAATTAAAACATTTTTTTCTGAATTAATGTTCAGGAAAAATATTAATAACTAAAAGTAATCTTAGTATTCTTCTTTCTCTAACATGTCTGGAGGCTTTTCCTATCCATCTACTCTATGACTTAATTTTTCTGACTAGAAAAATCCCCATCTCCAAGGTCAAGGGCAACTATTTCTCAGCCCATGATCCATCTATCTCTGTTTTACCCTAGACCATGACTCTTCATAAGACTTCTTTTCAGAATTTTCATATTCCATTGAACTCATAATGGATTAATTCAGCTTCTAAGCAGGCTCTCAACATCTTTATTCTATAAAGAGCTTTCTAGTGTGTGTTCAGTCCTTCATCCACTTCCTTGGATTTTTTTTTTAATTAAGGGTTTTCTTCTCTGCTTCCTCCTCTTTCTCCTTCTTTTTTGCCTATTTCTGTTCCCTCCTTGTGAAAGGGAAAGTCCCTTCTCTCAATTAGCATGCATGGCAAAGTACTATATTTACCATGAGTGTTGAAGCACCACAGATATTACAGTATTTTAGGAAATACGAGCTAGAGCCAACAATGTTTAAGAATTATATATAGTACAGTGTTATTGATTTTGCCTATGATGTTCTAAGCTAGTTCTTTGCACATCAGTATGAATGATAGACATAATTAAAATGTGGTGTAACTGGAACTCTTTTCCTAAATGTGTCGTGTGTTATAAGTTTTGACATTTGTTCTCAATTATTTGGCCTGTAGACACCTAACTTTGTCTCTTATTAGTATTGTTGTATTGTTACACACATTTACACATGGAAAGAAATACATGGCACAGCTCTTGAAAGATATCAGAATCTCAATGAGTGAAAGTTATATGTTTTCTTATGTCTTTATTCTCTTTTCCAGAAAGACTGATTTAACAATATAAGGTTTACTATGTAGGGATAAATTGCTAAAGAGTAACTAAATATTGATAAATAAGTATTGAAAACATATGACTAGTCTTATTATTTACATGCATGTATAATATATTATAATCAGTATATATTATAATTATACACCTATATGTATATTATAGATAATGTATCATATATATTATGTGGATATATATACATATATATAAATATCATTTCTATTTTTATATGTAAATGTTATTGGGACATAACTAAGAAAACAGTGTTTAGAAAGAACTCCTAAGAGTCTGGGGCAGAGAACATACTTGTTCTTACTTGAGTGTTTGTGACACTTTACATTATGCCAACTATTCCTTTCTTTCCTCATATGCTGTTGTACATGCAAAAAGATAAGAGTCTGTCATCCTTCCTATTAATTGTATGAATTAAGAATTACCTTAGGCAATGAACTGTGGCCAAAATAATATTTTCAGACCTTTCTTTTTAAAAAAAAAAAAGTTATGCAAATGCTTAGAGTAGGAGAAACCATCTTCGTGATGTTGGCACACTGCAATTGGTTCTCTAACACTAAGTGGTCAGTCCTGAGACCACGCACACAAGTAACATTTTATAGAATGATCCATTTGTGTTTAGAGATATGTATGTATATAACAACAATTAATGGGAAAAAAGAGGTCATAAATTCAAATGAGAGTAACAAGGGATAAATGGGAGGGTTTGTGGAGTTTGAAAGAAAGGGAGGAATGATGTCATTGTATCATAATCTCAAAAGGTAAAATACATAACAGAACAAACAGAATCATGATGATAGCTTTTCCTTGGAAACCAATCCCCATTTTGTAAAGAAACGCAAGCAATCCAGAATCAAAGAGTCTCACAATGGCCAAGTTATGGCTGTGCCTCCACACACAGGGACTTAGGAAGAAGCACTGTGTATATCCCAAGATCCCTGGAATAGAGCAAATGCTGAATACCCAAGTATTAAACAGAGTAGAAGGTCATTAATTCAGTCCATGAAGTTTTATGTTGGTGTTAGTCCAACATGGACATGTTAAATCAACAACCCACTTCCTGTAATTCATCTAAACTCACTGATACAGTTGTAGTTTGAAAAAAAAAAAAAACTGATCAACTGAATTATCCAGTTGTAAAGATGTGCACCATCATGACAAATCCTTTTCTAATAGTCAATTTCCACGACCTTTTCAAATGTAGAATTATGTGTATTATGTATATGTATGCTTGTGTCTGTTCATATAGGGATGGTATGTATGTAGCTGCGTATGGGAGTATGTGTGTGTCACATTCCTTAGGAACAGCCCACAGGCTTTGGTAGGTAGGATATCTCACTGATTTAGAACTTGTCAAGCGGCCTACCCAATACAGGGATTTCAAACACACACCACCAACTCTGACTTTGTGAAAAGTGGGTCCTGAAACTCAAACTAATATCCTCAGGTTTGCAAGGCAAATACTTTCTTAAATAAACCATGTCCCCAGGTCCTTTATCACGTGTTCTTATGACTGAAGTAGAGATCTTTTCATCAGAGCGTCTAAGAACTCAGCTGTCATGTCCTTTCTAACTCTATTTTGCCTCACTTGGCATAGTCTACATGAACTAGATGATGTCACATGTATAAGACTAACTGGGATAATTATGTAAAACACATGTGGAATATGACAAGCACACTGTTCATGATAACTCTTAGTGTTGTGGAGAAAATAGGAAATCTCAGTAGTCCAAGCCCAGAATTACAACGCAGATCCTCACTGACAAAGGAAAAGAAGGCTGCATTTCTAAGTTAAAATGATACTTTCTGTAGGTGTTTTGAACATTGTAAAATTTGTTTCCCACTTTAAAAACCTGATAATTAATAATCTTCACACTTCTTTAAATAATTTAATAGAGAGCAACGTTCCGAGGTGGTGTTGCATCTGTAGTCTTTCTTACGTCAGTCATTGCCACAAAAATAAAAGCTGGGTATCATAAGTAATTAAAATAAAACTGCTTGAAAACTTGTTAATAAAAATCATGGTATGAGATCATCTATATTCTCAAGAAATATTTTGTAACTTTAAAACAATGTATACAACATAAAGAGTTAAAAACAAAATAATATAAACTCAAGAGATGGAAAAATGGTTTTCTTAATTCTTGGCGACCTTACCCAAAGCTGTCTCAAATCAAATTCACAATTTCAAAGCACAAAATAAAAACCCTCATGAGCCCAAGATTATCAACTAAAGGAAAAATTGTAGTTAAAGTACTATGTAGATTTTTTAAAAAATACATAATCTGGAAAAATATTCTAGATTAAGAAAGAACCTTTAGGTGTGGCAGAGGTGACTCAGCAGTTAATAGTACATATCGCTCATAATGAGTACCCAAGTTCTGTCCTCCTTCTCCAAACCAGGGAGCTCACAAACAACTATAAGTCCAGGTTTCTTATCTGACACCTCTGCCCTTCACATGCAGACACAGGCACATGCACGCACAGACAGGCACACCCCACATTTAAACCTAAAATAATTGGCTTGTGGGATGGGTCAGTGATTAAAAGCCCCTTTGGCTCAGCTTTGGTTCCTAGCACTCATGCAGTGGCTCATATTCATATCTCTAGCTCCAGGGAATCTGTTGTCCTTTTCTGGCTTCTGTAGGTGCCACACCTATGTGGAGAAATAGGCGCATACACGCACATTGTATATATTTAGTGAGTAATAATTAAATAAATCAAAAAGAATCTGTGTCAACAGCATATGGTAATTTATTTAAGTGACAGACATTTATATATTGAAATTTAGTCACCAGAGACATGTTACAGTCTGAATGCAATGTATTCCTTTAAGTAATGATGAGATAAAAGAAAAAAAATGACTTTATCTCTAAACTTGAGAACCTTATGATTTTTAAAATGAAGCTATAGCTTATTTATTCTCACAAGTAGAATATTAACAAGTGTGGAAAGGAGATACTTATGGAATGAGTGTCTGTTCAGGGAAGGAGGAATTAGTTCCAGATATAAGAGTGGTCAGGATATTAGCTGTGTAAGGATGAAGGCTCAGACACTACACAGATGCCTTTGTGCACACATAGTAATTCATCTTTACTCAGGACATGGATGTACACTTCTGGATGTTTAAAGATGGGGATTAGATATTTACTATCCTAATGTGTCATTATATCTAACAGATGTTTCATTTTAACCAAAATGAAAGTATAAAGCTAAATTTTAAATTAACAGTTGCAAAGAATATCAAATCAATGTGAAATATAAAAACCAATGAGCTAGGAATGTGAACAACATATTAGTTTAAAGTGGAGACCTGAGAGTGAGAACACTTGGATTAGAATTCAGAATCAATCAATTGAAAGAAAGCTGAGTTTCCTTATCTAAGATAAGACTGAGAATAAACTTAATAGCTCTGATGGTAGAATGACTATGAGGATTAGAAAATGTCAGATATTTAGTGCTCACACTGTTATGGCTATTTTTCTAAACAGTGAAGGGTTGGTTACCTTGCATATGTGGTTTGGTAGTGCCACATGAGAAAGGAAGTCAGAGCTAAGCTTAGCATGTACTCTAGGAGTCCACTGGAGATAAAAGGAGAGCTTTTTACCCACAAAGATACTCAGAGTTGGAGTCAGTAAAGCTTCCAAATTGTAAAATAGTCACGCTCTCTCATCATTGGAATACCATTGCTGTTTTCCTGGACTGTCTCTGTAAACATCTTTGTCTTGAAATAGAGTGGGCTCTGAGGATTTCCAAATCTTACCCATGGTCGAGCCACTTTAGATACACCTGATCTCAGAGGCTAAGCAGAGTTAAGCCTGCTTAAATCTTGGTTTGAGAAATTTTAGGACCTCAGAATTATCACAAAGGAAATGAACTAATTTAGCATTTGGCGCATTATAACAGAATAAGAGAAATATTCTCTCAAATTTAGGGGAAGAGGTAGATTATAGAGTGAACATCTCATCCATGCATTAACATGACAAGTACTGACATTTTGTAATTGAATTTTTAAGTTGTTTATGAATTTATCCATTTATTTATTCATACAAGTGTTTTGTCTCCATGTCTGTGTGTGCACTGTATGCATACCTTAGTCTCACAAATACCAGAAGAAGGTTCCAGATACTTCTAATTTCCCTCATGGGTGTTGGAGTGTGATAGCCCATACACAGAAGAAGCTAAGTCAAAAATTTATGGCAAAGACTGGAAAAAATGCTGTTTGCTGACTTGTGTCTACTTGCTGGCTTGTTCATTTCCTCTTTTTATATATCGTAACTCTTTCTGCCTAGGGAAGGTTCTGCCCACAGTGGGCTGGACCATTCCACATCATTCAAAAGCTCTCATTCTAGTCATCATTCTCAAACATGTCCTACAGGCTTGCCTGCCAGCCAATAGGCAGTAGAGGTGATCTCTACTCAGAGGATTCTGTCTTGTGTCAAGTTGACAAAGAACTAACCAACAGAAAACTATACTCAAATATCCTCCAAGTTAAAGTTAAAATTACATATCTTTCTGGGTGTCTAAAGAATATTTGATAAAACATAAGCCATGGCATCTCCTTATTAATCTGATAAAATAAATGTTTTAATGAGTTCTCCTAGGGAAAGATATTGAATAAATATGATAGAATGGCAGTAAGCTGTGAGTTCCTGAGAGAATGAGTTTGGAGCAATTTCCTTAAACTTCAGTGGCCATCACATTTTCTATAATACAAACAAAACACAAAGATATTTGAAAGTTAAATTAATGTTAATTAAAAGAAGTGATAGTAAAGACAGATTTAGAGAAACAGCTTCTGTCCTCTAAATCTCCTCTTTCTACAGGTTCTTCTTCCAAGCACCTTGTGGTGAGTTCACTACTGGCTTTCCCCCATAGGAATCTATTTCTCCATATAGCATATTCACTTATAAGTTCAGATTTATGGTTCAAAATATTTTTTTAGCTTTCTAAAATGCATAAAATTTTTAATCCATATTTGACTTGTATAATTTAGCAATCCAATATGTTCACTATGCTGAAACTGCTCACGTCATTATGCATGCAGACATTTTTGCTTTATAAATAGTGTCATGTGAGAAACAAGCAGGGAGGAGTTACAGATATGAGGCAAGTATTTGATTAGCCTCAAATAATGAATGGAAGAAGGCCATGCTATTTGCCATTTCAGGGTAGGCAGTTTTTATCAAAAAATAATTGGAAAATAGTCTTTGTGGCTTTTAATATCCTTTTCAACACTCTTTAACTCTATCATTATAGAATTATAGTAGCCTGTACAAACTGAAAGTGAATGAGCATGACGTATTGCAATAAAACTTCTTTTATGAAGCTGGCAACCTGCCAGACTTGGCCTTAGATCTGCTGTAACTCATGTAAGTTATGCACAAGAAGGTTAAAGCAAAAAATAAATAATATTTTTAAGCATGATTAACTGAATTTTCATGGGAACACACAGCTTTGCATGTTTGCCGAATTTATTAATCTCCATCTCTGAATCCACACACCACCAAGATCATTAGAATGATGTATTTGTAATTCAAATCCGCACGTGCTTTCACTGTGCTTAAACTCCTTCCACAGATACTCATTAACTTCTTTCTGAAGTTTAAAGGGTCTAAATTCCTTGAGTCTTCACTCATCTGCTTCTATTCTACCTCTGAATTCTATTCTATTCTACCACTTTGAAGGCACTATCTTCTGGACCACCATACTACAAGAAGTTTCAGGGCATCAGGAACATAGTTGATTTATTCCCATTATCTTCTAAATCCAGCATAGTGCTTGAGATACAGTGGACTCATAACAGACAGATGTGAGGAGAAATGATAAATGGTTATCTAAGAACCAGTAAATGCCTTTAAGGCTTTGGACCAACCTAACAGAATGCCTTAGTGATGGCTACAATTGATGTTTTCTAAACCTAGGAAGTATATGTAGCAATGAAAATGTGAACAGAAAAGAAGCTCCCCCTTTCCATGACCTTCATCAGGACTCAGCTTCATCAGCGGCCACATTAGTAATACATTCTTTTACTAATATCTAGCATCTCAGAGACTCTTCCCAATCTCACTGACTGTTCAAAAAATATTTCTCAAACTAACTTTCCTTGAGAACATAGCTGCTTAATTACATAGCATAGTTTTCATCAGCAGGGTGTCATTCCCTCTGCTTCCCACTTAGGAAAGATTTCGATTCTCCGGATATACAGTTTTAAAGATGGCAGCAAAGGTAGGGTTGTAGTTTATGTTATGGAGGACATTATGCAAACTCAAAGATAAATATTTCAATGCCTATACCAGAGAAGCCATAGTGAATGTGAACATAGATTGGGTCATGTGTGAAATTACCATCAATGGAGAGTTTTGTTCTTCAACAGACACTTGCCCTACTATACTGAAAATGCTGACTTATTGTCCCTGTCATACCATACCGGGAGCATCCCTTTTGGCCTCTCCCATATCTGAACTAGTGAGATTGCTCTAAAGTGTATTTATGCAAGGCTCTGGAACATCCTTCTCATACATTCTTTTAGAATGATGGGTCACCCAGTGGAGGCTGCTTTTTTTGACCAAAAAAACAAAAACAAAAACAAAAAACAAAAAAACTTTGACAGTTCAATCCCAGTTTGAAAACTCAGGCAAATTATAGAGATGCTGATAATGCTTCTTCCGGAGTTCATTAAATATCTTCAGTTATGAATGATTCTTATACCACATAGACCCTGGATGGCCTGCTGCAAGGGTCCATCATAAAGAAAAAATGAGCACTAATACTTAGCAACTGTAAGGCATAGGCTGCAGATGCTGTTCCACCTGGTACTGTAGATCATGTGTAAATGATCCAGATGAGTGTGACCATGCATCCACTTTATTTTCCTTAAGCAGAGTCATCACATTCCGATTTAAACCAGAAACACTAATTAAATGTCTCCTCCCAGAAGATTATGAATTCCATATTAACTTTTTAGCTTAAAATGAATCAATTAATTTCTCAGTACATCACAGGCCTTTTAAAATATGTATAGAAGTTAGTAAATGTATTACCCAGTTTAGAAGAGCTAATCTCTTCTAAAGGAAGGTCCTCTGTGATGGTGAAGTGGTATTTTTTTTGACCAAGTTGAACATTTACTCATGATTAAAATGGCAACAAAATAGGCACAGGCATTAGAGAGATAGTTTAAAAAGTAAGGGCACTGGCTGCTCTTGTATAGAACCCAGGTTCAATTCTCAGGACTCACATGATTACTAGTGATCATTTGTAACTTCAGCACCAGGGGTCTGATGACCTTCTTATGGGGCTCATAGGTCATAGCTCCATCATTTCTTTTTCCATTCTCATATGCACCCATTCGGTATTTATGTTCTAATACAAATCTATACCAAAGCTAACAGAACAGTGCCAAAAACCTATGTTCATACAAATATCACAACTGTGAGCACTTCACTACATTCTCCTTTATAAACCATATCTAAGATATATATATATATATATATATATATATATATATATATATAAAATATATGATACATGGCATAAATATGTAATATATGAAACTATAATCACATTTTATATTTTTGTTTATTGTGCATATGTATGCACATGTACAATCTTTAGTCTATTATCTATACATGTACCATGATCTATTTCTATGTCCATTAAAATAGCATGAATTTACACAAAAATGTCCAATTCTAGTCTGACTCTGTGGAGCTTTTTTCTAACTCTTACATTTTTCAAAATTTAAATCCTTTTCCTGATTGTGAGACCATCTTTCACATTACTTTAATATATTTACTTGTAGTAATCTTTAAGCCTTTCTACATGTCACCAGTCTTTGTATCATGGCTGCCATTATCTGAAAGTTGTATCTTAACATACTCAGCATCTCTAAACAATGGGATAAAAAGTACTATAGTAAACCCGGAAACTGATCCATCACTTTACAGGTAAAACAAAATAATACAAAACAAAAACACAAAGCAAGAAACAAACAAAAACCAAAACAGGAGCAGAACAGGCAAATATTTTGCTCAAGCTGGATGGTTCCTTATGTGGAATGAGGCTTGAGCTGAGTCCCACTGAAATATTTTAAAAGAAGTGTATCTAATGAGTTGTAGGTTAATGAATAGAATACATTCATCAGACTAATGCAGCAAAGCCCAGGATATTGAGAAAACATAAAATGACTTAGAGCTAATTAAGTACAGGAGAAATTAGAAAATGAGGCTTAAGACAGAACATTAATAATACAAGAAGACATTTCATCTCTGGGTTCTCAAAGCTCTCTGCGTTATGCTACATCTCACATCTATTTAGTATTTCATTGTGTCACTGATTGAAAAGTGCCCTGCCCTGCAATTCACATTTTATAGCCCCAAACACCAGGCTTTTAAAATGTGATTTTTATTTATAATTAGTGTTTTTACAGGGATCAGATAAAGCTTGTGAGTGTGTGCCTTAATAATGCATGCCTGTTATTATAATGATGCTATTATTTAGTTAGCTATGCTAAAGTCTGTTTCAAACCTCATTCTTGTGAGCTGGGTTTCCTATCTATCAGCCAAATTCTTTAACCATTGAATGACATTTTCATCTACAGCATGCTTAAGGATACAGTATGTACAGGAGATAAGATTCCATTCAAACAGGTCTCTGCTATGATATACCACTGCTTAAAGGGTGTATCCGTTTCTCCCTACTGACTATAGTGAGTGTAGCAATACTAACCATAATTTGCACATTTCAACTTGATGAATCATTTCTGTGAAACTAATTCTATTCTAAGGGGGAAATATTCATTAAATAAAACAATAAAAGGTTTTAAAACTGATCACATAGCCAGTCTAGCTTATCCAAACAATGTTAAATCCCAATTAAAGTAGGATTTAAAACCAAGTGAAATTTATAAAGAAAATGTTGACATAATTGTTCACCAACAAATTATTTATAGCATTGACTATTTTGAAGTTTTTTAAAGGACTCATGGTGAAACTCCTGGAATAAGTCAACATTTCCTGTGCAAGTGTTTTTTGAACCAGAAGATCGACAGACGCTGATTAACAACATTAACAAATTAATAGAAATTGCTTCGTTGCATGTAGAGTTATGTTATTTTTAAGAGCTAATTTCTCTATGTGACAAGGCATTGTGATGAGTGCTTTACCCATCACTTAGTGTTCTGGCAGTGACAAAACATGGCTCAATGTAAAAGGTTTCCCCAAGAGAATGTTGGGAGGGATGTTTATGAAGACGCGTGGCAGGAATAGTGTGTTGTCAGTGTGTACCCAGAGACAGAGGCTCTTAATCACCCTGATGATTCTGGAAGAAGCACTAGGTCCTGAGCAGGGTAGTAAGAGAAATAACACCAAGCTGAGATGTAGGTAGGGAGAGAAAAGACTCTCTCAGAAAATCAGCCTTTTATGTCTTGCCATGTAGTTCTCACTCCAGTAGTCTTAGAGTCCATTCAGGGGCCTCTAAAGTCCTTTGCCTTCAGAGAAGATTGAGATGGCAGATGTGAGCAATGGTCATGTGAAAGCACCAGAGTTAATATAGTCTTCCATATCCTCAGGTTTCTAGGCCATTGATGTAAAACATTCAGGAAAAAAAATTATTATATGTGTACTGAACATGTAAAGACTTTTTTTCTTACAGTATCCCCAAAAAAGTACACTATAATGACTACTTACAGAGCAGGTACAGTTTATTGAATATTAGTAATTTAGAGACAACTTAAACTCTACTAGAAAGTTTGTACAGGCTGTATGTAGACATCTCAAAAAAGAGAATTAAGTGGACTCTGAAACACGAAGAGTTCTGGAAGTAGTTCTTCGGGGATACTGAGAGATTACAATATGGTACTCATACCATCTAACTGAATTGCTTCAGACCTCATACATAGTTTATCGACCTAGGAACTGGAAACTGGAAGGGTTTGTAAGAATATTCAAATAGAAGGATTCTAACCTCTTTCTGGATGAGAGAGAGAGAGAGAGAGAGAGAGAGAGAGAGAGAGGAGAGAGAGAGAGAGAGAGAGGAGAGCAGAAGAGGAGAGTGAGAGAGAGCAAAATAGTATGTTTTAAACAATGACAAGAAAATAAGGCTTTTTATCAAGTACCCAAAGGTGGGGTAGATAATTTTTATCTTGAAAGCATGTGGGTCAGGGCATCCAAGAACACAATGTAGTGGGAAGAAGGAGCTGTAGGTTAGATAGTTCTGGTCCAGAGCTGTGTAGGTGGTAAGAGTCACTAATTATTGAAATTTAAAATCATGGTATAAGAAATGCGGGAGACAAAGTTCAATCTTGCAATTTCCTGTTGCAGAGCAGTGTAGTAACACATATTAGTGTAGCTCATATGGCTTGGTACCAAAGATATTCTTGGGAAAATATGATTATATTTTTCACCATTGTTGCTATGAGGGTTCTTTTGCATTTTACAGATGAAGTAACAAGCCCAAATTATTTGATTTATATATCTAAAGTCACAAAATTAGTGAGTGATAAAGTTGTAATTTAAAAGCAAGCCTGGGGATTCTGTCTCATGAGCCAGGAGCAGCTTGTTGTCTGAGAGGTGTGGGAATAGAATGTCATGTGAGATGACAAGAAATTAATGTATCTTCACTAAGTGCCTTTCCTAACTAATTTCTCTGATCAAACCTAAAATAAATTATATTGTGGTCACACCCGTTTATTGCAGGATTTTATTTTATTCTTTATTTTCTTTGACTTGCTTTAATAGCATCCACAAGTCTCAAATATAAATGCTATCAAACCTAAAGAGGTTTCCACAGCATCTTAATTTTTCTAGCATGTTACCTGTTCACTAATCCTGCTTAGTATTTCACTACATAATCATTTACCAACCTTTCTTACAGTTGTCCCTAGAGATGAACTACCTGACTTTTTACACAGCTCACAGCAGGTTGACATTTAACAATCTGAGATTATAAGTTTCTTGGCATATTATTGGACTGTTTGCTTTTGATAGGTTCCCTAAGCGTTTGAAATTGGATTTCTCCAAGGACAGGTCTATCTATGTAAGTAGAGGAATTAATCCCATCATCGCCCTTCAATCTCTTCTCAGAGAACTTGGCTTGTTACAGTCTTGAAAACCCCTGGGGTATTTCACTGTCCCATGTGTTCATGATTATACCAAATGAAAATCATGACTACTGTGACTTTCTGGATTTTATCTTTTCATTCCACACAGATACCTTGAAATCAATATTAAACTTTAAGATAGCAACCGATACCCTGTCATCCAATGACAATACCAAAGAGATAGTAATAGTCTTCATTTCTTTATCACAATATAACCATTATCACATATTATGGGCTTCAATGAAATTGGCAACACGATTTAGTGACTTTGACGATCAGTAAACTAATTATTTGAATTTTCATGGATACCTATACAGGTACAGTTAAATGCTGACATTTAAAAAGAGGAAGTTTTGATGCTTCAGTTATCTCAATAATACTTTAGATAAAAAGCTCTTAATTTTTGTTTCTGGGTAAATTAAGTTAATGAAAGAAATTAGGGGCAGATAGGGTTATGGGATAGAGAAGGGTGTTTTCTTCTCCATTATGGACATCATCATTATCATCATCATTTACTATTATTTATTATGCATATAATTCTGTTTTTATACCAGTATCGATCATGCCATGTCTAATTTCATTGGCCTCATTTAAATGGAGAGCACTGACTCAAGTTGCTTTAGTTAAAAATCCCTAGACAAAACAATTCATTTTTGTTGAAGCATATGTACAAATTTATCCTTGTTGTAGCCTCTCTAAGTGAACTAGGTCACCTAACAAGTCCACAGTTTCTAAGAACTGTTTGGTAACATTTCTTCCAGAAGGATAGACACACCCAGTCAAGTCTAATACATTTGCACTTCTGCGTTCTATAGAGCACTTTTCCTGAGCATGACTCTGATACGTCTTTTTTTATTGTTTTCTTACTGGGAATCAACTTATACTTAACACAAATGCTAAGTTTCTGCATAGTTCAACTAGGCAAGATGGTTAATAGCCTGCTTTGAACTGTTGCAGGGATTCTCCACCACCACCTTAGAGATTTATCTATGGAACTCTGCGGGTATAATTCCCAACTGGTGTCTAAGTTCAGCAAGTCTGAGCTGTATTATTTAGAAGCCAGAATTTCTGGACTGACCCTAGAAAGAGAGTCAGTTGTATCCTTTCAACTAGGTTTTATAACACAGTGGATTTTGTAGAGGTTAAAGTAAAAGAGAATGCTCTTTTTCTACCAGAAGAAAGAATAAATTGAGAGATGTCTATGTGTGCACTGTGAGATATCTTTAGAGAATCTCTTCCCAATTGTCCAGCTAAAGATACTTTTACTTTTTCTCTTGTGGAATCATCATAGTGAAGATACCCTGATAAGTTCACAAACCTTTTCTGGGAATGATAGGTGGAAAATAGGCATCAGGATAGAGAGAAATCACATTTAGGAAACTGAAAAAAAAAAAAAAAAAGCAAGATTCTAACAAGCAAGCTACTCGCTTTAAACCTACTACCCATAATATACCTGTCATGTCTAGTTACTAGTTGAGTCTCTAGGAAAGTGACAGTGTAAAGTTACCAAAGGGAAAATAACATATGACAAGCTTCCTTGTATTTCAGGTCTTGACATTAAGTAATTTCTTCTTTCCACAATGCATCTAAAATATTTACTTCAGTTGTTGTAAAATCAGCCAATTATGGTCCTTGCAACAAGTGAGCAAGTTAACAGTATGGCAACACTAGCAATCAGCTTTCCCAAGGATGAAATGCAGATCTCTTAGAGCACACTTACTTTACCTATTTGTCTATCTGTGCACTTAGGCAGACAATGTAGACATATTTTCATCACCACAAACAGTGTATCCATCTAATTTTCTATCCTAAGCATGAATTTCTATGATGGCAGAGAAGCATATTACTATACTTAGATGCAGAGTCATGGACTGATCTTTTGAGTTGTCTGAAGACCATGACTTTTATTGTTACCAGATATCACACACAAATAGTTCTTACTATGCTGCTGGTAGGAAGTGGAGGACTTACCTGAGTAAAATACATAACAGACTATGTATCAGATCAGACCAAGAAAATCTCAGAAGTTGCAGGCAGAGATTGGATGTCAGGGTTTGCTCCCACTCGGTAAGTATTATTCATCAGACTATGGACTCAAAAATCAACAAATAATCTATTTAATCTTTTGCTCACTTTTCAAACGTTTTATTGATTCTTTGTGAGTTTCAAATTATACACCCAGTCCCGGTAATTTGTCCATTCATATTTTTCCTTTGCCTTGAAAGCAGCCTACCCAATAAAACACACACAACACACCACACACACACACACACAAGTCATATGAAATGTCTCATGGTGGAAGCTATAGCATATCACTGTGTGTCCTGTAGTATATCCCTTTGTACACATATCATCATGTGCAAATGCTCATTGCAATGAGTCATTGCAGCTGGTTTGAGATCTCTGCCTTATATGACACCATCAATATTAGATCCTCATCAGGAGTCTTCCTGGTTATCCTCTTGTTGCCTTGTGTCATGTGGATCCTGCAGCTATAGAACAGCAGGTTGACCCTTTCAGGGATCCCAACCACTTGCAAATTATATAGATTTTGAGGTTGGGCCAATTCAAAGCCCTGGATCTGGGCCTGCATTGTAGCTGATCAGGCCAAAGACTCTCCTTTATCTGTACCACCAGGGGTAGCTCTCCAGCATTGCTCTGTCTATGCACAGAATGCCTCTATGCTCATTATTTTAAACACTAAAAATATTTGATAATGTCTACGAGAAAATAGCTAGGACAAAAGAAAAAATGGATGGATGGATGGATAGATGGATGGATGGATGGATAGATGGATGAACAGTTGAAGGCATAGATGGATGGATTAGTGCATGGGTAGATGAGCTAAACTACTTTCCTGCAGAATTTCCTAAGAAATAGAACATGATAGGATTGTACGAATTCATTACTTTCTAATAAAATCATTGTTATCGTCACTGCTTCTTGTGCCTCTCCTTTCCTTTCCCAGAGGTGTAACCACATGGGGCTTCTTTCTGCTCTTTGTACTAATTTAATGTTAAAGCCATTGTATAGGTGAATTTCTTTCCTAACATTCACATAAAAAAACAAAAGCAAATAAAGAATGTCACTTGTCATTAAGAATTCTGGCATCTTGATGACAAGGCAACAAGAAATGAATTTCCGTGCTTAGTAACTATTCACTCCAGCAAGTTTTGTTATAGCATGAGTCAGAGTAAGGCAGAGGTATGATTGCTCACTTCCTCTACATCCAGGGGCTACATGATCATGCCTCTCTTACCAAGGATAGCTTCACATTTGCAGAACATTTTGAAAACAACTTTTACTCTTAAGTATGAAGTACAAGGTAATTAGCTAGAGAAAGTGATAAAAAAGGAGTACAAGACAGTTCTATGAGCTTCAAACTCCAACCAATGATGGTCAATTCCATCTTAGAATTATCCAAAGCTGGTGCTTTTTTGTGTTTTAATTTTAAATCTTATTTCAAAATGTCTTGTATTTTGTAGATTCACTAAGAGATTACACTAGTTCTTCTCTGCCTTTTGTTGTTTTGCAAATAGCTTTTCATTTAAAATCTGTAATCCTGTGAATTAGAGGCTAAAAGTAAAATGAAAAGAGACTACATAAAAGAAAGAGAGAGAGAGAGAGGGAGAGGGAGAGAGAGAGAGAGAGAAGAGAGAGAGAGAAAGAGAGAGAGAGAAAGAGAGAGAGGAGAGACTGCAGCACAAATTTGTTAGCATATTAAAGTTATGGCTTTGATATGCCATTATATTTTATCATTGTGTTAATAAAATTTGCAAAAATATCAAAGAGAGTTTTGTGGCAGATGAGTGAACATTTCAATTATTTTAATCAACATGCAATTGTACACTAATTTTGAATTGGAACATCTGAGGAATTTTCATGAAAGTGACACATAGATGTATGTTTTATCTTATGACTCTGTCTACAAAACAAGGTCATTAGAATAAATTATCTTTCTCTCTCTACTATGCACGCTGGATGTTGTAGCAGAAAACAATATAGCAATGTGAGACATTGCCTCAAAGAGTGCGTAAGTGACAGGGGAGGGGGGACATTCCCAAAGGTTGTTGTGAGAGACAAAATATTTTATATCTTCTAAATTGCAATGATAATGCCAGTATTTTTATTATTCTAAATTTTCTAACTGTGATTTACATTTTTTCTTTTTTGATTTTTCTATGACAGGAATTCTCTATGTAACAAGCCCTGGCTGTCCTGGACTCACATTGTAGACCAGGATGGCCTCGAACTCACAGAGGTCAGCCTTCCTCTGACTCCAAGTAAAAGTGTGGTCCAACATGTCTAGCCATGATTCATATTCTTGGTGTCATTTTAGAACTGAAGGAATCATGTTTGGGACAATTTCCACATGAGCAGGACTATGCTTACTTTATTATTGCCCTTTCCACTGTCCCAACAGTCACCAAAGTTGATGATTTATTAATCATAATTTTTAGTTTGTGACTAGTCAGGGAGTTTAAAGTCCTGTCTGTCACCTGCTCATAACTTCATGTCAGACATGGGTGTTAATCGATTTGTCAGGCTAAGTGTACAAAAAGGAGATACAGAAAAGCAACAGGTGTAAGGGGTCACTTGCTGTGATGTGCATTTACAGAAAGATGTCATGGATCAAAAACGAATCGTGAGGATCAGCAGGACATGGCTTTCAAAGGGCAAACTCTGAAAAAGCTCATACAAGGTTGCCTGTCAAAAGAAACCGTACCATTTTAAGTAGACATTTAAGAATTTTAAAGTGGAATAGTTAATTTTATAGTTATGGGTAATTTATAGAATTTTTGGCAGATGATACCTGATTATCCCATACATGGTTTAAGCTAAAATTACATAAGCTACTATAACATTTGATAAAATAATAATTTGTAATTATTATTTTATTCTTTCAAAAATGAATAAAAGTGAGGGGCTCATGGACTTTTATTTTATGAGTATTTGAGAATAGCATACATATATTCTGACTACTTTAACACCACCTCACCCAACTCTTTCCAGATTTACCACTTCCTTCCCTATCCGTTCAACATTTGGTTCCCTTTCTTCTCTGAACCTATCAAATCCAATTTGTGCTTTCCATATATGCGTATGTTTGTTGCTAGTCACTTGTAGCCTAGTCACCCAAACAGGACCACATAGTCTTTTTTTTTTTTCCCATTGGAAATTTTTTATTGGAAAATTTTTTTACATTTCAGATGTTCTCTCCTTACCCCATTTCCCCCTCCCTCCTAGGAACTCACTATCCCTTCCCCCTCCTCCTGTCTTCACGTTGGTATATCCCCACCCACCCTCCCCTGTACCTCACCTCCCCACCCTCGAGTATCCCCCCCCCACGATGTCCAGCCTTCATGGGACCAAGGATCTCTTCTCCCACTTATATATAGCTCCCTTGCATATATAGCTGGAGCCATGGGTCCCTCCCCAAGTGCTCCCAGGCTTGTGGTTTAGACCCTGGGGGCTCTGGTTGGTTGGGATTGTTGCTTTCCTCATGATGTCTCGAATCCTCTCAACTCCTTCAGCCTTCACTCTATCTTCTCCATTGGGAACCCCGTGATCAGTTTAATGGTTAGCTGTGGGCTTCTGCCTCTGAGTATGTCGGACTCTTGCAGTCTTCTAAGGAGACAGCTATATCAGGCTCCTGTCAGCATGTACATCCTGACATCCACATCAACCTCTACCTTTGGTGACTGCACATAGGATGGATATCCAGGTGGAATGGTCTGTCTCTTCTTCAGTTTCTGTCCTGCACTGTGTCTCCATATTTGCACCCTTGAGTATTTTGTTACTCCTTCTAAGAAGGACTGAAGCCCCCCTACTTGGTCATCATTCTTCATGAGCTTTTTGTGGTCTGTGAGTTGAATCTTGGGTATTTCACGCTTCTGGGCTAAAATCCAATAATCAGTGAGTGAATACCATGTATGTTCTTTTGTGATTGGGTTACTTCACTCAGGATGATATTTTCTAGTTCCATCCATTTATATATGAATTTATCAAATTCATTGTTTTTAATAGCTGAGTAATATTCCATTGTATAAATGTAGCACATTTTTTGTATCCATTCCTCTGTTGAAGGGCATCTGGGTTCTTTCCAGTTTCTGGCTATTATAAATAATGCTGCTATGAACATAGTGGAGCATATGTCCTTGTTATGTGTTAGAGCATCTTCTGGATATATACCCAGGAGTGGTATAGCTGGGTCCTCAGGTAGTGATATGTCCAATTTTCTGAGGAACCGCCAGACTGATTTCCATAGTGGTTGCACCATCTTGCAATCCCACCAACAATGGAGGAGTGTTCCTCTTTCTCCACATCCTTGCCAGCATCTGCTATCACCTGAGTTTTTTATTTTAGCCATTCTGACTGGTGTGAAGTGGAATCTCAGGGTTGTTTTGATTTGCATTTCCCTGATGACCAAGGATGCTGAACATTTCTTTAGGTGCTTCTCGGCCATTCGCATTTCCTCAGTTGAGAATTCTTTGTTTAGCTCCTTACTCCATTTTTTAATAGGGTTATTTGGTTGCCTAGAGTCTAATTTCTTGAGTTCTTTGTATATATTGGATATTAGTCCTCTATCGGATGTGGGATTGGTAAAGATTTTTCCCAATCTGTTGGTTGCCGTTTTGTCCTATTGACAGTGTCTTTTGCCTTACAGAAACTTTGCAATTTTATGAGGTCCCATTTGTCAATTCTTGATCTTAGAGCATAGGCCATTGGTGTTCCACATAGTCTTAAATAAAATTGACATCCAGTCTGCAGAAGCTATCAACTTCCAATATTCCCGGGGCATATCTGCTTAAAAGAAAAATCAAACGAACCAAAAAAACAAAAATAACCAACAAAAATTTCAATATTCTTACTTTAATTGTTATAGTTTTGTGAAGATTTCTTGACATTATTTGAACAGTGAATTGATTTCCGGGCTAATAGCTTCATAGATAAAAAATAGTGCAAGTTGGATCAGGGGCTGTCTCTAACTTTGTTGCCTGCCATTGGATCCTGTTTTCTTAGCTGGATTGTCTGGTCATATCTCAATGTAAGAGGATCCACTTAGTCCTGTTATGAATTGATGTCCCAGTCTGGTACCCCAGAGATGTGTCCTGCTCTCTGAAGGGGAGGGACTTGTAGGGTAGGACTGAGAGTAGAAGAAGGAAGAGGCTGTAATCTGGATGTAAAGTGAATAAATAAGTAAATTAATGAGAAAACATAAATATATAAAATTTTCAAAAGGGAGGGAGGATTTCATGGTAGCCTTCTGCTCTACCTTCTGAATTTGCTCTGTGTTCTTGATAATTAGGTACATCATAGAGCTGTTGGTTCTAGAGTTTTGTCTGTGTCAATTAGGTCAAGTGAGTAAGTGTGTGTGTGTGTGTGTGTGTGTGTGTGTGTGTGTGTATGTATAAAATTAATTTGCTTAAATTAGTTATCAAAGGGAAAGAGATGGTAATCTCACCCATATTGGGCTTTCATTTAGCTTTGCCACTTTAAAATTGTTAGAGTCCTACGTTTAAATTATATAGTATTTTAGGGTTACTTTATTTCTTAGACAGTTGATGTTATGCAATACATTTCTACTCATCATGTTTCTAAATATGAGAGCTCTAAAATAAATGTTGTCTAATGTCAATATAATCATGCTGTTTAATTTGTTGTTTTCTTGCTCATGTTTTGCATGTTCTACCATTTTTCTTTGTTTCCATCCTCCTAGGTTTTCATCATAAAATTAATGTCTTATAGGGAATACATAATTATGCATTCTTTATTTTTATTCACTTACACAATTTCTGCCTGTGTACTGGGAATAATTAATATATTCTCATTTAAGATAATTACTGATCTCATTGTTTTATGAGTATCATGACATTGTTCCTTTACTATAGTTCTTTTAAGTATAACATTTTTATTTATACTGTGAGAATTTCATAGATGTATAAGTTGTGTTTTATTCATTTTCATACTGATTTTTCCCTCCAAATTCTCTACATGTCCCTTCCAACTTCAAATTCTCAGTTTTATTACCTTTATATTCCACCTTAACACAGAGTATCTCTGTGTAGTTCCATTTGTTGTAGGCTCGTCTTGTACTCAGAGATCCATCTGCCTTTGTTTGATGTGAGCTATGATTAATGGCATATGTCACCAGTGTCTGATTTCATTTTTGTTTGTTTAGTTTTGTTTTTCTCACCTAAGTAGTGATGTACTTATACACATGTCTGTGGGAATATCAGTTGGAATATGGTCAACCTACCTACCAGGAACCACAACTCTACACAACTCTAATAAAAATAGCTACTTTCTCCCCTAACAGCCAGAAACTCTCAATTACCCCCAGGTAGTGGTAGAAAACTGTGTCCTTCTCTTCAGAACTAAATAACTAATCTCATCTTGCACAAGGTTTCTTCAGGCAAGCCCACTTGCTGGGAGTTTGTGAACACAATGTCCCTGACCTGTACAGGAGACTCTGACCTCAATCTTTCATTACTTCTGACACTTAATTACAATTTTTCTGCCTCCCTAAGTCTTTGGGAGAGAGTATGATATAAGTGCACCCATAATGGCTTAGCAGAAACTTACTTCCTGCATTTTGACCAGTTGTATTGCCATCCATTGCTCAACACTCTAATAAGAACTAAGAGCTGTATTAATTTATGCAAATAAGATACTGTTAAGAAGGCAAGTGATACTATATCAAGTTAGCAAAATAATAGTATTAAGTTTTTACTTAGGGCATATGACCTCATTAGCTGCAGGTTCTTTCCAGATTGGCAATACCAAAAAATGAGTTTCTTCCTATGATGCAGGCCTAGATTCAGTTAGAAAATTATTGATACCCTCATAACAAACATGCCATTATTGTATCCCTTGGCATATCTATCCAGGCTGTTCATTATTAGAGGTCTAAGTGTTCATCTATGGGTAAGAGTGTTAATTAATTTTCTTTTTGCCCCTAGTAGCCGGCACAGTACCTTCTTACATTATAACAGCTATCTCACAGGGTGGAAGCTTTTGATTCAGCTTGATTTTTGCTAGTCGTATGACCAAATTGTGTGTTGTCCTTGGAAATGGATCTTACCACCAGATTGTAGCGGACAATGAAGAATAGTGGAAATAGCTTGTGATGTTTAGGGGGAGGGGGTTCGAACCCTCATTGCCAACACCTCAAGGTTGGAAAATATCCCAGAGCTGGTGTTATTTTTCTGTTAGTTATCTATGTTTTCTAAAAGGAACTTTTCTCACTACCCTACTCTATATATTTTTTCCTTCAAGTGCTTCACTTTTCTCTTATAGTTTTCGTCCTTTTTAGTATTTTAATTTTCTTTTAGTGTTCTGCTGATTCTTCTATCAGATTATAGTCCTGTATAATACTGCACCATTTTTTTTTTATTTTAAATTAACACTCAGTGGTGTGGACCTATCCTTATTTCAGAATGTACAGTTATAATATGAAAGGGACTGTAAGAGTAGGTTTTATTCTTTGTATCCTTTACAAGCTTTGGGACGTCCTGTCATGAACAGTGTCCTCAAGCCTAGGCCAAAGTCTCCTCACAGAAATTTATGAAGTCTTAATACTCTGCACTTCTTGCTAATTTTTCTGAAGATTTCAGGAACTTCCACTGTTGAATCATTTAGTTTGGTGTCACTTCTCAGTAGGAACCCAGAACTGTGCACACTGAGGTTATACATAAAAATGTACTCAGCAGAATTCTGGAAATCCGTAGAGTTTACCTTACGAATGTCATTTCTCTCAGTCTCTCTGTTATGTGCTGTGTTCTATCTACAATGGTTTGTGACATCAGAAAGTTGTCTGAATGAGGGAGCCAATCCAGAGAAAGAGTGAAGTCTAGATGTACACAAACCCCAAAAGTCTCATCCTGAGACCAGTACTGGTAGGACTGAGAGCATCCTTCTTGCTCTGGGCCTGCATGTCCTAGCCCATATCAACATTACAACCCCTACCTCCTCAACTCGTGAGGTAGTCACATATCCTGGTAGCCAAATTACAGGTTTAACTTCTTCTCCTCCTATAAAGGCATGTCTTTAAATTTCTGGATACCTGCTCATGCAAACAAAACATTCTCAGCACCTCAGCACCAGGCAATAATGCACATTCAACTGCCCAAACCTCTACCCACTCACCAAAATGTATATAGCCCTTGTTACCCCCAATAAAGGAAGTTATTTCATTAAAAACATCCTCAGAGAAGACTATTTCTCCCACATACATTCCAGGGAAGATCCTGTGAGCCCATCCATCCCACAAAGCTTCAGTCCTTCCACTACAGCCATATAATATGTGCAACAATGCTTGAATAACTAAAGTACAAAGTAGACCCGAGCCAGCAATAGTCGTTTCCTCCGTTTTCAAATCCTAACATTTTATATAGTCAAAAGTGGAAATAGGTAGAACATTGACAAAGATAGCCAGAAATGTACATTTAGTCTGAATTTCATATTTTGAGAAAAAGTAAACTACTAGGGATAGCCAAAAGCAAGGGTGGCACAAAATAGTTGTTCTACATTCCAAAGAGTCTATCAATGAAAGATGTTTGTCTGAGGGAAACACAGTGAAAACTCGTAATATTTTTAACAGGCTCTTCTTGTGCCCCACTTTTCATTTTTATTATGATTAGGATCACTTGAGCTAGGTAGAGTACATTTGGTTCACTTCCTCATTTTAACTATGTAATTATTTAATTTCAGACTTCAGCTTTCTCCATAAATTTTAAATATATATAAATAACACAAATATCATACCTTCTTTTGAATATTATTGTAAGGTATTTTGTTCAGTTGAAAGCCTAGAATAGACTAGAAATTCAGTAGATAACATTTCTCACCAGTGCTATCAACAGGAATACTGCCATTTTTGTTTATATCATAATTAAGATGGTTTTATATATGTTTTGCCTTTTTTTTAGATAGCTATTATTTGAAAAATACATTTCTATAAGCTCTATAGTCAATACTTTTGAGAATTTGACTGTTTAGACCATTGACTAAGTTCACAAATGATGGTCAAACAACTTAAAATCCAATTCTATAATTCCCATATGATGCTATTGATAAACTAACATTCCCATTTACCCAGCAATTAATTGTATTTTGAAGCATTTTGAAAACATACATGTGAGACACCATTGCATTGTGATTTTTTTCAGTTATTGCTTAAAATCACTTTTAGAAACAGATTTGATTCTGAATTTGACCTACAGATCAATTTAAATGCAGACAAGCTTAGTGAAAACTTTGTTTTCCCCTAACAATCTGCCTTTAAAGGAATTCTTTATGAAATGTCAGAGAAAACTGATCTAGGCTCATCCATTAAAATAAAAACCCCAACTTTACCAGCAGATAATGAAATTCTCTTTCCAGATTTCTGGGTGAATAATTCACTGTTGTACCCAACAGTCAAACTAGTGACAAGCTAATGTGTTCTTCATCAAGGACAGCAAAGGAGAGCATGCCCATATATATCTATCACATTGGTCAACTGGGAAATGGAAAAGCAAACACCAGGAGTCTTTGTGGGCTCTGATAGTTCCTGTATAAAATTCTGATCACTTACATGGGATATTGAAATAGAAATTTTGGAACAGCTCTTTTATCTTGTCAGGTCTTTTCAAAGGACTTACAGTTCATACCAGCACAATGTGAGCAAAATTTGCAAGGAATTGCTAAGTAATGAAAATTTACCCTGCAGTGCCAACCTGAAATAAAAGTATCCTGTCAGCAAATTCCCATCAGATGGTCTTGAGATAAAGAATTTGAGCTTTTCACTTCATTTAATGAAAACCCTAGGTAATCAATCTTGTAGGCTAATGGAACCTCTATACTGTGTAAGTAAATTATGAATAGAGTAATATACTCAGAAGGTGACCTACATGTTATATTCAAAGAAAACTAACCACGGTATTCAATTTTGAACCAAATTTTGTTCTTTGGCTGAAAATTCAAGAAATGGGTTTGGTTAATTCTAAGAATATACATTACTAAACAGCCCATTATATTTTATTTCATATGTGTTTCTGCTTGTGGATTTAGTCACTACATTTTAAAGTGAGAGATTAAATATGGAACTGTTTGACATTTTTATCAGGAAAGATTATTTTCATTTTATATGGGTTGGTATTTTGTCTGCATATGTGGCCATGCACAGTGCTCTTAACCACCGAGCCATTTCTCCAGCCCCAGATGCTTGAAATTTCTTAATGGAAACTTCTGATTGAGATGTTGGCCTTTGAAACTAAAACACAATTACTCTAACATGACCTTACACATTTACTTCCTTTGTGGTTATGCAACACTTATGAATAGCTTTTACTATTTTAGTCTCAATTATCCTACATAAAATGGAACTGGAGTGTGCCAGCAGGGTCACATGGATAAACTAATACAAAAAATTAAGAAGAATTTGTGTGCTATGATTACCCAACAGAAAGTGTTGCTGTGACTGATGGTGCCCATTTTTTTTCATTTTTATTTATTAATTATTCCATTCATTTATATCTCAAATGATATCCCACTTCCTGGTTACCCCTTCACAAAACCCCATCCCATATCCACCCTCTTTCCCTTACCTTTGCCTCTATCAGAGTGCCCACCCACACACCCACACTCTCCCATCTCACCCCTCCAGCATGCCACTACACTGGGGCAGCAAACCACCATAGGGCCAAGGGCCTTCCCTCCCATTACTGACAGGCAAGGCCATCCTCTTCTACATACGTATCTGGAACCAGGGATCCCTCCCTATACATTCCTTGATTGGTGTCTAGTCTCTGGAAGCACTGGGTGGTCTGGCCAGCTGATGTGGGAATTTAAAAAATTATTTAATTTTTTGGTTTTTTTGAATTTTTCTCATGGAAAAATTGTCTCTTTCTTTGTAGTGTTGTGGAAGTTAAATTGTTGCACATAGTGTGATGAATGAAGTATTTGTCTCATTACGATTGTTCTATTTCATCTGCAATGAAAATGGGAGACAATGAAGGAGCAACCAGCTGTTGAACCTTCCTATCAGGGTTTCAATACAAGCTCAGAGAACGATGTAAACTCACTGGACTTCTATTTGCAAGGTGTATATTTCACCAATAGCTTCTGACAAATATGGTGCTTCAGAAGATTAAATACCACAGTCCCATGTGTTCAGGGCAGTTCCTGACATATAATGAATTCATAATAAATGTTTGACATTCTGGTGTCTTGGCTAAAGTATTTTTTTCTTCAAAAGAGAGAAAAGTATAAAGAACTATATAACAAATGTTCATATTTACAGTTCCAAAAAGCACTAGGTGATAATATGATCTATCTTTCTGAGGCTATAAATGTATTTCAATAGCCTTTTTGGGGAATGTCATTTTGAGAAAGATATTCTTCTTGATCATTTTTCTTTTCTTCTTCTCTTTCTCCTCACATCCTTTTTATAACACTGCCCATACTGAAATTTAAAATATGGCAATCATGTCTGCACTGACAATAAGATTTCCTATGTCTGAATATTCTGAATTCCTGAAATCCTTGCTTAGCTTCATAGCTTTTTTTTGTATCATGGCTTTCCCTTCAGTAAAATGCAGTCAATGTTTTCTTTCTAGGTTTCCTATAGCTCGGTAAAGAAGTCAGAATAGTGCCTTGCCTCAGGCTTCTGCACAGTAAATACTCATTTCACTGGAAAGCAAATTCCTGCAATCATATTTTCTTAAGCAATAGGAGTAGGATTGGATTTGAAAAGCTGCTTCACCCACTCTCTTTCCAATGCAGTTTCAGTGTATTAAGCATGTAGCAATGTTATACCTTTGTGTATGTTATAGTAGTTTTAAATATGAAAAAGTCTAGAAGTGCATTTTTTTTCCATTTTAGTTATTTGAAATATGTTTGTGTATCTCAAATTTCACATTGCTGTATCCCAACAATAATTCTTAAAAGTTTATTGAATATCTGACTATGAACCTGAGTGATTCTATCATATGAATAGTTATTTAAACTCCATATATTTCTAATATTTAGTTGTCTAAATAACATTCCAATTCTCTTTGACCCATTCATAGTGTGTATGAACTTATTTATTTATTTGTATGGGTTATAACTACAAATAATTTAGCATTTGCAATATAAATGGGTTAGTTTGTTTTGTTTTAATACTGAGTATATTTTCATTTCAATTCCATGAAGCAATTTGCTCATTTTAAAAGTGGAAGTTAAGGCACAATAGAAAAAGACATGATCTTCTATATGTGTAATTTCAGAAATTATTTATTTAAAAAAAAAAAAACAGACTAAAGATATCATGCAGTTTTTTGTGTATATTAAACGTGCAATCTTTTTTAAAAAAATATAATTCTTTAAGTTCCATTTTCTCTGTAGATTTCAGCTTTATACAGAGTAACTGAACTCAATGGGACAGTCATGTAAAATTCAACAATAGGAAAAAAATGTTGAAAATGGTGTGATAAAAATTAGTTAAAAATCAAGTATAACCACATCTTAACAGAAATTGAAAGAAAGAAAGAAAAAAAAAGCTACCACAGTCTCCAGCATCATATGAAAGCAAAGATATCCCAGAATAGCTAAAACAATGCCTAATAATAAAAGAACCATTGGAGGCATATCTATCCAATATTTTAAGTTGTATTATAGAGCCATAGTTATAAAGACAATATGGTATTGGAATAGAAACATTATTCCTTGAGCAGTAAAATCAAACTGAAAATCTAGACACAGTTCCACTTACGTACAGATGTCTGCAAAGAAACAAAGAAACAAAAATAAAGCATTATTTTTGTGGAAAAAATAAAGCATTTTCAAAAAACCGTGCTTATAAAACTAGGTAGGCTTCAAATAGAAGAGTGAAAGTAGAGGATGTCTACAATCCTGCATAAAACTCAAATATAAGTGGATCAAGAACTTCACATAGGACCAGATATCCTCAACCAGACTCCAAGGAAACAAGTGTCTTTTTTTACCCTCTTAGACTGATATACATATGAATGAACTCACAGAACCTATGACACCATGCCCTGTACATCTTCAAATGGAACAAAGCTCCCAGCGCTGAGAAGGTAAAGGGACTATAAAGCCTCATCACTATCCAAAAATTTATTTGTAGTTGATCCATGCTAATGTTATTGGGTATATCAGCCATATTTCTTGGCAGGTACCTACTCAGGAGCTATTGGTCAACATAAAACAGGCTCTATGTTTATTCATGCTTGCCTTTTTTGTTTATATTTTAGTGTTGTTTATTTTTGTGTTTGTGATATATGATATACTTACACATACATATGTACATACATAATAATATATTGTATTACATACTAAATGATACATATGTAAATATATATATAATTTAATTTTTTGTTTGTATTTTAGTTTTTCTTTTCTCAAGAGAAAAATACCATGAAGTTGGGTATGTAGGGAGGTATGGAGGAAGGACATGGAAAGTAAAGTTTAGGAAAGTAGAGAAAAATGATCAAAATATACTGTGATATATTAATAAATAGTAATTTTTAATACAGCATAATGAATTTAGAATACTGCTGGTAGCACAGTGATTTCACTCTAGCCTTGGTTCTGAACACACTGTGTATGTTTACATTGTACATGCTCTCATCCTTTGCTACACAAGATTAAGAGATTCTGCCTAAATATTATGACTGAAATTCAAGATGATTGTGTGCTCTGAATTACATTGTTTCACTGGGCATGTAAATCTTCTGCTCTTGTAGACATATAATCATTTAATTACAGAACAGAGAGGCTTTTCATATTTTCCTACACCACTCCTCAGCATGTGTCAAATTAGTGTATCATTGGATTGTATTCTGTTAGAATATTTGACTTTAAAATGGGTGTTTGAATTGCTGACATGAGTTTCACTTAAAAAAATTCACTAAACAAATTTTGAATTGTAATTAGGAAAGATTTTCTAACAAATTTCAACATGGCCTTAAGCAAAATTCTGTTATTTTGTAATAAAAGATATTTATGTGAAGCAATGTTCTCAAAACTGTGGATTGATTATAAAATCAAAATATTGATCAATTCAGAAATGTATTGAGATTTGTTTACATCTAGCACTATTTATCCAGGATAGAATTTTTAATGAAAGAATAAATATATCCATATTTTGCTATGCTCTTATTTTTAATAAATGATTAAAATCAGATGTATGCCAAGAAATTGATTGAAAATTAGTAATTTTATGATTTATCATCAAAAACAATACATCCGTTTTATATGCATACCCATTTTACATCTTCATATAACTGGAGTAATGTTAAAGACATTTCAGATATAAAAGGTCTATGAGAACACAATATTTAAGAAGCTTTATCTAAATAATGCAGCATAAAACTGCTTATGTAAAGTCTGCATTGCATTATGTTTTATTATAATATTGGGTGATATAAAGTGTAGGACAGATTATTGATTTTATTATATGCAAATATTGTATCATGTTAAGAATGCCACTGCATACTGTGAATTTGACACTCAGTCCTGGAATCATTTCTACAGTTATTTTAAAGAATGAATTGAATTCTCCAAGTATCATGAAGTTAGCAAACATGAAAAACCTTTGTCATCATACAAAATGAAAGAATTAAAGACTCTTTTGAAGATAGCATTCATTTTAATTATTTTACATATTCATTTTGAAGATAGTTCAAATTGGCCTTCAACTTTCTATGTAGTCTTGAATGCCTCTGAGTGCTAGGATAACAGACATTGCTCACCCTGTCTAGTTCTATAAAGGTTATTTAGATTGAATGCAGATTCTCATTGGTAGACATGTACTCTGCCAATTGAGCTATATTTCCTGATCACAGATAATTTTGCTTACCACACAATCTTCAAAACAGCAACTCTTGTAGGGTGAGGTTATTTTTTTAAAGAATGATGTCTCTCAATTCAACTGTAGAGCCAGAAGGTATAAAACGAAGAGGCAGCTCATTCTTCATTTCTTCTAAACATTTTTACGTATAGAAATTATAACTGTTTTGGATAAGTCACTACCTTTATTTAAGTTATTGTGCCTTTCTTCCTGAACTTGACTGTTTTCTACACATGTGTTACACTCACTGACCCTTAAGTTCAACTATTCATGGTCAACTGTAGTATGAAAATATTCATGGAAAAGTCCAGAAATAAATTATGAGTTTTGTATTTAATCATTCATGCTCGTATTGTGTTCTTCTCGGGAGATGATTAAACTATACATGCTGGAAACTCTATGAAAATTGAAGAAGCAGTTTATGTAACTTTTAAATATAACTGCCCTTTGTATTGTTAGTTGCTGTTGATATTCTCTTAATGTGCCAAAATTACAAGTGAAGTTAGTTTTAAATGTATGCATGGAGGAAACAGTATATGTTGGGCCTGTTGCTATCCAGACTTAGCAATGCACTTCTGGTGTGTATGGTATAGATCCTGGAATAGATCCATCTCTGTTGATCAACAGAATCTATTGTAATGATCTTTATAATACTTTAATAGTGCATATATTTCCATTGGTTCAGTAAATTTTTAGCGTTTTGGCAGGGCATAACAATCATCATTTTTCATCTTAACATTATCATAAATCTTTTTGGACATAACATAATATTTGTTTAAACAAGGAGTGAAGAGTAAGAAGCATTTTAGGAAACATCTCTTCAGTACCTTGTACCATTCACTACTTACTGAAGTGGGTTTACAATTTGAGAAAATTGTTTTCATTTTACTCATAGGTTTAAAGCCTTAAATAAACAGCAGGATGATATTGGCCAACATTATAGGAAATTATTTCATTGTTATTAAGATATGACAATATATTGTAAAAGTTTATTCAGAGGTGCTTTGCTTGGGAAAGCTATTGATATCTCTAAGCCTCAGAACTGCTAACCTGTGAGGGGACACAAATTTTAAATTACTCAATGATAAAAATTTCTCTTTATTGAACTGTATCTCTCTCTCTCTCTCTTTCTCTCTCTCTCTTTCTTTCTCTCTCTCTCTCTCTCTCTCCATCTCTCTCTCTCTCTCTCTCTCTCTCTCTTTCTCTCCCTCTTACATACACACACAAACACACAACACAAACACACACACACACTCCCATTTTGTAACTCTTGTAGCTTATTGTTTTTATTATTGTTTTGTAACCTTATATTCTTATTAACAAGTTTTTGTTTTACCTCAAAAGAGTATCATGGAACAGAAGAGTCTCCATAGGAAAGAAATGTTGTGTGTATGAGTCTACAACAACTGCTGTAGTTACGTTAGCTCGTTTTGTTGGCCTGACATATCATTTCTTGCAGATAACCAAAGTTTACATAAATTGATTGCATTGCTTCAAAATTACATAGATTGTAATTTTCATTTTGGAGAACTATTCAGTGATCCGTAGGATAATTTCTTCTCTGGAAGAAACTGTTAAATTTTATCTTTCAACTCAGTGTTACATGTGGAATAAAGCTGCTGAACTGTGAAACTCTTCTTATTTTCATTGTGTCAATTGCATAATTGAATGTTTCAAAATCTATTCATTAGTGAAATGTAGATTACAAATGTCATATTTCATGGTAGAATACTTTTAATTATTTTTCCTATATAGATCAATGAAAGAAAAAAAGATAATACAATTGCCAATAAATAAGATTTAGAGATACTTTCTAACTTACAGATTACTGTCCTATATTTGTTTGTACTTCCATAATCTCACTTATTATCAGGTAATCACTTAGGTATGCAGTCATTTTGATAAAGATAATCAGATTTTTAAGTAGTCTATTTGGATTTCCCTCTCTATTACTGTTTTGAAAGCTTGTTTTAAATAAGTTAGTTGTAGAATTTTTAAATATCTTCAAATGATTAAGTCACTGACAAAGTAGAAAATAAATTATTTAATTGTTGTAGGTCCAGTAAAACAAGAAATTGGAGAACCATTCAATAGCAAAAGCCATTAATATATCTACAACAGCATTCTACTTCCTCTCAACTTTATTGATCTGTCAAATAAATCCAAGTGATGGTGGAGAAAGAATTCAGTTTGTCCCAGAAAACAAATTTAAATGTAATTCTATTCAAAGCAATTGTGAGACAGAAAGAGAGGCAGACATTTTCTTTCATCTTAAAATATTTTCTTTTGGAAAATTTATTTCAATAGAAGATGGATTGGATGCCTAAGTATTTTTGAGGAATGAAAATTCTTTTCTATGTCTCAGTTCATCTCATCTTAGTCCAAATGTATTTTCTTCTGCCAGAGTGATCAGTCAGTGTACAATACAGAAGTTTTTTATATATCCTTCAAATTAACCTCACTGAATAGTCAAATTGAGCTCACTTTTTACTTAATATAAACAATTGTATAAAACAAAATATGTAGAATGCTTTATAATTTAGTCTTATGATATTATTTTATTATAAGTCACTACAATGATATTTTGTTCTCTCAATTATCATCTATTATTACAAAATATGATGGGCACATATATTCACATTTTGAGTTGCCTTAGTATTCAGATAATAACTTAAGACCCTTTATTTATCAATCATTAATTTCATTCTTAATCATATTTAAATAAACTATTAATCAGTTCCTAATTATTAAAGCTGTAAATTCAAACACACACACAAAGCATTATATATATATATTTAATTCTATAATATATATATATATTCTATAATAATTATGGCTGGGGACATACTTCAGTTGGCAGAGGACTTGACAAGCATGCAAACACTGAAACTATTAAATTTTAAAATTGATTTCAAGAAAAGGATTCAGTTGAGGATAAATGTCTGTCCTGGCACTCTGGGGTTTTAGGCATGTTTGTTACTGATCTGTCTTAAATGGAAAATAATATATATATATATATATATATGTGTGTATAATACACATGCATATTTTATAATTTATATAGATATGGAATATATATCATATATATATGTAACAGAGTAATATATATAATATATATTATGGAATTGAACAAAAACCAATTAAACGTATTTTAGTTCTCGGACCCAGATCATCCAATATTATGAAGCATATGAAGCCCTTTGTTATTCATCCACAGGTCTTTTAAAAACTAATTTCTCATGCTTGTCTCTGAAAACAGATACATTAAGTAAATGCAAGAAGAACATTTGGACCGACGTTTAGAGATTCCTTTCTATTGGTTTTACTTGGTTGTTTGTTTCTCTGCTTTGTTTCTTTGCATGACTGTCTTTTTTTTTTTTTTTTAATTTTTATTTCAGTAAATCAAAAAAATTTAAAAGCATTCAAACAGAATAAAATAAAATAAACAAAGAAGCAAATACCAAGGGTCAGATATACTTATACAAGAATTCTATAGAGCCTTCAAACAAGCAACACTTTTTGAGTTATGTTTAGAAAAATTCAGAGCCACAATAAGCTCCTTCACAAAGCAAATAATATTGAAATAGTGAAATCAAGTGTAGACCCAACAAAAATATATAAATTATAGTCCATATCCCTCATGAATATACATACAAAAATTCTCATTGAAGTAGTTGCAAACTGAATACAAGAGATATAAAAAAATAATATTCCATGAATAACTGAACAACTGTTTTTTTTTTTTTTTGAAGACCGTACTCCATATACAGCTGCATGTTTTGGGATAGCCCCCACTCCAATGTTTGAGACCTACATGAAAATCAAGCTGCACATTTACAACATATGGCAAGGAGGCCTAGGTTCAGCCCATGGAGGTAGATCGTGTAACTAAGTATGCTCCACGGTTGGTGATTCAGTCTCTGAGAGCTCCAAGGGTTCAGGTTCATTTACTCTGTTGATCTTCCTGTGCAGTTCCTATCTCCTTAGGGCCCACAATCCTTCCACCTATTCTTCTTTAAGAGTCCTCAAGCTCCAGCCACTGTTTGGCTCTGGATGTCTGTATCTGTCTGAGTCAGCTGCTGGTTAGAGCCTCTCAGAGGAAGCTTGCGGTCTGTTCTCAGCTGGAGGTTTAGCTCCTGTCTTTTATGTGTGGTTTCACAACTGAAATTCTTTTGGCTCTCCCTTTCTAGTGCTCAGCATATCAGTGTGTACCACTGTGTGGTGTCGAAGCTTTGTGTGGTAGTTTGAAAAAATGGCTCCCCAAAGCCCAAATACTATTAGGAGGTGTGACCTTGTTCATGCAATGGTGGTTTTGTTGGAGAAATTTGTGGTCTTTGAGGTTTCAGAAGCTCAAGCCATGTCTCTCTCTCTCTCTCTCTCTCTCTCTCTCTCTCTCTCTCTCGTCTCTCCTCTCTCTCTCTCTCTCTGTGTGTGTGTGTGTGTATGTGTGTTTCTGCTGCTGATCAAGATGTAGAACTTTCAGCTATCAGGTCCTGTTAGCCACCAACTTCTGAATACAATGATAATGGATTAACCTGTGACCTTTAAACCAGCTCCAATTAAAATTTTTCTTCATGAGTTGTCATGGCCATGGTGTGTCTTCAGAGCAAAAGAAACCCTAACTATGAAGCTTTGCTTTCTTAAAAGTCAAATATGACATAAAATGCAGTAAAAACCTTCAGAAGAACTTAAACAGAAAGGCATGTATTGGCTATAGTCTTGTTTTCAAGAGACATAAACAAAGCAACACAGTTTCAACAAATTTTTGGAGTTAAACAAACAATCTTTCTAGACAGTTCTGTCTCAGAAATTAAACTACATTTTCTCCTAAGGACTGAAATTATTATAGGCATATTTCATTTATTTCTACTGGCAAAAATTGGAATAATTTAATTCTAAATGCACTTTTGCTGTGAAGAAAGTTATTGAATAATAAACTCAAATGTGTACCTAGTAAATATAATAAAGAGATAGATGGAGAATGTAATTCAAGTCATTTGAGGTACTTGAAGGCTTTTCTTCATGAAAAATATTAAAATGAAATTATATTTAAAGAAAAGCCAATACAATTTAAATATATTAATACATAAAATAATATAAATTATTATTTATGGGGAAGTAGAGGATGACCTCAAATGCTAATTCATTTAAAAACTTCTGTTTGTTTACTGATGTTACTCAACAGTAAGTTCTTGTCTTGTAGGCCTGAGTACACATCTCAGGTACACTCAAGAAAATTCATGTTCTTAGTTTACTTGAGAAATACAACTATTTTAAGAAACTAACCTTTTTATTTACTTTATTCAAATATTTTCTTTTCTGTGCCCTTAAAATACTTTATATAAAGTGTATATAAAATATGTACAATTGAGAAAAGAGCTTGAAGTTTTAATGAACAAATGTAGCCGTTCCAAAGGAAAGGAATTTTATTGAATACCAAGAGGTATCAAAAAGCATTAGTAGCAAAATAAAACAAAATTGTCCTGAGTTTAATTTGATAAATTCAGAGTAGAATTTGCATTGCATGGAGCAAGCCATCTAATGTTTTCTCTTTAACATTATATTTTTTTTCAAGAGTCCGAAGAGCACTTTGGCAATACTGCTCTTTTTCAGAAAATTGTATTGTGCCAGCTTCTGGAATCAACATAGATTTTCAAGCAGCTTGTTTAATTGAAGAAGAGAGTAAAATTTTTAGTCTTGCAAGTAAGCATCTAGGTATTGAACAAGTTTAATTATTGTTAAAGAAGGAGCCATTTGTCCTTCCAGCACTCTTATGAGGTCATTTGTATTCCAAGTTCCAAATATCCTGAAGATAAACACAAGAGCTACAACTGAATGCTAGAGGCCCTACCTTCCAAATGACCAGCCCATGCATTCTACCCAGGAAACTCTGCCAACCTTGGCTAATTACACTGTTTTAAAACCAAGTTTAATTTCCAAATTACAAATGCTCCAGAATTATAAAGCCAAATCAATTGATTAAAACAAAATGTTTATCTAATACTAAGTCATCAAAGAATTTTTCAATACTCAGGTAATATAGTGATTATACATATAATCATGATTAACACTTGGATATATTTCATTTTAATCTTATGTATTTGAATATTTGCTACTCCGAAGGTTTAATAAAATGTAACTAATCATGAACTAGATGCGCTTGTGACACTGCAGTTTCTCAAACTGACGTAATCATCGCGAAATTTGTTATTGGGTGCTTTTCTCTTACTTGTTTTTATCAGTAATTTTAATATTAACATATGTGTATTTCAATCATACTCAGAGTGGTATTTGTCATTCAGCATTGTTTTTAGCCTTACATAGAATCTCTTAGTAAAATTGTCCGGCTGTATAAGCACATGTTAAACATGAGCAAAAGCAAAATTAAAGGATATATTTTTTACCAGAGCCTCGATTATATGGTTTATTACTATTTACATTTCTGACCAAAAAAAAAAAAACCCTCAATTCATTTAAATTTCTCTTCTGTTTAACATATTGGCAAAGACAAGAGCTGCTGGAGGAAAGATGATTTGAAATTCTAATGTGGTACAAGAGATAGAGCTGTCCAAGAGACGTTGGAGTGAGTAAGGCTTTCAAATCTGGGCTGGGGAAAGGAGATGAAAAATAAAAGCACATGTCTCTGGCTTTGTTACCAAAGGAAGAGGGGAGCATTCAGCTTCTGTCCTCATTAATACTATGGTTTTGTGGTAAAGGATCCTTGTAGGCACGTGGTTTTCACGAGGTCACTCGTGTGTCTCAAGCAGGACCTCAGTCTCATGGATGGGTATTCCAGTGTTTTATGTTTTGTCTTTCCCTTTGAGACCAGCTTCTATTATGGATTCTGAGTTGGGCATAAATAAGTATTTAAAAACATATTTAGCTCCTCTTATAAGATCATGAATTACTGAGAATTCATGATAGGCTTGGTGGAAATAAAGAGCACTCTGAAGATAGTGTTATTACAACATAAGATTATGTGTTCAGGGACAACAAAAGAAGGCCTGCCATATATTATTGAATGAGAAAAAAGAAAAAAAAAGATGTTCTTGAATGAAACTAATAGCAACTAAGTATTGCTCTGAAATCTCTGGGTTGGCCTGGTGGTGCTGCTGAGCCTAATCAAGGTAGAATATTTTTTTGTGGTTCCCTTAACTGCCTATGCTATACAGGAAAGGGAGCTGGGGGCTAGGTGTCTGGCATGGACCTCATTTATATCTATCTGATGCTTAGCTGGCAGGCAATTGCTAGCAGTGTAGGCAAGGCATGTGTTTTTCATTAACCATCAGCATGTCCTGAGCTTAGTTTTATAATCATAGCAATCAGTAAATTGAGCAGTAAGATGCAGGATCTGGGTATTGCCACCTTCATGGCTTTTGCAATTTAGTTCACAAAGCAGTTCAAACAGCCAACCTAGATTCATACCATTACCACGATGACAAGAGACAGCAAGCCACTTTTTAAGACTTGTTTATAGAATGTTTTGGAATCATTCGAAAAACAAGTTCTTAAATGTGGGTTGTCGATGAATTGAGCCTGAATAGTAACTGGATGTTGTAATATATATATAAAACAATAAAAATGAATCTATTGGACTGTGTTTGGTAGTACTGCAAATTAATTTGTTTTGTAGTATTACTTTAACAATGGAAAATATTTTCTTTTAATCAAGCATCAATGTTTGAGAATAAATATGTAAATAAACTTAATCAATGATCAAATATAAATGACAAATTTAGTATGGATTTTCTTTTATTAATGATGTTTTGAAAAAAAATCATTTTAATAGGGATGAACCCGGTTCAACTTGAAAGATAAGGCAGACAAAATTATGAAACTGTCTAGTGTCTCTCACATGAAGGTGTTTCTTTTATAGTCAATAAAAGTATTTGTTGGTGTAACCATGGTTTATCTTTAATTATTTTTTTGCAAAACAATTATTCAAGGAATTGAAAAAAATGATAAAAACACTTCTTGCATTAAAAACAGAGGTCATGAACTTTTACTTAGAAATATTCTGTAACTGTCCAAAATTGAAAGGTTAATTTTCTGGGTCAAATGTGTAGAAAATATTATTTAGTTTATTTTTATGATTTCAGAAGAAATATGCTTCTTTTTAACTGCTCTATATTTATCATCAACCTCTTTTAAATTATGGATACATACCAGCAAGAGACCATGTGTTTGAAAAGCATGGTTTAAAAAGAAATCTATGGTACCTTTCTACCCATTGACCTAATTCTGTATCCATACAAGAGCATCTCTCTTTTTTGATTAAATCTTACATCTAGTCATGTCAGCCAGAGAAAAACTACTTTATGTCCTTTCACTCTGTTTCTATTATGAACATTAAGTTTACACAGTGTTAACATTTGTGCAATACATAAAATCACTAAGAACTAGCACTTGGTGAATGTTTGTGGAGGAGTTTGCAATCAAATATTGTGACATTTAAATCCTGGCCCTACAAGGAAGACAGCAGTAGACACACTGTTGAAGAAGACAAGTGGACAAGGAAAGGGCTCAACTTCACACAATGAACTACAAGCAAGTAAGTGCTGCGTAGAAGAGATAATCTTTTCTCAACAGTGTCATCACTTGTATTTACTTGAAGATAATTTTGAAAGGTAAAAAATCTGGTACATTCATTTTTCTTTGTGGTTAATAGTTGGAATTATATCACTTCTTCTTTGATTTAGTCTGTAATTTATACTCAGTTATTTTCCAATAAAAAAAAAAACTACTTAGATGGAATGAAGAAATTTCCTTTAATTAGAGTTAACAATGTTTGTTTATCAAAGCAGAAAAAAATAGATCACAAAATTCTTTTCAAGAGGTCAGGAGTTTTGCTGGGTCAAGCTTGAGGAAAGGAAGGAATGAAGTCAGTCACTCTATTCACTTATCCCTAAAAACCAGTAATACTGAAATACTGCTACTGCTACTACTGCTGTTACTCGCTACTACCTATTCTACTACTATATTACTACATTATATTGCTACTACTATTACTACCACCACCACTACGACTACTACTAAAAGACACAGATATAACTTTACAATGTAAGTGACTTGAATACTTTTTTATTACATAAATGAGATAATGAGGCATGAAGTGCCCAGATAAGTTCTTCCTAGCCTTGTTTTGTCTATCCATGTAAAGAGGAAAGAAAGAGGCCTATGTGCAAGTTGAGGCTTCTTAATGCTTCTGCAGGAGAGTATCTGGTTACTGACCTAGGGCCAGTGTGGTCCTCAGTGTGTTGCAGTCCTTGAAGGTAGATGCCTAGAGCCTACCACACACCATTTCAGTTGTTCAAAGTCTATGTCTTAATAAGCCAACACAGAATCCACAGGCTTGCCTTCATCTGCTTTCTATGACTCATCCATAGTGTTCTCTTTGGAAAATCTTGCAGGCTTCTGCATATGGAAGGGAACCTGAGATAATAGAGTTTAAAATTTAATCGAGTGCTCAAAAAATGACTCCAGAAACTTTCCTTTGAGCCATTTTAAATACAAAATTCTTTAGTCACTACTCTCTTAAATTATATTTAGAAATTCTAGAATGAATAATGAAATGTTTTTGGACATTTCTTGAAATTTTTCTTTTCTGATATCATTATCAGCCTCAGTAAACATCATTTTATTTCTTTATATCTCCCATTCACAAAAGCTTTTAGAAATGCACTATAGCCCTAAGAGATAAGATGCTCACCAACCATGTGGGTTTACTTCCTGTTTATTCCTATTTTTTCTGTATCTATTCTATATCATTGATTTCGTTTTCTATAGCTAGCAGTGTAAGAATAGAAGATAAATACATGATAGATAGATGATAGATATAGGTGATGATAAATATGTATATTGCATATAGATAATAGTGAGTAGATAGTTGATAGATGATAATAGAAGCTATATAAATAATGATAATAGATAAATATGGATGATGATTCAGATTGATAGATGATAGATAGGTGTTAGAAGCATATGAAAAGAAGATAAATGATGGACAGGTAGACACACATACACATATATTTATTTAGCTACTTCATTTCTTTATAGAAATTTAGAGATTTGAACATCAATTTAGTATAAAGAGAGAAGTAACATGGAGATTTCTGTTCTTAAGCCAAATTATTGGTGCACTCTTCACAGTTAAGCTAGCAAAGATGCCAAGAGTATTCACCATTATCATATAGGGTGTTGGGATTTTTTTGTTTTGTTTTGTCTCATCTTATCTCAGGAGTTTGGAAACTTCCAAGGGATGAAGTATGCTCTTAAAGGGCAAACACTGTTTGCTCTTCAACAAACAAGGAAGCTCATCTCCATAAAATATTCTCAGACCAACTCGCACTCAGAAAATAGATGGGAACCTGGCGATAGGTATACTGACCAACCTAAGAAATGCCTACTAGATACTCAGGCCACAGCAAGCTTGGCCCTCCACTCCTTTAATGGCCTTCTAGCTCCACAGTAGACCTGTTTTGAATGTCCACTTATTTTAATGTCTCCCTTCCGTTTTTGCTTTGACTAAGCACAATACTATGATTTTTCCCATATAATTTTTTTTTCTTTGTTGGGATCTTTTAGGAAGTCCACTCCCAGTAGAAACAAGGGGCACCTGTCAGGGTGAAAGAAGCCTAGGCTTCCAATTATTTCTGCCCTGCAGGCACTCTTTCATAAAGGAGCTTTCTTTGCCAAGTTCTAGTTATTATTTCTTGAGGCTTTTTATCCCCTTTCCAAGATTCCTCTTGAGACCAAAACTTCTGACAGAAACTGCAACTTTTGTGACACTAGCTATTACAGGAATCTCTCATTATTTTGGCTTCTTTATTTCCTGGCTCTTTACACACTTATAATTGCATGCTTTGCACTTTGCCATTCAGATTAAAATGGTATTCTGTAAGCAGTTTTCCCTTCTTTATTTCTGCAGATAATACTATGAAAATGTCCCCCCCCAAGTACTTATTGGAAGAAAGTATCAGATACTTCCTTCATTTCTAATGCTGTCTTTAAGCTCTGGACTTTCAAATCTTGTTCTCTGAATGCCATAAAGGGTTTCTAAAGACAGTGTGAAACAAACGTATTCACCTGCTTTCAATGTTTACACAAAGATGTTTTAGAGGACAATTTTCAGTTTCAGCCAAGTAAGAATTCATGTTGCCTAACCTTTATTTCTAAACATATGCACTATGAAGCTTCCCGAATATACACGGTCTGTGTTTGCAGGACTTTTCATGACTTTGAAAATGGTTTTCAGTTGTGTTTATTGGCCAGATAATTCAGAGAGTTAACCAGACTCAATCAACTTATTTTGAGGCATGGCTGGAGAGGTGAACAGTCGAGAACTGCTTTCTATACAAGCAAGCATAAGCACCCTAGACCTGTAATCCCAGTGCTGAAACTGGAGGATGTCTAGGTATTGCAACCCATACAACCTAGATGAGTTGATGAACTTCATGTCTATTAATGAAGAAGGAGAGTAATTAAGGAAAATACCCTCTATGGATTTCTTTGTCCTAGAGCCACATCTGTCCATAAACAAAAGAAACATAAACACACCTGTATATGTATGAGTACATATTTTTATATGTATATGTAAATACCATGTCAGGTCTGAATTCTTTTATAACTAAGAATAATCTAGCCAATCTTAAACATTATTGTGTAAATCAGGTAGTATTAAAGTTAAATGTAAGAACATATTTATGTAATTTAAAATTAACCAACTGAGTTTGCTGATCTGTGTGATTTTGATTCCATAGTAGCGTGTGTAGTATCTGCACTCATATTGTTTGTGCAATCACTGAAATTCAGTAGCAAATGAAAGTAAAAAATTGGTCATCTTAATTATACATATAAAAATTCAGAGAAATTCTATTGTTTCAAGTCAAGTGAAAACACCATTTGGATTTTATTAATTAAAGAAAGGGCTTTCAAAGGATTTATTCATATGTATGCAATTTAAAGTCTTTTTTAATTTCTGCCATAAATAAAGGTTTTAAAAGTATAATATGAGTGTTAAGGAACAAGTAGATATGAGTTAGGTGAGTCATGACAACACTAGGGAAACTGAGGCAAAAGAATTGCTCTGATTCAAATCCAATGCTGGCTACATAGTAATTTCCAGGCTACTCTTGGCTATAGTGTGACATGTGACACATGCTCACAAAGAAGAAAATAGAGATTAAAAAACAAAACAAAAACAGAAACAAAAATCCCACAATAAACAAAGGCGGTATTGTTAACCAACACTGTCTGTTCCCAGTCAGATCATCCTAATACAGTCTATCTTGTAGGACAATAATAGGTGAAGAACATGGGGAGAAGTTGAGACGATGCTCAAAAAGGAAAAGAAGCCACTAGGATAACAAGGCTAAACAAAAAGCTATGCCTACGATAGTATGTATTTAATCCTAATACTCAGGCAGCAGAAGCACACAGATCTCTGTGAGTTCATAGCTAGCCTTCTTTATATAGCAAGTTCAAGGACAGCCAGGGCAACATATGAGGCCCTGCCTGAAAACCAAACAAAGCATAGCAGAGAAATTGTCTGAATTACAAGCTTTGTTTTAGATCTCAAATCTTCCAACACACACACACACACACACACACACACACACACACACACACACACACACACACACACAAAACACTTAACCCATAATCAACTGAGAAATACCTGTAGTATTAAATATGAGCACAGAACTCCCTAAAGTTCCCAGGATGATGATTTATTTCCATATACTTTTTTTTTCTGTTTGGAAATCAAGTAAAATTACAGGTTCAGTTAGCTTGCTTTACTAAAGATACCTAAGAATATCATTGTAAAGAAACATTCAAATACTAAAAATATGACATTGTTTTTTAGTATGATGCCACCTAGCTTAAAAGATGGTATTTGAACTTCATTGCCAGGGTTTTGCCAAGTCTAGCATATCTATGAAACAAAGAGTACCACAGTAACAATTTAATCAATAAAATGAGGTCACCTAGTATTTATTTTCCACAGAAAATGGCATGTAGCTGCTACCAGCATGGCATATCTGATCACAATGTTCAAAGTACTATTGCAAATTGAGTACTATAGAAAATGATTTAAATCCTATCTTTTATAGCATAATTGAGACTACAAGTAGGTTGGAAATAAGCAATATAATTACTGGGATATACCTTTGTGGTATGCATGTAGAAAATAATTTTAATCTCATGGAGGAATGACTTCTCAGGTATAAGTATAATGATTCTGTTCATGTCTGCTAGTAACAGTAGCTTTTTCTTGTCCCCTGGTCTATGACTAAAATGGTATAGCAATTACTGAGTGTAGGTATAGGACATTGCTTTTGCTCTTCATTTCAATTCTCTGCCCGAGACACTCCTACATGACCCAAGATTCAGTGTGCTTCACAGACAGCCAATTTTCAGTTTTGTGGCCAGAACTAGAATGGTTCTGTCGTATTATAACATATCCCTTATTACTCCTTGATTCATGCAGTGCAAGGACTGAACCTATACTGCCATTTGACCGAAGTTAGCTCTCATAGACACAGACCATAACTAACAACCACTCTGCCAACAAATGATTCAAGAATGCTGTGAGGAGTGATCCCCCACCCCTTGGTAAAATCAATAGCAACTAAGCTGCCTGCTGAATGATTTTCGCTTGAGGCATTATATAAATAACGTGATCAAGAAATTCACCTTCCACCTCTTCTTTTAGGATCACTAAACAACTTCTTACATAGCTTGGAGCTGGAAATAACCAGAATGAGGACAGCAGGGGCTTTTAGGTATTAATTTATAAGTGGTGCCTTTTCTCATTCTTGTTCTGTAAATAGCCAATCCCTTTTGGCTGTATGTGAACACTGAAGTGAGCAGAATAATTTCCATTACACTCAGAAGCTGTGAGTTCCAGACCTAAAGGTCTCTAGTTAGCCAGCAGTGTGGTGTAGACAACAGATGATGAGACCAGTGTTTGAGTGGGAACTGGCAACTATGGAAAATATTTTAAAGAACTTAAAGATTTTGTTTGTTTAAGTGTCTAACATTACCCTTCTCCACCCTTTACACAAGGACTCCTGCATTGCAAACTTCTCATTCAGCACAATAATGAATTGACCAATTATTTTGGTTGTATATTGTTTGTTTAGCCCATTTATTTCAAACGAACAAACAAAAATACTGGGCACCTAATAGATGTCAGGCACAGTGCAAACGTCTCAAAATAAAGCAACAGCTCATAATATTATGCAACAGAAATAAACTTGAGGACTCAGATCTACATACTTGTAGTCAGCCCATTATCATCTTTTTTTCTAAGGTATATGTTGATCATATGGGTAACGATTCCTTGATAGTACACCTTGTAGAGTCTAACAATCAATACTTTATAAATGAACCTTAAAATCACATTTACTTTATTTTTGATTGTGTGTGTAGCTATACGTCTATTTGTGAGTATGAGAACAGGTGAAGGCTGTAGCCTGTGAAATCCAGAAGAAGGCATTAGATGCTGTGTGACCCCAGTCATAAGCAGTCGTGTGCACTTTATATGGTGCTGTGAACCAAATTTGTGTCCTCTGCAAGAGCAAAAAAATCCTCTTAAACAATGACCTGTGTTTCCATCCCTGAAATGAAATTCTTTACCAAGTAATCCTTGGCTTACTTCAGTATTTCAAAAAAAAGTCACAAATTCAATGAAAAACTAAAATAATCTTTATTTAGGTGTAAAATTAAATTAGCTATTTAGTATTTCAATAACTATGACATGCTAATTTATTTTTACACTGTGAGTAAAACTGACTTTAATGACAAAATATAAGACATTACCATTGGGTCCATAAGGTATAGCTTCTCTAGCAGATGTGTCATATTAAATACAGAATTCATGAGATTACACAACTGAAGAAAGCTAATTTGAATGATCCTTTTGACCTTAAAAAGAGAGAACTTTTTTATACATATATAGATTTAAGAGTTAAAAATTCAACCCTTCAGGTGATAGAGAAATTTTTTATTTAACTTGTTTAGAATAAATAAAGAAGAGGAAGAAGCGAAAGAGGAGGAGGAGAAAGAGGAAGGAAGAAAAGAAGGAGGAGCAAGGGAGGTAGAGGAAGAGGAGGAAAAGGAGGAACCTATCACATAGCAGCAAGAGTCTGCAACTTATATAAAAAGACAATTCAGCACTGGGACCCAAATAGATTGAAGTAATCAGAGCTACACACTATAAACCACCACACTGAAGGAGCAAACTACTTCCCTTAAAACTGTAAGTTTGACTATAATTCTACATGTAACCTCAGTGGAAGAAGCAGCTGAAGTACTATCAGAAACCCTTTAATACCAACATTAAATGAAATATGCTGTGCCAGATTGAAACGCTTATTTGGTTTTCTTGATTTAGTTGTATTGGGTTTTAGTTTTTGCAGAAAGAAATTAAAGTTACATGGGTAGGGAGGGAAAAGGATCTGAAAAGACATGGGGTAGGGGACAACTATGATCAAACATATTTAAATTTATAAATGGTTATAAATTAAAAAAAGTAAAAAACCCAACTGTGATTTAAAAGAAAAATAACATAATTTAAAAATATTAGATCACTAATGAGATTCAAGTGATTATTAACATAGCATCAAATAATTATGAACTGGTCAGGTGTTAAATTTAGCTATAAACAAAATTACACAAGAAGCATATTGATTTACAGGAGTATATAAACAAAATAAAACATTGTGGTCTCTCTTTTTTAATGCAACTTCACAGACTCATTTTAACTTGCAATATCTTATGAGTTTATTTAGCAGAATGAATTAACTAAGCTCCTGAAAATGCTATCTAAAATATTGCTAAAATTGGAAGGAATTGAAATTTTTATTATATGTGCCTATTTACAACCCAATTACATAGAAGCCGCAGCAAGAATTAATATCCCAGGAAAATTCTATCCAGAGAAGTTATATTCTCTATCTGAGTTCTAATTTATAGTTTACTATATAATATTACTTTTAGCTGTTGCCAAGAGTGGTCTTTAAATAAATAGACTAGAAAATTGTCTTTTTGGAACTTGCAGAATATGAGGTAATGTAAAACAGACTACAGACTATCTGTTTTTTTTAACTATGAGTTTTTTTTAAAGGCCAATAGAAATGACCATGGCTTAGTTTGTTTGTAAAGTATGCCCACAGAGAAGTGGGATTAGTTAGAAAAATTGAGTATAAAAAAACTTAATTAACATTTTTCATTATGCCAATAAAAAATAGATTTGTTGTTAGTATTCTATTCTATTCTATTATATATATATATGTGTGGTTGTGTGTGTGTGTGTGTGTGTGTTCTTCTTTAGAGGCACTAATATAAATGATGTAGTTATGATGAATAAAATATATGAATATATAAAATTTCTAGAATAATAATACCCAAAGAGAAAAATATAAAATCAAGATTTCTGGCTATTTTTCAAAAATATTTTATTATTTCATTGAGAAGCAGAAGTTCTTTAAAATGTGCTAAAATGGCATCTAGAATAACAGATAATAATAATAGCAACATGTAACAAGAGTCTCTAAAAGACAAGTTCTATATTCTGGGTTGTTTTTTTAACTGTAACAAGTTCCATAGCAACTGTTATTGCACTATACTTTCCTCAGTTCAGGTAAAGTATATTGGGGCTCCCAAGACAAGGATAACATAGAAGAAGATAACCAAAACTCCAACCAAAATTTGATCTACCACAAGAAGTAGGAGTTTGGAGCTAAAGATGTGTATGAAGTTGACATAGTGACTGCCTAACATGTACAGAATTCTGGCCTCTGGCCCTAGAGCTTGGATGGTGCATGTAGGTGATTTAGAATTCTATTACTGTACTCTATTACATAAGTTTAAAACCAGGCAGGGAAACATGAGACTCTGTCTGAAAGTAAATAAACTAAATAAATCCATGATCAAATACTAGGAGGAATAAGTTCTCAAGATCTGCATACAGAAAAACAGGAAAACATTTAAATTATATATGCAAAAATTTTCTACAACATAATTTATGACTACCTAATAGAGAGAATACCATAAAGTATAATCTTTTAAAGAAAAATGTAAATATAGAATCCTGTCAAGTAAAATACTGTGTCATTGTATCTGCTTTAGCCATACACATGTGCTAAATGAACTTAGGAAGTTTTTTTTTTTTTTTTCTAAATGGGCTCTGTGTGTGTGTGTGTGTGTGTGTGTGTTGTGTGCATGTGTGTGTTTCACTGTGGATTAAACACTAGGCCTTATATGTGTTAGGAAAACACTCTACCAATCGACTATATCAGAATTCTTTATTAGGAAAGAAAATTAAAACTGTTGGAATAAATGGGGAAAGTCCATCATTTACAAAAGACAAAGAGTCTTTGTAAAAACACATACATATGAATAGCAAGTATTAATATGCTAATAAAAGTTCAGCAAATAAATATAAACTGTGAGAAAAGACAGAAAATAAATTTCTCAGTGGAGAAAATGTAACTGTATGGAATCAATACAAATATCATATTGATTTCACTAGAAAAACACAATTGAGTGCAATGTTTACAAGCTGAATTCACTCATCTGTTTCACATATATATTTATATACACATATAAAATTATTTTATTTCTGCCATGACTGACTATTATTAATAAATTTACTCCCAATCGATACAGTAAAATTTTACACAATATTTTTTACCAAACTGTTTAAAACAAGAGTCAGAATTAATTTCTAAATGTGTCTAAGGGAGAATATCTTTAAACTGATAGAAAAATCTGTATTTTGTCTACTGGATTTTGCCATCCTCTTTGACAAAAAGTTTACCAAAGGAGTTATACAGAAGGTTGCAATATAAATAGGGATAAATTCAGGTCAGTAAACAGAGTGAACTCCTAACGATATTTTCAGTTGTTCAAATCCCAGCATTTCTAAGATATGTGCATGACATGCATGGGTCTAGAATTTCAATTTCTTTTGTCCATTCCATTATTTTTTAAAAGTTTATTGTATAAATTACTTTTTTTGCTTAATGAACAGAACTATCAAAAGTAAGTATCAATTGTGCATGGAAAAATGTAATTCCGTAAATGAGTATATTTAAAGAATTAAGATGTTAAATGTGACAACTTCCCTATGAGGAAACCATGCTATACTCAAAAACTTGAACTGGGCAAGGCCCTGAATCTAGAGCTTGCTCTTCATAACACTAAGAATTCATTAAATACTTTTCAATTCGCTTTCTCTTCTGAAACTTCCAGTGCTGTGAGAATGAAGATGTCTTGGGAAGCTAATACAGAGCAGTCATCGTGAGTCTACCATCAAACTTGACAAAGGTGGTTTTGCACATTTAGGGTTTACTTTGAGCTTACTGGAAGCAGATCGTGAGATGAGGTTTTTATGAGCAGTTCATTGAGCAGGTTCAACAGGTAGTGTTGTAAGTAAGATGGTAAGAAAATGATGTGGAAGAGGGACAAAACGAAGTGTAAAGTCAGGTCATCCACTACATGAACTCTGATTTACAAGAAAACTCTCAAACATCAGGAAAACACAAACCTCAGGAGTATTTCCTCCCAAATATGAAGGAAATCATTTGTGTACCTATTTCCAGAAACCATTGGTTAAGAACTGGTCTTAGGAGTTGTTAAGACCTTGAGCTTTCCTTCTCACAACAGAATAGGATTGAAGGTTTCCAGAGGCTTCTGGAACAAAGAATGAGGCACTAAAGGCAAATGCTGTGACTGACAAGTGATTCTGTTAGTTATGCAGTGTCTATTTAATGACTGATTTGCATTTCATTTCAAAGGAAAAGTAGCATATTTGTGAAGTAATTAACAGTTCTTATTTATGTATTGATTTGCTCATTAGCAAAATCTTGATGTATAATGTTGACAAGAACATCATGGTGTTACCTTGAAACAAAGTATATTAAAATTGAAAGTGGCACAACCCGCACGACATATGTGTACCCCTTGACATCTAAAGGGATGCTTCGGAGCATTGCTTGGGAGCATTGATGGTTCAAGATCCTAACAAAATGGTATTTCATGTAGAATTAGATCCACTGCCTTTTTAGCTATTTGTCTTGCTACGTGGTTGATATAGGACAGGTTAATGCAGTCCCTAACATTAAACAAGATTCATGATTTGCTACTTATTCAGGAAGAGGATCCTGTCATGCACTCAAGTGCATCTTTATTTATATGTTGTGGTTCAAAATCTTAGAACAATTGTTTGGATCCATGTTTTAAGAGTGAAACAGTTTTGCTCACAATCAATCATCAGAATAGCAGTCTATACATTTTATGTTCTTTAATTGAACTATTTCACAATTTAAAATATAAGATTAATTTTTTGATGTACTCATGATATTATACAAGCACCCAGCTGGAAGAAAACCCATCTTTATTAGCACTGATTCCTCAGTCTTTTCATTCCTATATTCTACACAGTAAAGTTCAATTTATTCTCAGTATTGCCCTGCAATCTCCCCACTCACACAGTCTGCTAGGTATCAACTTATATCTTCACAAGTTTGTCTAGTCTGTAAACTTCATATAGATAAAAATTGTTCATATGTTCTCTTTATGTCTGTATTCTTTCCTCAAGGAAAAAATATTTTCAGATTTACTTACAATATGGTACTTTGGCCTTTATGCTGAATATTTTCTGTCATGTATAAATAGAAAACGAACAGGAGGAGAGATACCAACATTCCAGTTACTACTATAGAACATATTTCCATTTGTTTCCTAAAGGACATTACATTTTTCCCTGTTTTGTTCATTATCAACAATATTGTTATCAACAAAATCATTAGGCAGAGCTTGGAGAATCTTGTGGAAGAGAGGGAGAAAGGATTGAAGGAACCAGAGAGGCCAAGTACACCACAAAAAACCCTAAAGTTTCAACTAACCTGGGCCCATAATGGCTCACAGACACTGAACTGCCAACCAGAGAGCCTGCGTGATCCTGACCTAGGTCCTCTGCACATATTAACAGTTGTGCAGCTTGGGAATCATTTGGGACTACTAACAGCAGGAGCACAGGCTGTCTCTGAATCTGTTGCCTGCCTTTGGATTTTTTTCCCACAACTGGGCTGCCTAGTGCCTCCTTCTGCAGCAACTTCCTATGCCAAGGCAGGTTTGATATCCATAGGTGGCCTCCCCTTTTCATTAGAAAAGGGGGGGAGAGAGAATGGAGGGATGGGATGTGAGAGGAGAGAGAGGAGAGGAAGAAGGGGAAATTGCAATGAAGATGTAATATAAATAAATCAATAAAAAAAAGATTGAATGATAGGCTATTGCCAACTCAATTTACTGTTCTCCACAACTTGATGGTTAGGTCTTACTGCTAAGTACAATGTTACCATGTCATAGAATTGAAATTAGGCTGGCGCCCAACTAGAAGATTCACCCACACTATTTATCATTCATATTTCTTGTAGGATTCTGAAATCTACCAGGTAAGAAACACAATAGACAGTATTACACAAATATGAACCATGTGATCTACAACAAAAACTTGCCTAAAAAAAACATACTGGTGAAATAGTGGCACAAATTTTATGAGAGTAACTGAAAGTTTTTTTAAAATGTATTTAAGACTCAGTCCTTGACAGCTCTAACATGATCAAGAACCTGTGAATAGATGATAAAGGGTCCAAGGGAAAAACTATTGTGCCTTGCTCTAGCATTGACATGTAATCTTAGTATGTTCATAAATTAATTTTAAAACATTGTGCTGAAAATACTATACCCATTATGGAAATAAATTTAGAGGTTTCTAAAATAACAAAAATAGACCTACTATGTGATAGAACTATTCTTGTCATATAAAACACCCAGAGACTTCCATATCTACCATTAACATGTTTGCACAGAAATGTTACTGATGAAAGGGAATGGAATCAAACTAACTATCAACAGATGGATAGCTAATGAAAATATGGCATGTGTACAATATGGAATATTAGCTACCAAGAAAAAACAAATCACTAATTTTCAGAAAAATGAATAGCGTTTCAAAGTATAATATAAATCAGGAAGTCTAAAACTCTGAAATCAAAAGAAAAAAATAAGGAAAAATTAAAAGAAAAAAAAAAAACTTAAATTCTCCCTAATAGGAAGATTCTATTGATTCTATTACTTAATGTGTATGTGTATTTGTGTATATGTGTACATGCATACATAAATATGTGTGTGTATATGCATGTACAATGCATGTATATATTTTTTGTGTATGTATGTGTATGTGTGTGTGTGCATGTGTGTGTGTATGCGTGTGTGGTGTGTGTGAGTATACGAACACACGTGTAAGGGTAGGTATAGTATAACATTTAGGAAAGAGACCAAAAAGAAAAATGATGGACAGTGATGGAGGGTAGACAAACAGAGATTTGACTTATGAAGGAAGATCTGTTTATAACTTTATTTCTGTTTGGGCATAATCTTTAGTGAATGATCTATAGTGATAAATTTTTAATTAATTTATTTTTTGTTATTTTATTTATTTAAATTTTTAATGTTATCCCACTTCCGATCTCCCCACCAGAAACCCCATCTCATCCACTTTCCCCTTTACTAAGGTGATTATCATTTTAATATTTAATTACTATAAAATTATTATAATAATATTTCTGTATTGTCTTTTTTGTATGTTTTGAGCACTTTATACAGTATAATGTGTGTATATTCACTCACCTCCAACAACTCCTCACAGATATACAACTTCTGCATTACTCAACAACTCTATGTTCTCATCTTTCATTGCTTTTCTCTATGCTTTAAAATGTTTATTGTATTCTAGTTAAATGTGTTACGTTTTACCCTGTAGGCTCATGTTTGCTTAACCTCCCAAATTCCTATCTTGATTTATTTTGAATATGTATCCTTTGAATATGATTTGCTTTCTCAATTTTTCTGTCTCATTAGATTTTTCTTTGAAAATTTGTGTATTTGAATGTTCTGATGTAGATACTGGAAATAGCATTTTTCCCCCTTTCTTTGAGGTTTGCTTCTTTGTATCTTATGGCAATAATGATGTATATGTTTAAAAACAAATAAGTAACTTTAAAGGCCTTTTAGCAAATGTAGTATTCCTTTTTGTGTGTGGTCACTATGATCGCTGTGCCTTAGTTTATGCTTTAATGTCTTAAAAGAAATTTTTCATAAATTCTGAAAAGGAAAAGTAAAAAACAATCACAAAAGATAAGTAACCATTCTTTCTGTCTTTATTTTGTGTCATCACAATCCCTCAACTTTGAAGCAGGTATCTACTATTGAAGACTAAATTTAGGATAGAGCATAGGTTTGTATGAGACCTTCTTGTCATGACAGATGTTTTATACCCTTTTTGGTCTTGGTACACCAAATACACTAGCCCTATTTTATATTATTCAAACAAAATCATTCTGTTTTCTGCTTATCCTTACAATTTATTATATATTGAGTACAAAATCTTTCACATGGATCTGTAGCTTGCTAGTTCACCTTATAATGTGTAGTAATTACTTTTTCAACATGAGATTTATTAGCGATTTAAAACAGTCCTTCAGCTATCCTATAGATGACTTACAATAGATGTACATAATAATCTCTGAATAAAGTGTCTGCTTACATCCGAGCAAGAGAACAGGGCTCCACAGTGAGATCCTGGGATTCTCTTACTGACAAGACAGAGCAGAGTAAAGCTGATACAAGAAACCTGTCACAAAAATTTCTTATCATTTCAGAACTTACTTTATTAATTCACTATTTTCTTTAATGCTGAAAACATTTTTCTCATTTTGCAGAAGATCATTCTAAATATTTGTGCTTGGCTTTCCATGCATTTATATAGAAAAATAATCATAATTCTATGATTTACTTTTTTTATTCTTTAATCAGAAATACATAGTCTGTCAGGACTCAGAAATAAAGGAATTCTGTCCTGTCTGGGATAAAGCTAAAATCTACTGTTTTAAAGAGAAATGTAAAGGGTAGTCCTTATGCCACTACAGAATTTTGTTTTCAGTAGTCGTCATCCAAAAAATGATGAAAATAATTGAGATCATCTAGATAAACATGTCTTAGTCTAGCCATCCAATGAGGGAAGATGTTTATTTAAAGAGACCCAAAAACTTATAAGTACTTTTTTTTCTTTTTGCTTCTAGGAATTTTTGAAAATAGGTTTATGTGTAATAAATTTTTATTTTTGCAAAATTCCTTATCAAACAGCAGTTTATTAATCAACAGATAAGGAGGCCAAAATCTGTCTAGGATCAACTTTAAGTTACCTTCTTAAATTAGTTGCTTTCAAAATTCATTTCACTTTGATGAAAGTAAGGAAATGTTTATATTCAAATATATAATAGTATAAATAATGGTTTATAGCTTACTCTAAAGTAGATAGTTTGTGTTATTGAGTTATATATTTCTTTTCTTAGATGGAATAAAATACTAAATTTAAATTATTAACAAGTTATTTAATGACATTTTTGTGAATTCTACATTAGATAATTGATGACATGTCTATAAACTTGATATTTATAGAAATCACCTAATTCATAAAGATCTCATCTGAGTTCTATATAATTATGTTAGTTTTTATTTTTCTTTGAATTATAGTATCATATGCCTCCAAACATGAGAGTACCCTAAACTATAATGGATATGTTGTAGTTTACATTTTCTGGGTACATTGTTTAAATCACAATTTAAAACATATGTTTTTCAAGATATACTTTTTTTTATAAAACATCATAGGTATTTGATTTTCACAGTTTCTGGAAACCATGACATTACATTCTCTCATTAGCAAAGTGACATGTCTGTGAATTCAAGGACCTCAACTGCCAAAATCTGTCTAGGAAAAACCCTAGAACGTGTGATTTAGATTTTATTTACAGCTAGAATCACATATCCATTGCAAAGGTGTTAAAAGTAGTGTCATCCCTATTTGCATTCTGAATAATTGGATGAATAGAGTTCATTGGGATGCTGAATCCTTTAATTAAGATTAATAGTTGAGCTCTTAGCTACATTTAAATTTAAGCACAGCATTTACATTCCCATCAATTTCCCTTATTCAAACATTTTCTCTGAAGTTTACCATACTCACTAGTTAATTCAAGCATCCCTAGAAAACTAGTAAGAAGAAAAATTATGCTTCTGTGTTTCTATGTGGGTTTCTTGATGGAAGGTATAAATGTATGTGTGTGTTTCTCTAAGTGTACATGTACACATTTATAGAGTAGTTGAAATGAGATATTCATTGATGTGTGTCTGCTTCAATAATTTCTCCACTTTGTTTTTCATCTGTATCCCAGTTTTTACATTTTTATATAGAATTTTAATTCATTTTACATTCTGATCACTGCCCCCATCCTCCCTTCATAAAATCCTACTCCCTCCCCTCTCATTCACCACTGAGAGGGTGGGGTCCCCTGGGGTATCACCCAACTTAGGAACATGCTCTCCTACTGAGTCCATACAAAGCATCTAAGTTGGGACCAGATTCTACAGACAGGCACCAGCATTGGAGATAGCCTCTGATTCAATTTGGGGGATCCACATGGAGACTGAGATGTATATCTACTACATTTGTGCTAGGGGCCTAGGTCCAGCCCCTGTATGTTCTTTGATTAGTGACTCAGTCTGAGACCACCAAGGGTCCAGGTTAGTTGACACTGTTGGTCTTCCTGTAAAGTTTTTATCCTCTTCAAAACCTTCACCAATCCTTCCCCCAACTCTTTCTTCTGAGCTCTGTCCAATGCTTGGTTGTGCATTCTGCATCCTGCATCTGTTTCAGTCAGCTGCTGGGTGGTGCCTCTCAGAGAACAGTTATGATAGGCTACTGTCTGAAAGCCTAGCAGAGTATCATCAATAGTGTCAGGATTGGTGCTTACACATGAATGGGCCTCATGTTGGGCCTGTTATTGTTTGGGCATTCCTCCAGCCTCTGCTCCATCTTTGTCCCTGCATTTCTTTTAGGCAGAACAAATTTTGGGTCAAAAGTTCTGTGGGTGGGTTGGTGTTTTCATCATTCCAGTGGTGGGGGGGTGGTCCTGCCTTGCTACAGGAGGTGGCTTCCATCAGGTTCCATATCCCTACTACTGTGCTTCAGCTAATGTCACCCATATTACCTCTGGAGCCTCAATACATCTCAAGTCTCTGCCATGTCCTTGAAATTCCTCATGTCCCCCCTAACCTCAGTAATTGTGGATTTCTATTTTATTCTCCTATATCTATGGGTCTTTCTTGTCTCTTCCATACCTGATTTTGACCCCACTCCTTTGCCCTCCCCATTTTATTTTTTTTTTTTAAGTGGTAGTTTGTATAGATCATATTTTTTTAATTTATTTAATTATTTAAATAAATCATGATTTACTTATTCACACAGGGGTTATAAACACAAAAAGGCAGGATGTGGGGAAGGGAATGACACCGAGCATAGGTGTTCAGGGGGAGTACAGATATCTTTCAGAACAGTTATCAGCTGAGTGTGAGTTCAGGGGACAGGTCACTATGGCTCTGCCTATGATTCACTTTTCTTTATCAAAGTTTGGTACTGTCCACCCGAAGCTGCCTATTTAAAAGACCTATGATTATCCGTATCAACACTAGGAAAGATTTCCTTCTTGTCCCCCAGAAGACTGTGCCTGATTACAATAGCTTATAGTCCCTTTCTTTTTGCAGTGTTTTTCCCTGCGCGCGAGACCCCAGACATTTTGTTAGCCTTCAGATGAATATCTAGTACTATTTGCTGATGTGTTAGGAATATGGATGATTTAGGATCGATCTGCTACAAAGCAGCAAATGAATCTAGTGGACACACACACACACAATCTCCTCATTCAGATCAGCTTACGAGAGAGTGAGAGAGAAACACAAACTGTCGACCACACATCCCGAAGCGCAGGACGCGCTACTGTTCGCGAGCGCACACACAACACACACAGCACACGCGCGTCCTGCTTCAGAGACGACATCAACACAGGCTTCAAAACACGCTACGGTATTCCGGTCTGAGTGCGGGCGAGTTGAGTGGCAGAATGGAGGGAGAGATGACCGACCGTCGCGCTCACACTAGCAGCAAGTCACAATTCTCACCCTCTATATTATCAAATACTCATCTCGTAGTGTGTGAGAGAAAGAGACTATCTATATCTGATCACATGGTTTATGATGTGGTGAGGTGGTGGGGGTGGGAGGTTGATATAACACTTCTCTCTTCTATCTCTGCAGATATCTATGTATTATATCTATTGCAACACTCCCTCGGATACAAATAACACACACACAATAGTTTAAAGTAGGAGTAATACATAATTAATAAGAAGGTTAATTTAATGGGGGTTGGGGCTGTGTTGAGGGGTGTGAGGTGGGGGTGTGTGATGGGAATAGGGTTGGTTGGGGGAGGGGTGGATTTATAGTGATGGTTGTGTTGGGGGGGGTGGGGATGGGGGGGGGGGAGGAGAGATGTAAGCAGGGGGGGGGGGGGGGAGATATATCTCATATACTCTGATGAGTGAAGTTTTATTAAGGGTTGTTTAGTTTAATCTATCTCCTCTCTATATCATCTATATGTGGTTTTTGATAATTTGGAGAGGTTGTTGGGTGTGGTGGATTATGTTGTGATGGTGTGTGATGTAATGGTAGAGTGGGGGATCTATCACAAGTTTGAGTGAGTTGTTGTGTGTGTGCGAAGAGGGAGGAGAGGGTATATATATATATATATATCTATCATATATACTATATCTCATCTCTATCTATATGAGGGGAGGAGTGTGTGGGGTGTGTACATTGGTGGTGGAGTGGTGTGATAGGGAAGTGTTGTGAGAGGTGAGTGGGTGAGAGTGGTTGGGGTGAAGTTGAGAGAGAAGTGGAGAGGTTCTAAAGATCATGTAAGCAATATCATATAGAATGTCGAGAGAATGAAAACAAATACACACACACACACACAAGGTGTGTTGTGTGTTTGATGTGTGAGGCGTTAGACTGGGTGTGAGGAGGTTGGGAGGGAGGAGTAGGTTGGATGCTACACCAAAATAGAGAGGACTGTGAGTGTGTGAAGAGTGTTGAGTGAGAGAGAAGATTTTCTCTCATCTATCTATCGCGATATAGGTATTATGTATTAGAAAATTTACTATTGAGATTTATGAGAAGAACTATCTACTCACTCAGAGTGTTTTGAGTGGTGTTTAGTGTAAATCATAGAACATATAAAAAATCGAGTCTAGGATATAGTATAGTTACTATAAAAAACCGAACGAAAGATAAAATACATCTTTAGAGATCTTGAGATCTTGCATTACACAAAAAGAGCGGCATTGAAGATTAGAATATATTATCAAGCGTCTGGTGGTCGCATGTGACTGATAATTACTAGATTAAATGACATGAAACACATGTCTGGTAGGTTTATTGTTAGTGGGTGGATTAGTTTGGAAATGGAGGGAGAGACTGATCTAGCATTGGTTTCTGGGGTCGAAGGCTTCAACTTGTGGAATTTAATTTATAATGGATTATGGTAGGATGAAGGTTAATTGGAGTGGTTTTTAGTGGAGTGAGAAAGCAAAGTGTGATGGAGATCAGACTGCTGGGGTTGCTGGTCTTAAGTATGATTATATATTTGGTATTTTTTCTGGAATTTATAGTTAGGTGTGTGTGTGAAAGACTATAGCGTAGGTAAATTGGTGTTGTTGGAGAAGTGTATTCTAATTTTAATTTAATGTGATATTTTATATTATATGTACTAGATTGAATTGAGTAATGTTTTAGGGTATAAAGTATAAAGTAATACGCCTATTTCCCTAATAACTACAACATAAGTTATGTTGGATTTTTTATCAGAGGCTTTTTTTAGCATACAAATGAGACATGATTAAATGTGAGTTTTTTCTTTCAGTTTCTTGTTTATATGTGAATAACATTGAATGGTATTATTCCTATATTGCACCATCCCTAAATCCCTGGGAGATGAATCCAATTAGTGATCATAGTGAGGCACAAGTATTTTGATGTATTCTTGGAGATTCATAATTCAGAGCGAGCGATAGAGAATTTTCACTGAGTGTTTTTGCATGATGTGGCTTCCAGAGCTGCTCAAGTAAAATGTTGGTTTGAAATACAGTTCTCTTTGTTGAATCATATATTAATTTTTTTATCGTATCAGAAGTGACTTGATTCATCTGCCTGAGAGCATAAATGAAATTTGGCATTGTATTCCTGTATGTTTCTGTATTTAGTGAATAGGTGTGAGGAGTATTGGTATGAGCTCTTTCTTGGAAAGCAGATTTCTATGGTACAACCATATGGCTCTGGGATTTTTGTTTTGTTTTGTTTTTTTTTGTTTGTTTGTTTTAATGATTGCTTCTTTTTCTTTAAGGGTTATAGGCTCTAAATGATGTTACTGGATCTTAGATATAACTCTGTTTATGTGGTATCTGTCTGAGAAAATCAACCATTTCATCTAGATTTTTCCAGTTTTGTTGAGTATTGGCTTTTGTAGTAAAGATCTAATACATTGAATTTCATCAGTTTCCTATTGTTATGTCTTCCTCTTCATTTCTGATTTTAATTTGACTCTGCTTTTTAGTTAACTTGGCTAAGAGTTTGTTCTATTTTGTTGATTTTTCTCAACAACAAACCACAAAAGAGCCAGGTCTTGGTTTCTTAATTTCACTGAATTCTGTTTGTTTCTAAATGATTGATTTCAGCCCTGAGTTTGAATATTTCCTGCTATCTTTTCTTCTTGGTCTGTTTGCTTCTTTTTGTTCTAGAGCTTTCAGGTATGCTTTTACATTGATAGTATGTCATCTCTCCAGTTTCTGTGAAGCATTCAATGCTATGGACTTTCCTCTTAGCATTACTTTCATTGTGTCCTGTAAGTTTTGGATATGTTATACTTTTATTTTCATTGAATTCTAGAAATAATCTTTATTTTTTCTTCTTTATTTCTCCCCGGACCAAGTGATCATTGAGTAGATGTTCAGTTTATGATGAGTTTGTGAGGTTTATGCTGTTTTTTTAAGTTTACACTTAACTCATGGTGATCTGAAAAGATGCAAGGGGTCATTTCAATCCTCCTGTATCAGTTGAGGCTTGCTTTAAGTCAGATTATATGGTTAATTTTGGAGAAATCTTCATGAGTGCTGAAAGGAATGTAATATTCTTTTCCTTTTGGGTAAAAATTCTATAGATATCTGTTAGATCCATTTGGTTCATAAGACCTGTTAGTTTTCACAGTGTCTCTCTTTAGTTTCTGTTTATGATGACCTGACCATTGATATGAGTGGTATTTTGAAGTTCTCCCACCATTATATGTCTGGGGATTCATTGTGTCATTTGAGCCTTAAAAAAATGGTCTTTTTTTCCATTGTGCCCATGCTACTAATGAACACTGTGGATTTTTGAAAGATGAATTAAAAACTAATGAAAACAAACTCTCTAAATGACCTCTCAACCTCATTTATTCAATGGATTATATTATTATTTAACTGACTCAGTGAATTTGTTTTTTCCTGAAACATACCTTAATATTTAGTTCCATATATGTAGTTCTTTTACATAAAAATGTACTTTAATAAATTATTATTTCTCTTAAAAAAAAAAAGAAGAAATGGTTTTTTTCTTTCATGACTGTGTGTATCCTTGTACATGGGGCACAGATATTCAGAACTGAGACATCATCCTGGTGAATTTTTACTTTAAGAATATGAAGTGTTGTTCCCATTTCTTTTGATTCTTTTTGTAGAAAAGTCTATTTTTTTTATATAGAATGGCTACTCCACTTGTTTCTTGGTCTATGTTTTTCCAGACCTTTACACGAGGTAGTGTCTATCTTTATTGTTGAGATTTGTTTCTCGTCTGCAGCAGAATGATGTATCCTGCTTGTTCGTTAACTGTCTTTTTATTGGAAGTTGAGTACATTGATATTGAAAGATATTAATGACCAATAATTATTAGTTCTTGTCATTTGATCTTGGTGATGGTATTCTCTCTCTCTGCTCCCCCCCCCTCTGTGCATGTATGTGTTTCTCTTGTTTGGTTTTGCTGTTAGATGATTAATTTCTCTTGTCTTTTGAGTGTAGTTAACCACCTTGTGTTTGCGTTTTCATTTTAGCATCCTCTGTATGGCTGAATTTGTAGAAAGATATTGTTTAAAATGTGGGTTTGTCCAAATTCCAAGATATTTGGAATATCAGTTTCCACATCTGTGTTATTGGAGGTCAGATCAAAAGTTCTGGTTCTCTCTTGAAGGTAGCCAAAAGAAAAAAAGCATTGCAGTGGCAAAAACTTCTTCTTGTGAGATATTAAGGTTGCTTTTATTATAATAATACTATGTACCTATCTTAAGTCTAAGTTACATTACAGTTGTTGCTGACCTGCTAGTCTGAGTTCCTCTGAGGTCAGAAGTTCTGGTGTTTAGACCCTCACCCTAAAACAGCAGAGGATTTAGTAAGGTAGCCTTTGTTCTTATCTCTACAGGCTCCAACTCCCAGCCTACTAGTTAAAGTTTCAGAAAGAAAGGGGAGCATATTGAAAAGTGATTTCTTCTCCAAAAATTTCTCTCCTCCAAAATCTCTCTCTAAATCTCTGTCTTTTCTCCTTGTCTTCAGCAATATACATCTTTCAGAATACATGATCACATGGTAAAAATTTCACCATGTGTTTACACATAAATTCAAATCATAAATTGAATAAGAAGTTTACAATAGACAATGTTTACATATTTTCCCATTAAGACTAGATATTCATTGTCTGTCACTAGCTCTACAGGTTTATGGAGAGTAAAACTAAGTTATCATTGAAGTTTTGTATAGATAAACCCAGTCAATACTTTATATTAAGTCCTTGCACCTACATGAAATGGTTATTTGTCTTTTATGACTTTTGGTTGTTTTAAAACCTTTGGAATGTATTCTAAGTTGTAAATACCTATTTTCTATTTCAGAAGCAATTAACCTGTTATACCTGGAGACTTGTAGAGTTCTTATTTCAGTTTTCATATGAAAGAGGGCTTTAATAGCAATCCTATTAAAAAGGGTTTAATAATTACTAGTATAATTTTAGGAGTCTCATAGGATCATCATTAAGAATCAAGAAATACTCTACTTGTCTATATAGTATCACTACAAGGCAGTGCTTCCTTGTGTTGTGCAGAAATATGCACAAAAACAGTGGGATAATATCTAGCGATTGTTGCTTATATTTAATAATAACATAAAAAATATTAGTAGCAGGAATTTTTCCTAAAATTTACTCCCTTCAGCCTTGCCTAGAAGCACTTATCAATCATGATTTTACAGTCTATGGTGAAATCCATATCAGGAAGATCAACTGCTAGATTTTAGCTTCTCTTAGATGGTTCCTGGCATAATGTTGATTGAATAGTTTGCTAGGTAGAGAAGATTGTGTTGACATCTCTGGTGTTTTAAGGTCCTCAAGACATCTGTCTGGGACTTTCTTGCTTGTAGAGTCTCTGGTGAGAAGTCAGATGTAATTCTGGTAAGTCTGCTTTTATATGTTACTTGGACCTTTTTCCCTTGCAGCTTTTAATATTCTTTCTTTGTTCTGCATATTTAGTATTTTAATTGTTATGTAGCTCAAGGATTTTCTATTTTGGTCCAATATATTCAGTGTTCTGTAAGTTTCTTTTACTGTTATAGTCATGTGTTTCCTTTGGTTAGGGATGTTTTCCTCTAATTTTGTTGAAGATATTTTCTGGGCCTTTGAACTGGAAATCTTCTCCTTTTAGTCCTATCATCTTAACCTCTGTCTTTTCATAGTTTCTCAATTTTCCTGGATGTTTTTGTTAGAAGCTTTTTAGATTTGGCATTTTCTTTGAGGAGGATAGCAATTTCTTTTATTGTATCTTCTTAGCCCAAGATTCTCTTGGTATCTTGCTGAAAGCAATCTACAGACTCAGTGCAATTCCATTAAAATTCCAACTCAATTCTTCATAGAGTTAGAAAGATCAATTCTCAAGTTCATTTGGAATAACAAAAAGCCCAGGATAGTGAAAACTATTTTCAACAACAAAAGAACTTCTGAGGGAATCACCATCCCTGACCTCAAGCTGTAATACAGAGAAATAGTGATAAAAACTGCATGGTATTGTACAGAGACAGGCAGGAAGTATGTATGGAATAGAATTGAAGACCCAGAAATGAACCCACACAACTATGGTCACTTGAACTTTGACAAATGAGCAAAAGCATCCAGTGGAAAAAAAGACAGCATTTTCAACAAATGGTGTTGTTTCAACTGGAGGTCAGCGTGTAGAAGAATGCAAAATGACCCATTCTTATCTCCGTGTACAAAGCTCAAGTCCACATGGATCAAGGACCTCCACATAAAAACCAGATACACTGAAACTAATAGAAGAGAAAGATGGGAAGAGTCTGGAATACTTGGACACAGGGGAAAGTTCCTGAACAGAACACCAATGGCTTATGTTCTAGGTTCAAGAATTGACAAATGAGACCTCATAAAACTGCAAAGTTTCTGTAAGGTAAAGGACACTGTCAATAGGACAAAACAGCAACCAAGATATTAGGCAAAGATCTTTAACAATCCTATATCTAATACAGGGCTAATATCAAATACGTACAAAGAACTCAAGAAATTAGACTCCAGAGAATCAAATAATAATAATATAATAATATAATAATAATAGGGTTCTTTTAAAAATGGGATACAGAGCTCAACAAAGAAGTCTCAACTGAGGAAACTCAAATGGTCAAAAGCACCTAAAGGATGTTCAACATCTTAGTCATCAGGGAAATGCAAATCAGAACAATTCTGAGATTCCACTGCATACCAGTCAGAATGTCTAAGACAAAAATCTCAGGTGATAGCAGATGCTGGTGGTGATATGGAAAAAGAGAAACACTCCTCCATTGTTGGTGGGAATGCAAGCTGGTATAACTACTCTGGAAATCAGTCTGGCATTTCCTCAGAAAACTGGACATAGTATTACCTGTGGATCCAGCTATACCACTCCTGGGCATATACACAAAAGATGTGCCAAAATATAACAAGGACACATGGACCACTAAGTTCATAGCAGCCTTATTTATAATAGCCAGAAGCTGCAAGAACCCAGTTGCCCTTTAACAGAGAAATGGATACAGAAAATGTGGTACATTTATACAATGAAGCTATTAAGAACAATAGAAGTCATGAATTCTAAGGCAAGTGGATGGAACTAGAAAAATATCATCTTGAATGAGGTAATTCCAAACAAAATAATACACATGGCACACACTCACTGATAAGTGGATATAGCCCTAAAGCTCTCAATACACAAGATATAACTCACAGACCACATGAAGCATCCTGAAGAAGGAAGACCAAAGTGTAGGTGCTTTGGTCCTTCTTAGAAGGAGTAACAAAATACTCACTAGAGCAAAATATAAAGACAAAGTATGGAGCAGAAATTGAAAGAGGTGCTGTCTGGAGACTGCTCCACCTGTGATCCATCCCATGTGAAGTCACCAAATGCAGACAGTGTTTGTGTATGCCAGGAAATACAAGCTGACAGGAGCCTGATATAGCTGTCTCCTGGGGAGGCTCTGCCAGAGCCTGACATATACAGAGGTGGATGCTCACAGCTAACCATTGAACTGATCACAGGTTCCCAAGTAGGAGTTAGAGAGAAGACTGAAGGAGCTATAGGGTTTGTGGGCCCCATGGGGAGAGTGACAACCAGAGCTCCCAGGGTCTAAAAGCCAGCCTGAGACACACATGGAGGGACCTATGGCTCCAGCTATATATGTAAGGGAGGATGGCCTTGTTGGCATCGCTGGGAGAGGACATCCTTGGTCCTGTGAAGGCTGGATGCCCCAGTGGGGGGAATTCGAAGGATGGAGGTGGGTGGGGCACACCCTCATAGAAGCAGGCGAATGGGGGATAGGTGGGCTTTTGGGAGAAATGGGGAAAGGAGATAACATCTGAAATGTAAATAAATAAAATATCCAAAAATAACCTAAATGAATTTACTAAATTTAGAATTTTATTTACTATTCCTCAGGAATTTTCTTGCAAATTACAGAAATAAACATTGATATAGTAATAGTATTAAATATCTAAGAAGATTAAGTGTTCCAAAATTAAATATGCTTCTATGAGTTGTTGCAGAAAGAGAAAATAGATGGTGGGCAATGGTAAATATTTATAGCAGGAAAAGAAACGTTCTATCTATAATAAGTAAGCCTTTATACTGAAGAATGAACAGTGCTCTATAAGATAATGCAACAAAATCCATTCTCTATTAAAAGAACATCAACAATTTTACAACATTGTTGTTCAAAAGTAAAGTTTCGTATATATAACATGGGATACTTTTATATACAAAGAAATCAGAAATGAGTATACAGGCAAATGCTTTATGAGTTTTGCTGAATTATAGCTAAAAGAAAAATTGACCTGATAACCGCAAATTTCAGGAGTAAGTCATTTTGCTATTCCTTTAGTTATTCATTTCGTTGTCCATTTTGCTCTAATGCACAATAGAATTGAGTATAGACTTCAGTGTGGTTAGACCAGCTATATACAGGTAAGAAGAAATTAGCAAAGGTACATTGCTTGCATGTATGTAGTATAGTGTAGAGTCAGGGGGTTGAGATAATCAGGATAGAGATAATAAGAAGAGTGATAACGGCAAGAACAAGAATTAGAGCCGGGAGGTGGTGGCACACACCTTTAATCCCAGCACGTGGGAGGCAGAGGCAGAGGCAGAGGCAGAGGCAGAGGCAGAGGCAGAGGGCAGAGGCAGAGGCAGAGGCAGAGGCAGAGGCAGAGGCAGAGGGCAGAGGCAGAGGGCAGAGGCAGAGGCAGAGGCAGAGGCAGAGGCAGAGGCAGAGGCAGAGGCAGAGGCAGAGGCAGAGGGCAGAGGGCAGAGGCAGAGGCAGAGGCAGAGGCAGAGGCAGAGGCAGAGGCAGAGGCAGAGGCAGAGGCAGAGGCAGAGGCAGAGGCAGAGGCAGAGGCAGAGGCAGAGGCAGAGGCAGAGGCAGAGGCAGAGGCAGAGGCAGAGGCAGAGGCAGAGGCAGGCGGATATCTAAGTTCAAGGCTAGCCTGGTCTACAGAGTGAGTTCCAGGACAACCAGGGCTATACAGAGAAACCTTGTCTCAAAAACAAAACAAAACAAACAAACAAACAAACAAACAAAAAAAAAAAAGAATTAGAGACTTCTGGTTAAACCACAGTTGCCAAAGTGAAGGAATGGACTTGCCAGTGAGAGCAAGGACAAACCAGCAAAGGAAGAGAATGCTTCCTTCTTCCATGTCCTTTATATAGGCTGCCTGCAGAAGGTGTGGTAGAGATTAAAGGTGGATCTTCTTACAGCCAAAGATCTGGATATATGTAAGAGTTGTCCAGCTCAATTTTTGTATGTGACTCATGTGTGACTCCTAACAGCAGGAGCAGGGACTGTATCTGACTCTGTTGCCTGCCTTTAGATCAATCCCTTTTCCCTATGGGCTGTCTTGCCTAGCCACAATAGGAGAAGATGGCTCCAGTCCTACTGCACCTTTATATGTCATAATGGGTTATCTCTGGGATGCCTCCTCTTTTCTGGGAGAAAGGAAAGACAGGAGGATAGGGGAGGGAAAGTGAAAGGGAGGGAAATGTAACCATGATGTAAAGTAAATTAAAAATACTAATTTGGAAAAAACATAAACAAACAAGGCAAAACAACAACAGAAAACAAAGATCTGCATAAAAATGTTTCCTCTTACCTCAAAGATAGAGATTAGAAGTGAGTCTTCTCACATCCATAAGTGTGCCCAATCTTTTGGGTTTTAGCTAATTCCAGATATAACCATGTTGACTAGCAAAAATAGGCAGCTCAAGGTCCAGTTGTTTTGCAATGAAGGCCTTAGGGTGGAGCAAATAAATCCCTATTATTTTCATCCTTTTACAAAATATCAGAAGAAAGGGAAAAGGTCAAAAAATAAATGTGTCCTGGCTTCAGTGATGTCTTGACCTTGCCTTTTTGAATAATGTTTTCTTAAACTGGTGGCACTATTTGTGGTCTGTGAACTCACAGGAGTGATACAGCTGGCACTATGATACAGCCGAATCTTGTTCTTAATTACTAATTACCCAGGGAAGTAAGAAAAACATAGTTTAACTTTAACTTTTCATATTATTTAAAAAATTATTACTAATGCTAATTAATTTAAGAGTTACCATGAATTTGAAGGAGAGTGGGAGGGGAATCAACGAGTTTAAAGAGAAAACATGAGGAGATAAAGTAATTGTTTTCATAATCCCCAAAATAAAATAATGATATATTAAGTATTACTAATTTCTGAGAGAGGAGTTATTCTCAGTGCGTTAGAGCTGAAAGTGGAAGTTGCCTTCCAATCACAGTTTCAATGACTTCTTGGTGAGATGATCCCCTCTGTGTGGAATGCTGGCCAGTAGAAGAGAAGGCTCTTGGAACACCAGGGTTTGCTCTCTCTGGCGTATTCATTGCCTCTATGGCACTTAAGAAAATTAGATATGATTTTGTGATAAGCTGATGTGTAATCATTGTGTGTAATAATTCTCTTTTTGCCTTTGACTCCATTAGATCTCTCCTGTGCTGACAAGTTTTTGGTGGCTAGACAAAGCTCAGAGCTGCAAACAGTGTCTAAGACCATCAAATACATGAGAGGTTCTGTCAGGCACTTAAAAACTTGCTGGTGTGTTCTTTCTTAACTATTGAGTAAAGTTTTGGAAATCTCTGTTTTCCTTTGTTCCCTATAGAAATAATTAGTGATGAAAGTAATTAAAATTTATACTAGATGCCTAATGGTTTGTCCCTACATTAAGAAAAGTTGAATAACAATATCTGATTAATATCTGTTGAAAACAGTGCCTTTGCTAACTCTTTAAAAATGGTTTATTTATTTTTATTTATATAAGTACACTGTAGCTGTCTTCAGACACACACCACAAGAGTATTAAAGATGTATTAAAGATGGTTGTGAGCCAATGTGGTTGCTGGGAATCAAGCTCATGGCCTCTGGAAGAGCAGTCAGTACTCTTAACCTCTTAACCACGGAGGCATCTCTCCAGCCCTGCCTCTTTTTTTAAATCCATGTCATACTCTTTATATTATAAATATTTATTTTCAGTTGAAAAATAAAATATTTGGTGACTTGAAATGTTAGACAACACCAAAATTTTAAATAATTTAAATATTTTTGAAACACCATAATAATATTTTTAGGTATATTGCTTTTGTCTATGACTCTTGAGTTTTCGTTATCATTTCTCATGAATTTTGATAATTACCATAGCAGCAAATTATTCTCAAAGTGACTGAGTATTTTGAATAGGAAGTTTTGCAGTGACTTCAAAAGCCTCATAAGATTTTGGTGATACTGAACAGTGGCTTCAGAAATTCAAAGATGTATTTCTAGGCAATCCCAGTTAGAGGATTATAAATGAGTTTCAGTAATGCTATAGAGAGACCCCAGTTGCCAAGTTAGCAGGATAGTAAATGAACGTTTGTGAGAAAAAGGACATAGTGACAAAGCTTCTCAGCAGATCATCAAGATTTTAAGAAAATAAATGGTAGCTGGGTGGTACTGGCGTATTTCTGTGACCCAGGAGGCAGAGGTATTTCTTGAGTTTGAGACCAACCTGGACAACAGAGTGAGGTCCAGGACAGCCAAAGCTACACAAGATGTCCTGTCTTGTAAAACATAAATGCATAAATAAATAAAAAAGGCATGCTTCATTCATTTATATAGTTAATGATATTTGACTTTTCAATTTGCAGTAAGTTTAAGTGCAGTGTGAATGAATAAAGAAAAGATAATTGCTCCAGTGGAAGGAACTACACACAGGCACACATAGACACATTAACTCAACTCAGTGGATTATACAAAAATAAAAGAAGAGATGAAGTTGGAAGCAGACTGCAATGAGGGTGGGGCTTGACATTACTTGAGGGAACATGTGCTGATATGATCAAATACATTAAGCACAGATACGAAATCCTAAAATAATAAATAAAAATGTATTTTAACGATTGGTCTGTACAGTGAAAAGAAGATATGAAAGATGTTTTAAAAAAATTAATAAAAACCAATGGATTGCATTTGAGAGTTCAACTTCAGGGCTTAATGGTTCCATAATTTCTTTGATCTTGTCTATTATTATTTTTGTTATTGTTGTTGATAGGTTAATTTTCCTATAGTTAATATAATAGCCACATTTAGCAATGCTAGAAAGCAAGTCCACAGTATCTGACTGCTTACAGATAATGTGAAAGAAGCACTTGGTTTTGGCTATCCATTTATTCAGTAATAGGAGAACAGATCTAGTACTGAAGTAAGTCCCCTTACCTGTTCTTTACGGCATAGAATTAGTTACCTGAGGAAAGAGGGGTTAGTCGTACAAACCCTGACTAACACAGAAAGTATAGCATTTTTTTCTCTCCAAATACTACTATGATATTCTCACAGGCATGTCCCCAATATCATATAGAAACATATAGGGCACAGAGGAAATCTAATTGGGGAAATAAGAGAACTGGCTTCTATCTCATCATTGCTTCTAAACAAATTTGTGTTTGTAAGAAAGCTTCTTTATTTCTGGACTCCAGTCCCCAAGATATCCTTAGGTAACATCATGTGTATTAGTCTATAGGAGTTAATCTCTATGAATAGGAATTCTGAACAAGTTCTCTCGTTGCCAGAGACTTTGAACCAAGTGCCATTGAACTGAATTTTGTTCTCCTATTAATATAGTATAAAAATTAGCAATGGGTCTTGGTATGTGTTATCTCTGAGTCTGGACACAGTATGTAATAGCAAACAAGTTATACAATCTTTTCACATCTTGATTTCCTTGATTTTACAGACAGGGTACCTAGAATGGATATTTAAAGAATTTAATTAGAAAACATGTATAAAGCATTTGGCTAAATGCCTAGCATGCACACATGCTGAGTAAATATTAGTCATTGCTCTTATAGTGTTACTGTTTTACAAGAGACTGTTGCTTAAAATAACTTACATTAATCTCACTTTTAAGATCCAGGAAGAGTTAAGAGTCATACTTCCATGGATCAGAACTTCTTTTCTGGTGCCTTCTCTTGTCTCCATTGACTTTTACATTTTCTTAGAGTCTTCCAATATTATGGATCAGAAACTAGTTACAAATTAAGGGCCTTGCCATTTTAATTGAGTTTTGAATAATTTTAAATCCAGAGATGTGAAAACACAGCAATATCTAAAGTGATATAGAAAGAAGAAACATAGGAACAAAGGAATTCACACACACACACACACACACACACACACACACACACACACACATGAGAGATAAAATATTTGCAAATAAATTAAAACATTTATTTGCAAAAGTGTGTGAATAACTTGAGTTCCTTTATTTGCATCATGGGAACTACTTTTAAAATTTGAGAACAAGAAAAATTTGGTAATCTTCAGTTATGTCCTTCGTATGCCATGGCATTTGGTGAGTAGAGTCAAAGCATTTCAGAAACATCCAGATATTATACATTTATGGAATAGATATTTTTATAAAAATATATCATAAGTCCTTTATTTCTGTTTTCTTTTTTTCTGAACTAAAGTCTTATGTTTTGAGGAACAGAAAGATCTTGAGTTAATATTAGTATAAGCTTCTTAGAGAAATCCCTTTTCATCATATTGAAAACATGGCAAGATTGGAGGGATGGGAATTATTATTGTCATCTTTCTTTTACTAAAGGGAATCATGAGTGTCACCCAGCCAGAATGTGGTCAACAGAGAGTTTTGTAAGGCAAATGATCTTATTCCCAGACAACCAATACTGTTATTCTGTTTTATTCATGTATCTTGAGATTCTTTTGGCAAGTAATCAATGTTACCGTTGTTCAAAAAGGATTTGAAGATTAGTAGAATAAAGTTGGGCTATTTCCTAAATGGAAATCTAAGTGATAATGTGCTCCAGAGTCCAATTATCTTAGTTAAAATAGTTTGTAATGCTAGATGTTGGTACCCAGATGGCACAAATGTCTGTTATGCTCTGTCCTGTTTCCATTACCTATTAGTTGGGGATACAATCACCTTAGATGTATTACTAGTAGGTTATATAAAAGCATAGATGGAATTCATTCTGCTTTACTCAGAAATATTTCTTTTGCTATCTTTAAGTATCAATCAAGTGTAACAAAATGATAAAATATCAAAACAATATACAATAAATAGAAAAATATTAATGACACATGCTATAATTTTGTGGGAATTTTAGTCCAGTATATGTGATTTAAAAGGAAGCAAAATCATGTAAGAACTGCACACAGCAGGTCAGAATCATGGTGCTGCTAAGAAACCAGGAGTTGTTTTTATAAATGTATTTTCCAGTTTGGGAACAGCTACTCTCAGTAACAACTTCTTTTTAATAGCAGCATCATAGCCACTTGATCCACAGAAGGAAGTAATTAAATTTAATAGAGGCAATCCTCATTTTAAGGACACCCTCGATTTAAAGTAGCAGGGGAGCATAATTAAGTCTAATGGAAACCATGGTTTGAAAATGAAGATACACTATCAAGTAAGGAAAGGCAGACCATGTCTACACAGTAACAACTGCCTGGCTAATCAGGGCTACAAGCTGTGGTTATTTCATATTATTCAACCAAGGCAAAGCTTGAGGGTGGAGATTTGCTTATTTATTTATTTAGTTTGAATTGCATTTATAATTGGATTTGAGTAACTATAAACCACAGTATTAGATGAGCTTAAGGCTCATACAAATCTAAAAAGGAAAAGGAGAAACTGAAATAATTAACTGAGTTTTTCTAAACAACAGTGTTTTCCTATATACATGGATAATTAAAAGAGAAAACACATAGTTTACATAACCAGCAAAGTCATCAATGTTGCCATTTTAATTCTGCACAAGTTATAAGTTTCACTTCAGTTGAGGAAACCAACTATAACTCAAAGTCACAGCATAAAATAGTATCTGAAATGATGTTTGAAATGAACAAAGTCAGTTTAGAGCATATGTAATAACCCGGGTCTACAAAAAGGAGTTCATGATATCTATGTAGTTTCAGTTCATCCCTGCTCCTATTTTTCAGACAGATAGTGAGCCTACAATGTTCTGTTATTTCATAGAGATTCAAACGAATAAATAGATGGCATGGTCAAGAAGATGTAGATAGATAAATATCTGAAAATAATAGTAATCAAGTAAGTGGTAATAGAATAAATATTATTTCTTTAGAGAAAGAATGAATGTGAGTAAAACATGGTTAGAATTAGTTTTTAAATGTGTATCAAATATAAAACTAAGATAAAAATGTCAAAATATAACATAACATGTCTTAATGACATAAATAAATAATAAATTAGGTGGCCACTGAACATCACAGAATGCTTTTATATTTGTTAAAAACTCATAAGTATGTATAGCTGGAAAGTGGGGTCAATAGTTAATAGTACTTGGTGTTGTTGCAGAGGACCCAGGTTTTTTTCTTAGTATCTACCTGATGTCTATTGATTGCCCTCTTTTGGCCTCTGTAGAAACTAGGCATTATATATGTGAGCATACACTATATTTGAATATATTTTCTGCCCTTTACAATATGACATTTTAAAGTGTTATTTATTTTATACATATGAGTACACTGTAGCTGTCAAAGATTTACTTATTTATTTATGTATATGAGTGCTCTCTTTACATATATGTGTCCATGACAGAAGAGGGAATCAGATCCCATTATAGATGCCTCAGCATCTCTTGAAGATGTCTTAACCACTGAGCCATATCTCTAGCCAAAATACGACATTTTACTGAAATGGTAAATGTTTCAAGAAAGAACATGAGTTGTCATGTCTTCAGGACAACTAGAAGAAAAGTATGTGGAACTTAAGATCCAAAGTGTATATTAGGAAAAAATAATGAAATAGGAGAATAAGGAAAGTTACCATGTGCCATAAGCTCTCTGAAATCTGACAGGGTGCCTTGGCATTACAGTGTATACCTCTAAGCTCTGTTCATTTGTTTTGCAAACACATTACAAGCAATTACATTGTTTTAAATGTTAGGACACGAAGGAATTATAGATGTAATTCTTTCTGTTCTAGAATTGAAGGAGACAGTGAGCAAACAATAGACAGCAACTTTGATTATCATCAGTCAACCGAAATAGTATTGGAAAGAGTCAGGGTAGCTTAGAAACATGAAACAAATAAGGAAAAGCTGGCTTCTGAAAGAATGGGACAACAAGCTCCCGGAAAGTACTTGAGAGAAACTCATAGAAATGGTCTTTGTACACAGGATGGGAGCCAGTTTACAAAGAAAAGTAGTTGTCATGTGCAGAAAAGATAATGAATACATGTACAACAGATCCATTTTTTCCAAAATCCCTGTCCTTCTTTGGTGGCTTCGAAGGCTTGTTCTAGTTGTAAAAGTTCATGGAGTTGATATAATATAATTTGGTATTTCATCATTTTTGAATATATTTTCTTTCCTTTTAAAAGTGACCTTGCATTCATGAATAGAATTTTGTATATAAAAGAAAATGGCTTTCATCTGAAAGTAGGAGAAAAAATTAGTACTATTTTTTTCCAAAGAAGTGTCCATGATTGTATTTAAAGTGGTTCTATAAATAAATATTCTGCAATCTTCAAAACACTTTAGGAAAAGAACAAAGTTCAGCTCTGTAGCTCATTTAAAAATATCAGTCTTCAGTTGAGATGGACCCAGAGAGGTTTATTCCCATGGATTTATGTGCTCTCAGAAGCTACATTTAAAGTACAGGGTAGCTGAAAGATGCTTAATTACTGACTTTAGTCATTACAGCTCTGACTTCAGTCTCCCATTTAAATAGAATGACAGTATTATCAAAACTAACCTGTGAAGCTTTATTGAAACTATCTTTGTGGTAATCTCTTTTTAAAATGCATTGTTTTTAATTAGACCTTGGTTTTCAGAGCAAGAAGGGTCAGTGGAAGAAAACAACTGCAATGTGATCCCAGCTACAGTGCTACATCTTTACAAAATTCAATTATTTCTCTGCACTGTGGTACAGGAAGCATTTGGCAACTGATTAAAACAATTCTTAAAGCAAATTATAGCACTGTCAGAAAACAAGAAATCACAATGTCAAAACACAAGGACGTTTCTATGCAAAACGCCTTGTAAGTGTCTCTGACAGACGATTGCTGTCTGCTTGTTATATTAGTTTCATTAATTTGGTCCACATCAAGCACAAAAGGGAGGGGGTACTTCAGAACATTTGCTTTTGAAAGAAAAATGTTCAAATGCTTAATATTTTCAAATATAACTCAAGCAGCCATGTCCGCAAATGATAGGCTTTAACTTTTCCCAAACTTACTCAGCATTCAAAATTATTTGTTTGCCAGTTCATGAATATAGATTCTGAACTATCTTTTTGGGTTTTTTTTTTTTAGTTTTTGCTAGAAAGAAAAATCTATAAAATTTGCTAACAATGTGTAGATCCTATGGGATGTAGCTTTTATTTATTGCTTTCTGAGAAAATCTTAGTAAAACACTACATAATTTGCAGTATATCTGATGTATTCCCTAGAACCTGAACTTCTGAAGTACACAGGTTTAAACAATGTACCAAGGAATTATATTTTTGTTTTTGGCTTGAGCAAAACCAAAATCTGTTTAGATTTCTTTATGAAGGAATATAGATTTTTTTAAGTTTTATGGGAATTCAAATAAATGCATTGAAGGTTGAAACACTAGATGTACAGTAAATCAAAATTATCTATGAGAAATACATCTAGTGACATATTTTCTGTCCAGTGCTGACATTCAAGCACTCGAGGATTTTAATCCAGCCTATGAACTCTGTCACTCATGATATTACACATGGATGATAGCTGGATTCAGTGACATGGAACACCATCTCTTGTAGCTATTCATAAATTTTGAAGACTATAGAAACAAAGCAACATGACTGTAGTCAGCAGTATTTTCTCAGCCATTGTACTGTGGTTTGCAAAGAACCATATACACAATATTTGCAAGGTCAGTATACTTAGTAAAGGGGGGAAAGGAATCTTGCAGATTATTATTATAATACTATACTGACAAATGACATATATTGCACAATATCTTTAATTGTAAAATAAGAAGATTCCCATTGAAAGAGATTCAAGAGAAATAACATATAGTCACATAGTTAAACTTATGGATGTGGAATGTGGGTTTAATAAGTGAAATTTTATGAGTTCTGTTGGAGATGGTTTTGTGCACTGGGCATTAAGATGCTAATTTCTATGCTTATACATGTGGTTGCAGTTAGGATGTTGGCATAGTCAAGCATCTATGACCTCAATATTATGTAAACATTGTTTTCCATTCCTTCTGATTGCTTAATAAAGAGCTGATCAGTCAATTATCTGGGCACAAGAGAATAGGGCAGGACTTCTGATCCAGCTCAGGAGTCCCCAGGACAGTCAGAGGAGAAAAAGAGGAGAGGAACTGAGGGAGGTAGAGAACATGTGTGGATGGAGCAATATGATTCGCCATGAGGTCATGGAACAGAGCGAACAAAGCAATATTCAGATGCATGTAAAGAATCATCATATGACTTGATAGTAGAAGTCTAGTCAGGTAAACATTGATTAGAATCTGCCCAGCTACTAGTGCTTGAAGATTATTAATAATAATACTAGGTCTCTGGGTTTTTATCTATGAACTAAAATGGGCTAGAGTGGGTGTTGAAAAGCTCCACAATTACTAGGGAGCAAAAGAGGCTAAGAATCATCCCTCCAAAAATTACAATTACAACGTATGTTGAATTTGATTCACATAATGAAATAATATAATCTTTCTTTATTCTTCTTCCTCAAAAAATATAAGTATGAAAACTTACACACACACATACTTGTATTCATTGCTCTTGTCTTTATATTCCAGAAGCATAGAAAATTTCTAGGATTCCACACTTACTTAACTTTTAAGATAGATTATCATTACAAAAAGGTACCAAGGTAGGTACCCTTCCTTAACCTAACTGAGGCTAAAGGCATGGACTGACCTGACTATCACTAGGTAACTGTGTTCTACTGGTAAACAAAATAAAATAGAGAGAGATGGCATGTTAAAGACATAGCAGTTGGCTGATTCCAAACAAAGGGAGTAAACCCAGTGAAAATAAGCAAATAGAGCACAACTGGAATAAAATAGAGCAATGAAAAATAGGTAAGAAACAATTATTTATCATCACACTCAAGAGTGACCTTTGCTAGTACATCTTAATTATAACACCATGCGTTTGAACTTCACTCAATTATTTTGTTTTAATTAAGTTATTGTTTTCCCTTAATATTGTACTGTCAGATTCTCCTCCCAATACCCTGTTATGTAAGTACTCCTCCCATTTCTCCCTCCTCTTCCTCCTCTGAGAAGGGGAAGCCCCCCCCCCTTTGGATATCACCCCCAACTCTGCACTTCCCTCCACTCCTACTACTCTCCTCCATTTCAAGTCACTGCCAGACTAGGCACATCCTCTCTCACTGAGGAGAGACAAGGTGGCCCAGTTAGGGGAATGGGTTCTAAGGCAGGCAGGTGACATAGAAAGTCCCCATTCCAGTTATGGGACTTGCAAGAAGATCAAGTTGCCAGTCTGCTACATATGTGTAGGAGCCCAAGTCCAGCTTGCTCTTCAAGTTGGTGATTCAGTCTCTGAGAACCCCTAAATGTCCAGGTCTGTTGGCTTTCCTGTGGATTCCCTGCCCTCTTTGTGTCCCTCAATCTTTTCCCGTACCCCTAATGGCTTCAAATTTAGTGATTTCTTAAGAACTCTTTCTCCCTCACACATGAACAAGAACTCAGGAATTATATAAGGTGGAGGCTGCAGTCCTCAAGCGAACTTTTCACATGAGTATTTCATGGGGTCACTTAGTATTCTGAGTTTAGAGTAATATAAAGTGAAATAGTCTGAAATTACAGACTAACTTCCAACTCTATCGGCTCCTGTCCCAGAATTCAAGCTCAGTTAATCTCTAATTCACTCAAAATTTCCAGGTTGACCTGATTATTCTCATTCTGGTGAATGTATTACCTTTTAATCTATTAAACTTCATCAGATTCTCCTTATAAGTGACCCCAAAAGGTTTCTTATTTTAAAAATTAATTTATTTATTTACATTCCAAATATTACCCCCGTAAAATTTTTTGCAACCTGCTTTTAATTAAGGTTTTAACTTCTCCTCTAGCCCATCTCCCAGAAGAGGTAGTTAAAGAGAAAAGTTATTAGGATGTGGGGGAGTGGACCTGTTCAGCAATTGTTCTTTGGGGCGAGTTCCATCTTCTTGGACAACATTCAGTCCCCTAGCAAACACCAATACTGTACAGACCAGTACACTAGGCAGGCAGACCCCAGGCACGAACAGTAAACTACTGTTCAGCCCTTTCAGCCAGCAGACACCAGGCAGCTGTAGTTCAATCCTGAAGAAACTGCCAGGCTTGCCAATCAACCAGAGACAAGGCCATGGAAGCGGCAACTGCCACAGGAACCTCACGAGCAGTTCTTGAGTGAGTTTCTCCCAATGACAGCATTATCACAAGTTGAGCTCAAAAATTCTGTATAAGGCAAACTAATAATGCATGGTTTTCATGACAAATAGCTAGACGGAGCAAACCAAACCAAAGCTCAATGCTCATCACCAGCTGTCTGTGGAGTCATATTTTATACTCCTTCTTCAAGCAGCTTTTCACGTGTTTGTTATATTAAAACATCTTTTCACCTGTCTCCTTCAGGGAAACAGCCTTGCAAGTGTTTGCTTTAGCAAGATATCCCTTCACTTGTCTGCCCAGGAAACCATTATTTGAAATAACTAACTTTCCTAAGAAACTAGAAGTATCCACATGCTGGCCCCTTTCTGGTCCTTCCTCCAAGAGTTCTTCATCCTCTACCCCTCCCATTGTTTCTGAGAGGATGCTCCCCTCAACCTACTCCCACTACCATCCCCTTCCCCTGGGGCATCAAGTTTGCACAGAATTAAGTGCATCCTTTCCCACTGAGGCCAGACAAGACTGTCCTCTGGTACATATGTAGCAGGGGCCATGGACCAGCTCTTTGGTTGGTGGCTTAAACTCTGGGAGCTCTGAAGGGTCTTGCTTAGTTGATACTGTTTTCTTCCTGTGGGGTTGCAAACCTTTTCAACTCATTCAGTCTTTCACTAACTCTTCCATAGGGGTGCTCAAACTCAGTCCAATGGTTGACTGTTTCTGCATATGTCTCAGTCGGCTGCTGGTGGAGTTCCCTGGAGAACAGCCATGCTAGGCTACTGTCTACAAGCACAACATGGCATCAGTAATAGTGTTGGGGTTTGATGCCTCCCTGTGGGATAGATTCTATGTTAGGCCAGTCTCTAGATGGACTTTCCTTCAGTTTCAGCTCCATTTTGTCTCCACATTTCCTTTAAACAGGAACAATTCTGGGTCAAGAATTATGAAGATAGGTGTGTAGCCCCATGTGTCAAGTAGGGGCCATGCCTATCTATTGGAGGTGGTCTTTTCATGGTTCTATCTCACCACTATTGGAATTTTTGCTAAGGTCATCCTCATTGGGTTCTGGGATCTCTCACATTCTTGGTGTCTGGGACTAACTAGAGCTTCCCTTCCTGACCCCCACTCCACACTGCTGCATATTTTACTCTTTCTCCTGGCACTCTGGGCTTCTCTCCTGTTTTTCCCCATATTTGTTCCTGCCTCCCATTTTTTCTTCTCCTCCCCTCTTCTACCCAGTTCCATCCCTTCCTCTGCCTCTTCTGATTATTTTGTCCCGCTTCTAAGTATCCACACTTGGGCCTTCTTTCTGTGATGGTTGTGGTTTATTTTGGTTATTCTGAACTTTTGGGCTAGTGTCTTCTTATCAATGAGTATATACCATGTATGTCCTATGGGGTCTGGGTTACCTAACTCATAATTATATTTTCTAGTTCCATCCATTTGCCAACAAAATTCATGATTTCCTCATTTTTAATAACTGAGTACTATTCCATTGTGTAAACAAACCATATTTTCTTATCCATTCTTTCTTGAAGGACATCTGGGTTGTTTTCAGCTTCTGGCAACTATAACTAAGACCACTATAACATAGTAGAGCACATGTCCTTGGGTATGATGCAGTATCTTTTGGATATATGAGCAAGAGTGCTTTTTGCACAATGAAAAGTTTTAAAATTTGTTTAAATTTAGAAAATAATTAATTCAGTAGTTTGCATTGAAATGTTATCATTTCATCTTTATTTCTAGTTCCCTGGACTCCAGCATGACAGACACTATGAGTGTATTTGAACTTACTCAGAAAAATACACAGGTACCATACACAAAATGCATACTTAGGTGTGTGTAAAACAAATTCTCTTCTGAGATCTACCTTTTAAAACTACATAGTATAATTCCTAGAATGTTCTATGTCATTTCAAAAATATCATCTCATTTTTAAGCTGTATTATAACATGATATAATACTATACCATATATATATATATATACATATGGTAACTTTCATATGCCTATCTATCTTTCCAGATACTGGTCAGTCTAATTATGTAATCATAAGCAATATTGTATATGTGTCTGTATTTAATATTATGTTCTATAAACTCTCTACTAAAAAGTAGGTTTATATTCAGAAATTCTAAAAAAAATATTGTCAAAGTTATTTTGTATTTGGCGTTTTTGCTTTTCATAAAATTTCATAAGACACTTACTTAGCTAAAAATGCTGAATTTTTTCTTTCTTCTTTTGTTGCTTACAGTTTATTTGATAAATTGAAAGGTCTTTTCTAACCTGAGAGTAATAAGAAAAATATACAAATCAAACTCCTTACCATTTTTATAAACACATCTTAGTAATATTTTGAATCCAGTATTAACTTATTTCATTGTCCTTTAGCTCCTCTCCATTGACAGATCATAGGCTTCTTCATGTGTAGAGCTCCATGCTGTTTGTTATGCTTTTCCTGGCCTAGACACTCAATAAATATTTATTCAATAGAAATAAATTGCAAACACTGTCCTTTTCAAATCTCTGCGGGAGTATCTTTTCCAAGTGAGATAGTCTATTGTAGATTTTTAATTAGCTGATTCTTTTATAAAATACCTTCTTAATAAAAAATAATATGTACACAACACTTTTCTATTAAGAATTGCCAAGGATTTAAAAATAATAATATAGATCAATACACTGTCAATCTTTCAAAAATATTTGGACACTTTAAGAAAGTGGGTCTTTATTGAGTGTGTAAGCTATAAATTCATGCAATCATAATTCTGAAACTTACCCCTACGTATTGAACATATGGAAACAGCTTTTATGTAATGTAGTTATTTCAAAATGTCTCTAAGACTCAGTCTTCTCACCTGTGTATTCGTATTAGGGGACATCGATTCATTTAGTTGTTACAAAATAATAAAATAAAAATAAATAAATTAAAATAAAATAAAAAAATAAATGAGTGACTGAATGGAAGCCATAGCAGTTTTGTTAAAATAGTATCCCTGCATTCACTGATAACACCTCACTGTTCCAAAGACACACCATGCAAAATGATGAAAGATTCAGTCTAACCTACACACAGGGCTTAAGCATGACACCATTGCAGAGTTTGTTTTCTTGTAACTCAGTACCTGCTGCACAACAGACACAGGAAAAATAAGCTGCACAAATATTAAGATTTCTTAAAAATAAAGTGAAGAGTTGATACTAAAAACCTTAACAGTCAAATTATTGAACAAAAGGAATGCCTAGTCTTGTTTGAATATGAATGATATCCTGAAAAATGTTGGCAGAATGTTGTCATCTCTTTTCTTCTTAAGCATATATATCTAGCACTATTACATTACCATAAAAGAGTGTTACATGATTAGTGCTAAATTGAACCAGTATCAGATGGAAAAGCCATATTCTAAGACCAATATTCTGAATTTTATTAGATTTGTTAGAAATTAACAAGTCTTCTATACTAACAACTTCTGAGGCTACTCTGTATCCACCCTCATGCCTCACCTTAAGGCAGAGGTTCTCAACATGTAGATCTAAATTCCTTTGCCAAACCTTTATCTCCTAAAGGATTTGCATTACTTTTCATAATAGTAGCCAAACTACAGTTACGAAGAAGCAAACAAACGTAATTTTTATGGTTCGGATCACCACAATGAGGAACTGTATTAAGGATTTGCAGCAGTAGGAAGGTTGAGAACTACTGCCTTAAGGTAATGAGAAACAACAAAAACAAACAAATAAACAAACTAACAAAACTCCAAAACACAAAAAAAAAAAAAAAAATTCATGATAGCGAAATTCTGCACACTGGCTTCCCATTCACTTTCAAACAAACTGTAGCAACTTGTAAAATCTAAACAAACAAAGTGATAATCAAAAGTAATGTGGCAGTATGATCTTTCAAACTCACCCTCATCCCTTTAAGTCAAAATAAAGTGGTTAATTTATTGAAGAATAGCCAGTGGTTCACCTAGGAGACAGATTGACTTGAAAATATCAACGTATTTGTCAGCATCAAGAAAAGCATACATAAAACTGGATTTATACATAAATTAAATGCTTTTAATTCATTATGGACAAGAGGACTAAAGAGAAACAACTTGATTTAAAACAGTCAAGAAGGAAAGACATATAAAATGTACATGCATTGTGTCTGTGTGATACACCTATGTGGAGGTGCACACATTGATGGTGATCTATTGAAATACATGTGTTAAAATGTGTGGTGGCTGGAGTTTTTTTCTTTGCTGTGTAAGGTTCTGGCAGATTCAGTTCAGCAACCTTTGTAATTTGTTTTTATAAAAGCCAAGAACTATGCTGTAGGGTCAGAATGGCTGAAATCACTTCATGCTTTAACTTGGGTAACAAAGCTTGCCGTCATCACTAAGGGTCCGGGTGTTTAAGGGAGCGTTTGACTGTAAAGACATAAACTGCAGCAGTAGAAATAATCAAATGGGTAAGCTTTGCTTTCCGGGCATGTCTGTGCATGTCCTTTGCCCTATTCCCAAAGTATAATGTATCTCTTGGGCTTTAAAGTCAGGCACAAAATCCTCAGTGTAGAATGCAGGCAGTGACCCTGATCACTACTCGATGAAGTGTTCCATTCTGTTCTGTCTGGCTGTATCAAAATGGAAGTCTCTGGGTTTAACAGACACTGCTGGTCCTATTTGATGCCACCATTTGACTATACCAGAGTTTCTCTTGATTACATAGAGTTTACCCTCTTCTCCAGGGCAAGTGTAATAATGTCTTGGAATAGTTTTAATTATTTGGCACCTACAGAGCAGAGATTGGCTTTTCCTTACCACCCAAATATTACCCTGCTAATGTTCCAGAGTTCTGGTCTAGTTATTGAGTTGATCATAAGTTTAAGGTAAAGATTTAACCAAACTCTTTAAATCAAAACACCCCAAAATGGGAAAAAATGAAAGTAATGTTGACTATTCTAAAATTCTTTTGAAGGCGACTTGGATCTTAACATGTAAAAACAGGTGAATACTAGAGTTTCTACTACATTTATTTTGATTTCTCGTCTGATAAATGAATTATACCAAAACTAAAGAAGAATCCAAGTGGTCTCTAGGGAATTAGAAAAACAAAATAACAAAAAAAATTGTTAGTTGTGTTTTAGGTTGTGTGGTTGTGAAACAAGCATAATTTCCAAGCCCCTGGAAAATGTCTTTCAGGTATTTGATTTCATTTGTAAGAAAATGAAAAATTAAAATTATGTTTTTTATATAGAAAACTTTACCTTGAGCAAATGAAAGAATGTGAAGACTCTGGTTTATAATAGAGATTAATCTGACCAAATGTTTGCCTTAGAAGAACAATTTGTTTGTAAAAGATAATGCAGTTAGATTTCTGCAAAAATATTCAAATATTTTTAGGTTGTTTTGATATCTTCATTTGTTTGAGATTTCATGAACATGTATTAAAAATATAAAAATATAAAAATAGCATATCAAATAATATAATAAAATTGTATAATTTATATATTTTGTTTTATATAATTTTATTTTACATACCATGTTATGTAATATAAATATGTGATATGATATATATTATATATAATGTTTTATAAAATACAATAATAATTTTTTTCAAATGGAATAAAAATTTTCAACGAAAATATTCTGCGAGCAAACACAATCTTGGAAAGATAGATATGTACTTTCAGGTAAACCCATCCTAATGATCATCTTTACTTCCTCTAAATTGCCATTAACATATATGATTAATTAGAACAGATGTACAATCTTGGATAAGTAGAACATCATGTACTTGTAATCAGGGGCTAGAAAAGCAAAGATAAGTAGATTCCTAGGGTCACTATGCAGCCAGACTACAATAATCTGAAATACTAGGCTAGTAAAAGATGTTGTGGATGAGATCCTGAGGAAAAACACCCTAGGTTGTTCTTCATCTTCTATGTGCACATGCATGTGCACGAAGACACACTAATGAATTCCTTAACCACACCAAAATATGTATACATGTATACATGTATACATATGCTTAGAATATTGAGTAAATATTAAGGCCAACATTCTCACATGAAATAATTCTAAAATTAAGCTATTTTTGCTACTAGTCCTAGGAATGTTAACACAAATAAACTGTTAAACATAGTAGAAAAACCACAAAAAAACACAGATATATTTCTGGTACTTATTTTTAATACTTCTGGAAAACTTGTATTCATCTATTTATTCATCCATTCCATTAGTAATTTTATAATAAATAACTATGAAATATTAGTGTTCATGGTATACATTTTAGCAACAGTTGTCCTAAATTATGACAATTTTTTGGATAGGCAAGACCTTTTCTTCTCTAAATTAGTAGAACAAAGATGAAGAATATAAGTCAACTCAATCTACACTCTGGACAGATCATCAAAGGTGGGGCCATGAGACCACAGAGAAGTAAAAGCAGTAAAATGGTATTTAAGAATGATGCAGGATCCAGCTGTATAGAAAAATAATTAATGAAAACAATATGTTAGAGATGCAGTGAGACAGAAGAGCAGGCAAGCTCTCCACAACCTACCTAGACAGTTATTTATATTTTGTCATTGGTAGATTTTCCTCATAATCCTCATTTGTCTTAAAAAACTCATTTTGAGAGTGATGAAAAAACTATTCCTTTGTCTTAGACTCTAAAACCCAGGAAATACTGCATGTAAGAATAACATTTGAATAACCATTACCTAAAACTATGTCAGCAATAAAATATGTTACTATTCTTTCTGACAGCCTATCTTTTGATATACATCAATTATCAGTCAGCTAATAGGTTCCAGATAGCTCAACAGTTGAAAGTCTTACTTTGGCAAGTGTTAAAATAGCTAGTGTAAGTGTTAAAATGATTTGGAATTCTCTGCTAAGAATTAACAATGACTATCAGTAGTATCTAGCACAAAGTACACACACACAAAATGATAGTTCAAGTTATTCTTTAAAGAAAAAGAAATAAATCATCATATAAGAATAATTCATAGGAAAATAAGTTAATTTTTAAAGATAATTTTTAAATTCATATGAATATAACACTTATTTGTTACAAGATTATCATAAAATAATTTTCTTTTGAAAACAATACTTAGATTGCAATTTGACAAGGCAGACTTGCAAACAATATTTTTTGATGATAGTATAAGAAAAATTGTTCAATATACAATTGTTGAACATTTGATAATTTGAAAGATGAATCGTGGATTGAGACTCAAAGTAATACATGGAATTAAATATATGATGGGATGAGAATCAGGCTATATTTAAATTATACTGCCTTGTGGGTATCTGACTAAAAAGTCTTTTATGATATTCATGTCCTGTTCAGTAGAATGGACTTTACAGATGTGGTTAAGTAACAGATTTAGAGATCCAGAGATTGCATGGGTTATGGGGATGATCACAAGTATCTACATAACAACAATTATTAAAAGTAGAAGAATTAATATAAGCAGTTAAAAATACACAATCAATAGGCTAGAACAATGAACCCATGTCTAAGATCCAAGGGATACAGGAAGGTGGAAAACTCAGGAAATACAATTCCCTACAAAGCCTGTTTAAGGATTTTTACCTAACCAGAATCAAAATTTCTGATCATCAGAATAAAAATTAATAAATCCCTGGCATTTGAAACCATCGATTTGTGGTTATTTATCACAGAGGGAATAAATACATCAGTTTCTCAGTGGAATTCCACAAAGTCAGAATTATAAAAATGACTGATTACACTCTGGCTACACAAATCCTTAATCAGAGAAGCTTCTCTGAGTAGTCAATGGTGATGAATGCAAAAGGCTCATGAGTGTTTATGATAAATGATGAATGGTCGAATGATCACCACTAAGATGGACATCTATATGACCCCTCTAAAGCTCAAGTGCAACTGCAGACCCAGAAGATGAAGATAGAAAATATAAAAGATGGATTGGGAGAAGAACTGCAAAATATTATCCACAAGGAATGGCAGAGCTTTTGTAAACATGATCTCAGAGCAGTTGCTGTGGCCTGCATTGGTCCTTGGCAAGACTGTGCCTTTCAACAGCCACACATACATTGGGACAGAACTGTAGATCCCAAACATTACTCCTGCTGAACTGTTGCGTTGGGGAGGATAGTCATTGTTTTAGTTGAGACCCAAGCATGAGCGCCACAGGCTCAAACAGATACCTTTCCACCTTTGGGAACACAATCAGTACTGTTTCAAATAAATGTGTCCCAATACACAACAAAAAGATACCAATTTGGGAATGTAAACTATTGGGTAGAGAGAGGAAAATGGATTAAAAGAGGATTGTATATTGCAATAGAGAGAATATAGTATGTACAAAATTGCCAGAGAGCAAATTTTAACAAGTCAAAAAAATGACTGAAAAAATAAAAAGACAGATTGTTTAAGAAAATAGTATCATATAATTAGATGTTGCATTGCAAAAGTAATACTTCTTTTATTATACAATTATGTGCAATTTCAAATATTAAACTCTTGTCTTAGCAGCACAAAATGAAGCTTGGATCATACACATGCAAATGTGCTGAGACATTTTTAGGATACCATGGAAGGATCTTCCGTGCGCCTTTCTACCTAGAGTCATAATTATCATATTTGGTTATTGGTGAAGGCTTCCTTGTCTTACTTCCATCCTAGGTGAAAGTCAGCCCTGTATTTTTTATGTTTATTATTGTGGAGTCAATGGTTGTTTTATGTTAGTGTCATTTTTACTAGCATGGAAAGTACACAGCTCTGTGGAAGAGTCTTGTTATTTCCAGTCTCACAGTAAAACTCACATCACTATAAGGGGACTCTGTGTGCTTGAAAACTCTACTAAGTTGCATCAGCTGCTAAAGTAGCATCCCATTGTATGTTTTTTTTGACAAAAACAGTCGGAGAATTTCTTTCTCCATATAGTGGGAAGTCATTGTTTTGTTTGATGACAATGTATGAAAGAGAGGTTTGTAGTTGAAACAATAGCACCAGTGATAAAAGGGAGTGAAAAGACACATTTGGAAAGGGGAGAAGGGTGTCTTCCTCAGTGCTCAAAGCACTGATTGAAAAAGAAAGATGTTTTTGTTGACTTAGGGGAAATCAGTCTGTGGACCTATTGCTTTAGGGGAATTTTGTTGCATTTTTAATTCCTTGACCTGGGTAGCTCCAATCAAACAAAATTTTATTCTTTTCTCTTGTGCTCCAGATGGAAGAAAATGTAAACAGCTGTCCAGGCAATGATGAGGCCTTTTCTTCCACATTCTTGCATGTCATTATGTTGGAGATTTACTTTTTCAGCAAATTGAAACCTCTAAAACCTTGTAATCAAATGTTCTCTCTCCCCTTCTCTTATATTCCAACACTCATCAATCGCTTACTCTCAGCAACAGTTCTCTGTAGATGAAGCAATGATGAGTATGCATGGTCATTATCATATTTACTCTCATCAGTACCATATAGCATTATGTTGTTTACAATAATGAGCTGCTGGAGGCAATCCTGTAAACACAGCAGTGTGACAGCCTGCATGGGGAAAAGCAAAACATTGCTTAGGGTTTCTCTAGGTACATGCTGTCCTGAATACCCTGCTGTGGTTATTGACTATAACTGCAACGAGAGCATCTAACAAGAAGCCAAAGAGTACTTCTCAGGTTGCAGAATATATGTGAAAGAAATCGCAACAAAAAAGAATTTGGATGTTTAAATAAAGCTAGTGGAAAGATTACGCTGTTGTTTTGGGCTTAATTTGTAAGGTAGTGAATTATGAGATGCATTTAATAAATACAATAAAATTTCAAAGTTAATATAATAAGCACTAATTTGGGGGACTCTTCTTTTTTATTGTGTTTGTTGTATGTTTGGTGCAGAGGAGTATGCTAATGCATGTTTGTATGTGTGTGTGTGTGTATGTGGTGTGCGGGTATAAACTCATATGTGTACATGTAGAGACAACTTGTGAGAAATTTTCCTTGATTGCTGCCCACCTTATTCTTTCAGATATGGTCTTTTAATCAAACCCAGATCACACTGAGTCCCTGACTTTCCTACCTAGCTTGCTGCAGTGCAGGGAAGCATGAAGTTAGCCTGGCCTTGCTGCCTTGAGAGGCATTTCTCAGAGCTTCTCAGAGTAAGGGCTATAGCTCCTGGGGCAAAATGTGCTTTCCAGTTCATGAGTAACCAATGCAGTCCCATAAGCATTCAGGTTGCTTTGTGTTTCTCTGTATGTTCTCTCAGAAGTCAAGGAAACATAGCCTCCTGGCAGGGCAATTGGTCTTAGACACAAATCTTGTATACCCTGTATAGCAAACAACATTGGCTCCTGGCAACTACTACTGTATTGATCTGAGCAATGACCCTTATATTCTCTTACTGATAAAAGTATAAAAAATTCTAATTGCTCTGCCTCCCATCTATTTTGTTTCCCATTCTAAGTGGGACTCAAGCATCCTCACTTGGGCCTTTCTTCTTGTTTCACTTCTTTGTGTCTGTGGGTTATATCATGGATATTCTGTATTTTATGACTAATATCTCCTTGTCAGTAAGTGCATAGCATGCATGTCCTTTTGGATATTTGTTACTCACTCAGTATGATATTTTCTAGTTTCATCCACTTGCCTGCAAAATGCATCATGTCCTTGTTTTTAATAGCTGAATAGTATTCATTTGTGAAAATAAACCACCTTTTCTGCATCCATTCCTCAGTTGAGGAACATCTGTGTTGTTTCTAGTTTCTGGCTACTTCGAAAAAGGCTGCTATGAACATACATAATAGACCATGTGTCCTTGTAGTATGATGGAGCATCTTTTGGGTATATGTCCAGGAGTGGTATACTTGGGTCTTCATGTAGTACTATTTGCTTTCTAAAAGAAATACAGAGACATAGATGGATCAGAAACTGAAGAAATGGTCAACTGGTAAGGTCCAATTTGAGACTCATCCCATGTGCAAGCATTAATTAATTATTAATTATACTCACAATTAATGATAAGCACGATAAAATAATGATGAAAATGCTTACAGACTGAAGCCTACATGTGTGTCCTCTGAGAATCTCTACCCAGCAGCTTACTGAAACAGATGTAGATACCCACAGCCAAACATTGGATGTAGGTCAAGGACCCTTGTGGAGGAGTTAGGGGAAGGATTAAAAGTTCAGAAGTGGATAGAAACCCAATAGGAAGATGAACATTGTCACCTAAGAGTTCCTGAGAACTCTTAAAGACTGAGCCACCAACCAAAAAGCATATACTCAGGCTGGACTGAGGTTTCCAGCACATAGGTTGCAAAGGGCTGCCTTGTCCTGGCCTCAATGCAAAAGAATGCCTCTAATCCTGCAGAGACTTGATGCCCAAGGTGGAGGCATACTCAGGTGTCCCTACCCTCTCTGAGATGATGGGTAGGAAAGATAGTGGGAAGGAGACTGTGAGGGGAGGACTATGATGGCTGGCAGAATAAATAAATTTTAAAAAAATTTAATTGCTCTCAATAAAATTGCCACAACTTAAGTATTGCTGTGTCCCCTCCAAGTGGCCTGGTTTAATTTCTCACAGCCATATCAGGTGACCTTGGCCCAGTAAGTAAGCTTGGGCACTTACACTCCAGATATTCTCTGTCTTTGCCTTCTTTGTCTAGAATAAGAGGTAGGCATCTATGTACACACAGCATTTATGTCATGGGTTCTGGGGTTTAAACTCAGGCCTTCTTGTTAGTGTTACAGTTACTTTCATTGCTGAATAATTTCCCTGACACTGACACAAAAATTGTAACTTTACTCATAGGCTATACCCCTATTTATTGAGTATAATTATACAAGAAAAAGCAATGCATGCTAAAGAGACCTGTGATGTATATGTAAAGGTCATTTGGGGTTCACTGTGCATAGGAAGAAAAAAAATTCATCCAGTGGTCTACATGTAGGTATTGATCTTTAAAAACTTCAGAGACAAATCAAGGATTATTGAAGACAATAAAGGGACAAGACTAAGACATAGTGAGAGGACAGATGCAGAGGTAACAATGCACAAAACTCATACATCTGACTTCATTTGAATTTTATTTGCTTTCGGGAGGTAACTTTCATTTTATAGACCTGTTGCTTTCTTTACTGAGTTTAGAATGTGACTTCCTTTTAAAATGTATCTTTGCAAAAATCTGTGATTATCCTCAGTACCTCAGGTGCTACCCGACCCCATAGAAAAAGTGTGAAGAACCATATCATGATCCTCCTTTCAGGAGCTGAGAGCCTCAGGGGTTCAGAGAAACCAATCAGAAGCAGTGATGCCGTTTATTGTCAGCATCAGCTATATGTTTAGCTAAGAATTGTAGGACATGGTAGAAGAGGAAAATATATATATATAATATATAAAATCTCTTCATTAATATACTAGGGGTATTGACCATCTCCTTTGTGAACTAGAAGTGAGTCAGGAGAGATGCATCCTGCAGCCCACACTGCCTGTAATGCTAGCTCTAGGGAACATAGTGACCTCTTCTGGCCTTGGTGGGCAACTGCATACACACACACACACACACACACACACACACACTCACATACATGCTCATACACACATAAAAATAAAATGATTTTAATAAGTAGATATATTTTAAGTAAATGGAGAATATGCTCATTTGACATGTTGTTTACTTATTTTAGAGAGAGAGAGAGAGAGAGAGAGAGAGAGAGAGAGAGAGAGAGAAGAGAGAGAGAGAGAATTAGTTCATGTCACACTTGATAAGGTGCCTTCATACACAACAGCAACTGTATAGCTATCAGAAGACATTTCTGTGGAGCTGATTTTCTCCTTCGGCCCTTATTCATTTACAGAGATTGAACTGAGGTCTCAGATTGGGAGCAGCAAACATCTTTAATTGGATGAACTGTCTCTCCAGCCCTAACTTAAGATGTTAATCAGAAATTATTAAGATGAGACAAATGTGTATCTACACATGATCCCTTTTGCTTTGCTCTATTTTTGTGGTTGTGTACAGAGAAATTAAATTCTAAATGTTATTATATGGCCACAAGATGAATCCATGATTTATATTATGAAGTAAGAAAACCAATTTTTACTTGGCAACTTTGTATAGCTAGAGTTCAAGGATGTTTATTTTAAGAGAAATGAAAGTATTTGTTTTTCATGTCTTCTTACTTTAAGAATTGGTTCTTGCTACATCATTCCTGTCTTTACATTCTATTCTCAAATTATTAGTCCAACACCACATATTATGGCAAAGGACTTTCCTGTTATGTGACATGCTGGTCTCAGCTCCAACAGTGGCTACTATGGTTGGTCTCTACAAACCCACTATTGGGGCTCATTTGTTTAACCCACAATTTAGTGTCCTCTGATGTTTATAAGGGGTTATCTCATAAAAACTGAATCTGTTGTGCTTGAGAAGATGAGCTGTTTTTAATGATCATAATGGCTATTTTCTTTTTCCTAATAAGTCACCATCTCTGTGATTCAGCCCATGTCCTGCAGCTTCTCAGGACAAACTGAGGTTACCTTGGAGACATTTAGTTCTTTTCTTCATTCTCATTTATCTTTCTTGGTTCCCCTTTGGAACAAATGGAAAACAGGTGTGTGTGTGTGTGTGTGTGTGTGTGTGTGTGTGTGTGTGTGTGCACGTGTGTGTGCTAAACCTAAGGAATGCATTTTGAGAAAGGCATCTTTGAACAGGCTTATCTTGTGGAATGCCGTATTTTCTATAAGCATAGACTTATGTTATATAGTTTAATCACTCCACATGGAATTTTGATACAATTGGGAGATGCATGGAACTGCTGCTGTGTGTTTTTTCTCAAAACTCTCATGTGCAATGAATATGTTATAGTATATTAAACACAAATATAAATATGTACAATGAATGTAATATTACATTAACACAAATTAATAACATGATCATTTATCATCACATTTTATATATTATATACCATTGTATATACAACATTTTTATTTTGGCATGTTTATTATGTGTGTGTACACTTATTTGTGTGTACACTGTGTAAATGGGTGTGCACGAATATGTGTGCATGTGCATTTGGCATAGAGAGCTGGACAACACATGTCTTTACAGACACTCTCCCTCACTTTTTGAGACAGGTTTTCGTTTAAACCTAGAGATTAAGCTGGTTGGCTTTTTACATGTATACTGTGGATTCAAACTCAATTTCTCATGGCTGTATCATAAGCACTTTATGGTAAATGAAATAAGTCAGTTTCTGAATCATACATGCATTTGTTAATAATTAGCATCATTTCAGCATATTACTAATGCATCATCCTACATATTTTGATAGACACATTCAATAGAAACCTATCAGCCATAATGTTGACCAAAACATTGTTATATGGCATATCAAAGAAGTGTATTTGTACCCAGGATGTACATCTCAATCATCATTTTGGGAAATATAAGCAAAGTCAATGTCTCTATATAACTAATACCAAAGCCTTAGAAGAAATATACCACATTCAGTTATATTGAGTGGCACAGGAACAATGAGACCATCTGTGGCCTTATCTACTAAGTGGTGCAGAAAACTGTGGCTTCTAGGGTTTAAATGCATTGATAGATTCTTCTAGCTTAGTTTTCAGTGTGGAAGCTGTGCTTCGTTGCCAAGCCTTGGAAGTACCATTGTCACTCTCTTATCTGTTTTGTCTTCACTTTTATCTCCACATGAGGCAGTCAGTTTGAGAAGTGATCCACTTATCTCGTACTATATCTAGTCAAGCTGCAGGAACAATGACAATGAGAGAAAGAGAGTGAGAGAGAGAGAGAGAGAGAGAGAGAGAGAGAGAGAGAGAGAGAGAGATTTGGAACTTAAAACCAAACTCTTTAATATGGATATTGAAATTGTCATGAAATATGTGATTAAATAACTATTATTCACACATTATTATTAATTGGAAACTACACAGAAAATAGTTGTTATTTTATTTTACTTTATTTTTAAGAGACTTTAGAGATTAAACCTTCCCCCAACTCTTTTCTCAAATACACCCAATTATCTCCCATCATTTTGACAGGGAGTTGTCTTGTTAAAGAGCTTGCAATTCCATTACAGATAAGCTCCAAATATTGATTTGTACCTTTTATTTCCTTGGTCTGAGATAGGATGGTGGAAATAAAAAATTCTCAAATCTGCTCTGCATGGAAGAATGGAAATGGCCCCAGAGAAAAGTGATCAGATGCTTATAAAAGAATGCTCAGTGACATTCTACTCCAGTAGATGTAGCTGTGGAGTCTAGGCCAAGGTTTTTCTGAAGGAGACTACAGAACAAAATTGAGTAATGGATTCCATTCTAGGATGCACAAGTGTTATAATCAGTAATTAAATTTTATGCTGAAGAAATTATTCAATTTCTTCAATATTTAGCAATATCTATGTTACTTTCTTTCTTGACAGACAGATATCAACAAGTAACACAGAAGAAGACACCATTCAGCCAGAAAAAGTACTGAACCATACAGAATGCATCATGTCTACTTTATAGGCAACCCACAGTACAGTTTTCAGTATGAAATATTCAGTGTGGTATTTTTCAATTTAAAACAGACATACAAACAAAAGCTCTGTTGGTCCCTTTAGCCTCTTAAATGTGTATCACATTGAATAAGCTAGAGTAATGGTCATGGAATGAATTAATGAGTCAGTCCATGAGGAACTGGTGAGAATCACACCTATTGGATTGTGCATGTGGATCAACCTTTCCCGAGCTAAGCAAGTTTTGGTGTATTCCTCTTCCATGCTTTCTGCTCTGCGCATAGTTTTTTCCTGTGGATAATTTAAACCCAGCCTCTAAACCAAAAGACTGTTTACTTAGGATCATAAGAGTTTGTCTTGAGCTTCAGTTCTCACAAAGCTTTTGTCATTTCCTATCAGTAATTTGAACTTGACTGTAGAATTTTTTAATGTGATAACAAATTCATTTAAATTTTTCTTGTTTTAACACCAATTAAACAACATTTGAACAGATAAGATAATGATGAAATAATTATCTAATGAATTTCAACTGTATGAACTTCCAATTTAGTCAAATACGCTAAAGTAATTTGCATTTTTCTTTCAGAGCAAATTCTTTCAATTTCTGTTTAATTTTTTAAAAAAATGGCTCCACTTCACTTAAGATAATAAAACAAATATTCACTGTGTTCAGCGAATTCAGTGTTCTTCAGCCAGCTCTTCTTCCATCGAGGCATTTTCTAGCCCCTTGATTTTATCTTCTTTCACCTCAAATCTATATACCTTTAAAATAATGTATACATACAGTGTAATAGTTATATAGTGAGGTATTTCATATATTTATATTAAGATGTATAAAATATGTTTACTATATTAAACATAATTTTAATTCATAATGCTTTTCTGAAAAGTTTTGACTATGATGGGTATCCAAAATTACTGTGCTTTTCTTGTGCATCCATAAAAATATATAGTCAGTGTCCCATCACTTCTTTTACAGAGTTTAGATTTACCAGGACTCCATCTGAGACCAGATAAAATACCCAAATACAATTTTATATATTACATATGTAAGTCTTTTCATATTTGTGTTACTTATATTTGCAATGCATATGTACAAAATACAAATTATAGCATAGATGTTGTGATTTATTATGGTATGTCTCCATTGCAAAACAAATATATATTATATGACATAATATATATTATACATCTTATACATATATATACATATATATTATACACATATATTAATTAAAATGTTACACGGAAGTGAGGCAGGGGACTGATGGGAGAGGTTGGATGGAAGAAAAGCAAGAGTAGAAATAATTGTAAATACATATAAATACTAATGTACAGAATTCTCAAAATCATTTTAAATTAAAAAACAGTAAGATGGAGACCAATGAGAGAAGACATCTTCCTTATACCTGCATGCACATATACATATCCCTCCTCTCTCCCTGTCTCTCTCTCCTTCCCTTTCCCCTCTTTTACACTCTTACATGCACATGCAAAGAAATATTTGAATAAAATAAATTGAAATCACAGAATCTCCCATCCACGTCAACACTCTGGTTTGGTCATATTAAGTTCAGCACATTACAGAAAGCATCATGCAGAAACTATTATTGTGTCCTTAATGCCCCTTTCACATGCACATGAACTTGATGGGCATCAAGTGATTCCTTCTCCTGTTGCAGGAGCACTGCTGTTCCTTTTCTGGCTTGGCCATTTAAAGATAGCAAGAATTCTCTCTAACTTTCTCCCTTCCCTGTAATCCTAAACAAAATACTATAAGATGGAAAGGTAGGAGACGATACAGATTCTTCACTAAATTATTCCCCAAGCTCACTACTGCTTTAAGTTCTCCCAGTAAAGGTTCATGTTTCATTATTCTTGGACACTATCTACCTTTGTCTGAGACCATCATATTTTGATGTTTAGAAACTGCCATACAGCTTGCTTTTCCAACAATAACAACCTCTAAAACTTTTATTCACTTAGCGAGCACTGACCAGGTATACTATTTCATGTTCGAAATGTAAACATAAATAATATCTTCTTCAGAACCGAGTAATTCATCAGAGGATATCTAGACTTAAAAATCACTAAAATATGTGAGATGCTATTGGCATGGCTTTTAAGAATGATATTTGTTTGTTTTAGCTGGAATTGTCATAACAAAATATCATAGACTTAGGGTTTCTCAAACAATAAACCAATGGATTTCTCACAGGACTGAGAACTAGCCACAGCAAGAGGATGTGCACCATAGCCAGAATCTAGTGACGGTCTGTTCTCTGTCTTACACAGCTGACTTCTGTCTATGTCTCTTCACAGCCTAGGTGAGAAGAAAGGGAGTCAAGGTAAGACATGAAAAGAGGAAGAATGGGAGTCACAGGCGTCTCTTCCTCTTACTTAAAAGGTCAAAATCTTCTACAGTTAGCATCCTGCCCTTATGATGTAATTCAGACATAATTAACTCTTAACAACCTTGGTCTCCAAGGTTCTGCTTTGAGAAGTAACTTTGGCAGGCTTGTTGCAAGAAAGACTCTTTATCTCATGGTTGTCCTAAATGGTTTCATACTCACAAAGTGAGTATATGTGATGCTAGATTGGAAAATTACTGACATGGTGGGACTTCTTTCTTGAGTCTCATTGACCTTTGCCACCCTGCTACCACCAGCCAGTCACAGCCCCACCTCTCCCCACCACAGCAGCCTCACTGTGTTGTCCATGAGCAAGTCCTGAGCAGATCTGAGGAAACACTGTCACGGGCCTAAATTACTGGCCCTGTGTTGCTGTCATTCATATGAGTGGTATGACTGTTGTGATATTTCTGCTAGGAAACTGAACTTTACTGGACCTTTCTGTCTTGATGAGAAATAGTTTTGATAAGAAACAGAAGGAAAAAGACAGAACGTTCAATCAGGTATCTGGGGTATTGGATTTTGTTCTAGGATATGGGGGTTTGGTGGTGAGAATAATCTCTATTCTAGTTAGTGAGGTTTTGAATATTCAGAGACAGATACAGACTGAAGACCTGTTTCTCTGTAAAAGATATCCAGAGGGGTGTGTGTTTGTGTGTGTGTGTTTTCAGCAAAGGGTAATGAAGTTCATGTAAAAATGCCCAGTTCTTCCCCACAACCCAGAGCTATCTATGTAACTTTATGGCTGTGTTCTGAAATCTTTTGACAGTAACTACGTAGGACATATATTTTGAATAACTATTATTTTCCCTGGTTCCTTGCTAGTAGTAACTAGGCCTTACTCCTGGATAAGTGCTATATCCATTACTACCAGCACTTTGATTACCTGCTAATGACTACATTGCCTCCAAAATTCCAAAAAAAAAAAAGACATTATTTGTGTCTCTGTGGCCATTACACCCTGGGTGGGGGATATTACTTTAGTTTGCTTTTCTTTTCCCTGTATCTTTGAGCATGAGTTAGGTTTGAGCATGAGTCATGGCAAAATATTATGGTCCTTTGTTTGTGAAATCTCTTGGATCTGCATGGTAGCTAAATGTTTTGTTTGGCTAATAGCATGCCTATTATAAATATTCTTAGAAATATCTGTAATAGTATTTCAAATGCCATGGAGCTAATAAGCAAAGATTTTAAAGCTCCTTTTTCATTTCTCTATTTTAACTGACAACCTTTTGTTTTGTTAGAATCATTTTATGATTCAAGGTTATTTGGAGTTTTGTTGTTACCACTGGTCCTGTTACATTTGAGAGTTGGTTCTAGATCTTTCCTGAGGCTGAGAACTGTAAAAATACCTAAAACTTGGCTTATAAAAATGCAAATGAAAGCAAGCTTCTATGTGTTACATGCCCATCCCACTTTTTTTGAAAAGATATTGTCTTACAGTTTGGGTCTACAGTCTTTTTTTTTTTTTAATTTATTTATTTATTTATTTATTTATTTATTTATTTATTTTTGGTTACAAGTACATTTAAAGCATGAATGTGAGTTTTAAAATGTTTACTGGAATATCAGGTAAGCCCTATGAATACAGTTGTAGGATTCTAATTTTTTTTGCCCCTTTCTATTTGTACATAATGAATATGAGTGACTCCTATGCCATATAAACTTCATTGTAAGAGACCAGGAACAGACAGGTCTCCTCTGATACAAAAAAAGTGTTTTGTTAACTGTTCCATGCCAAATAAGGCCAGAGGTTATTTTCTAAACCATTGGCAACAGGTAACACTATTCTACATTCAAGGATACAGCTTGAGTAAGCGATATATCAAATATTCCTTTCTTATCGTGATACAACTATAATTTTCAGCATCAGAGCTTTCTAAAGAGTACTTAATTTTGCTTCAATTTATTGTATTTGAACTTATCAATTAGATTCCTGGAACCAAAATATCCCCCATTCAATTCACTACATATTGCAAATCATCTTTTGTCCAAACAACTGATCTCAAAGGATTAAAAACAATCCTTAGCATGGAAAACAACATCGTGCTATCTCTTATTACACTCATACCTTTTATCATTCCTGACAAAAGGCATTTGGATTCTGCACTGACAAGCTGAGAATGAACATGGAACATGGTCAGTAAACATAACAACCGCACTTTGGTGTCAGTAGTATTGTGTCCTTGTTGTCTCCCTAAGTCACTGGCTTACTCTTCCTCTTGGAACATCTCTTCTTGATGGGTTTGCTGTCTGTCTTCAGAAGCTTCATCTGTCCAGTGGACTCTAGGGTATTCTCCTGGTTGAATGTATCAGAGTGGAAGTCATCTGAGACTGTTCATTTTCTGTTTAGAAGAGGTGTGCTGAGGCAAGGCACATGGAGGACACTTGATGCTTGGAGGGTATAAAAAGGACTCCACGCAGTGACAGAAACAGAGCTTGACTTGTTGCTATAGCTAGCTGTGCAATGCCTGTGGGTCTTGACTCTTCATTGATATTCACTTCCCTGAGAGAGGCACAGCCAAGAACTTCTCCTGGTATTTCTGTTGGTCCCTCCTACTGACGCAATTGGAGGCTGCGGCCTGGTTGTCTCTGCTAGGTCATGTCACCACTGTTGCTAACCCAACTCTACTGAACTGGACTGCTGGTGTATATGTGAGGTGTTTATGAGTGGATAGAGTTGCTGCTGCTGACTTGTGAACTGAACTGTTTATTTCCAGATGGGAGTCTACACTCTTAAGTCTGAAATAGAAATATTAGTGTTCACCTATGTGTATAGCATAAGTTGCTACAATATATTCTGTCAAAGCTCTAGACTAAATTGTTACTGATTTGTCTCATGACAGAAATTATACAATTTTCACTCTTTTCTATATTCTGAGTAACATATAACATTTTTTTAGAATTTTTTTTCACTGACAACAAAATTGCTTGAAATAATATTTTTTATATGTGAGTTTTCATGAGTAATTTAGGAATAACTGTTTTCAACAAGTAAATTAGGTCTTGCTAAGTGGGGTAAATATGTATAAGTATCTTCTACATGTAACTTACTGTTGGAATGTTATATGATAGTGATAAAACGAGTCATTCCTAAGACTGCTGAAATTCTGAGACATTGGTGGCTAAAAATAAATTCAAGTACTCTTGGCTGCAGAAATTTTATAAAAATACCTGCAATCCTAGTACTGGAGGAATCTGAAGAAGAAAGATCAAAAATTCAAGGAAACTTGGACTAGAATACAAACAAAAGGGAGTTTTTGTAAAGTACAGGCATCAAGAAAGAAAAGAGCTCATCTTAAGATACAGTCCCATTGAGAAGTGGGGTTTCTAGAAAATTTGAAATAAGTGTGATTCAGTGAAGAATGCTATTTTTTCAATAATTACAAATTAGGTGGTGAATTTATAATCATGAATGGTGTTTATAGATCTGTGGAATCAGGCATGGCTTTGAGACAAGAAATAGTCCCTGGAAAGAGGAAATGTTCATGAGAAACCTGAAAAGTCAGTTTCAACACCTAGAGAGAAGAAAGGGCCAAAGATTTAGACAGATTCCCAATGACTAATAACTCAACCAACCGTATCTATAGAATAAAATGTCTTTTTTTCTTTTTTCCAATTGGTTATTTTATTTATTTACATTTCAAATGTTATCCCTTCCCATTTCCCATCCTCAGACCCTTTATCCCTTCCCCCCATCGTTTCTATGAGGGTGCTCACCTACCAATTACTACCTCACCAGCATAGCATTCCTGTACACTGGAGCATCTAGCTTTCACAGGACCAAGTTTGTAAGGGTAGTATTACCTTAGGGATAGGCGCTCCTCACCTGACGTATGCATTCCTGCTATTTGACTATTCCCTAGTTAGACTTTTTAAATAAATTAGTAATTTCAGTAAGGTATTTACTAGAGATTTGTGAACACTTTCTAATAAATTATGGGTTCTGAGAGGACCACATACAAGATGCCTTATTTTTAGCTTGTTGTTAAGAACAAAAGTGCTGGTTACTATTATCTGTTGGGGGTTGGTCTGATGTTGCTATTTACTCTTAATACTAAATACTGATCCCCAAAGTCTGGTTGCCCCTAGACAAGTGAATTCCCACATACACAAGTTTTTTGTTCTGTAAACCTCGCCCAAAAATTTAAAGATATTGGTTAAATAAAAGTGGATATAGTCAATTGTTGAGGAAAATAGAGGTAGGTGGATTTTCAATTATGGACTAGGGGTAAAAGGTGGGGCCATAAGAGAGAGGGGGGAGAGAGAAAGTGGGAGAGGGAGAGGGAGAGGGAGAGGAAGAGGGAGAGGAAGAGGGAAGGAAGAGGGGACGGGGAGGGGGAGAGGGGGGGGGAGGGGGGAGGGGGAGGGGGAGAGGGAGAGGGAGAGGGAGAGGGAGAGGGAGAGGGAGAGGGAGAGGGAGAGGGAGAGGGAGAGGGAGAGAAAGAAGAGGAAGAGGATTATGAGGAGGAGGAGGAGGAGGAGGAGGAGGAGGAGGAGAGGAGGAGGAGGAGGAGGAGGAGGAAGGAAGAGTAATTGAAGAGAGAGAAGATGAGGAGGACAGTAGATCTCCATTAGCTGTGATGGACCAGAAGCACAGATTGATTGAGCAGAAATAATCTAGGCAAGACTCAAACAAGTACTTTGGAACACAGCTGAGAAATAAACAGTTTAGCATATAGAAAAATAGATTGACGGTAATCCCTCAGTAATTGTGCTAAGCTAATTAGATAAATCTATAGAACTCTGCATTGAGTATTGTGGGTGTTGGTGGCTGGGTTATATTTATAACTAATAGGGTTATTAAATAACCATTAAACTCAATTTACAAGTATCTTAAACAGAGGTAGTTTTTAGACAGAGCTCTTAATCTGTGGAGCCTCTGATGAGTAGAGTGTGTCAGAATCTGAATTGAAAGTAATTGATCCTGTGGTGGTATCAGGAATCTGTTAAAGACATCATATTCACAATGTTTGCGGGAGAGCAGGGAACATATTTTCATCAAATAATTTAAATATGAATTTATATTATGAGAGAATATATAAGTGTTTTTTTAAAAAAATCTAATTGAGAAGGCACAGGAGCCAACAGTTAAGATTTTGAAAAGCGAGGGAATTCTCCATTCATAGAACGTCTCTAATCCCACAATTTAGAAAGCAGAGGCAAGTGGGTCTTTTGAGTCAAAGCTAGCCTAAATCTATGTAATGAGTCAGCCAAGACTATGTAATAAGATTTCATGTTAAAATATAAAATCAAGGAATTGTGTTGTAAGACTGAAAATATAGGATTACTAAAATGGTCATTCAATGAAATGTAATACCATTCTATTACAATTTTTAAAAATAAGTCAAAATACAGGCATAGGTAGGATCTATACATAACTACAAATAACAAATTTCTTCAGCCCTTGAAAGACTCAACTTTATCTAAGAACAGAAGGAATCTAAACTTAAAAGTGAGAGAAACTTTTAAAAAACTGACATACCTAGACATACCATCTAGGGTCTCAAAATAACAAGAGAAAGTGTTGAAAATTTCCCAAGAAAGAAAAGAACAATCAGAAGGCTGAGGTTGAAGCTGGAGTTCTCTGTTACTTCAGCAATATGAGTTTCTAGGGTATGTTTTAAATTCATTGGGGTATTATTCTCCATGTAAATTACTTATTAACCAAACAACCATGGGCAGAATAAATATTTCTACGGCAAGAAGACCAGGTGAATTGTCAGAACAAATCAGGAAACAAACCAATAGGGAAGTTTTTGAGATATGAGAAACAGTGAATAAAGGTGCAGTAAAAATAGGTCTCAGAATCACACCTAGAACATATCCAATTTAAAAAGGAAGATACTTAGGAGATCCAAGTTGGAAGTCTGGAAACTTAAATGGAGGGGAAAAAAAGGTTTAAATCCAAAAATTGATAACTCTTATTTGAGAGGAGAACATTTTTTTCTTTTCTAAAAAGATACATTATTAGTACAGTTGAGGAGAAAATTATAAACCACATAGCACTCAAAGTAAAATTAAAATTGAAAATAAAATGTGACACAATCATACACATTTGGTGAGTTGGCAAAGTTTAACTTTATCTGAATTTTAGACGTAGATTTTGTGTACTTTTAAGAGGTGGCTATTGGAAGTCAGAAAAGTAAAAGTGTTTCCATAGGTTAAGAGCTGCTAGTGTTGTCAGTATTTTAAACCAATTGATCAAAACCCCACAGAAGTCTTAATCATGGTCACTGAACTGGAAAATAGCATTCACAACTGACTGAAGAGAAAACAGAAAGAGACAGAAGGGTATTGGAAGAAGCAGAGAGGAATACTATTAATGCTGCTATGCGTCTCTGTAGTAGATTACATCTAAAACTACATTCTAAGAGGAAGGATGTGGTGAGGTGTTTAAGTGTTGTCAAAGTAATTATTCATAAAACAACACAAAAATCTCAAGGTTCAGGAGGATAATTAGGGGATACATCTTTCCATTATGATGTTAGAAGATACTTTCAAAAGTTATTTAATCAAATATGGCATTAAAATTACTTGTAACATAAACATATCTTTTAAAAAGGAAAATAAAGATTAGCCCCAAAATTTGTTTATGATGGTATATGAAATATCTGATTGAAGTTGATATGGCGAAGAATTCATACATTAATATGAGACCAACCTCTACTAAATGGTAAGCGTATTGCTAATCTTAAAGTACTGTCACTGAAACTCAAGTGAAGCTACGTAACAGAGATGATGAGTTTCGTTTTAAACCACTTCTTCTTGGGACACTTATTTGTGGTAGAGTTTCCTGAACATGATTTCGGATCCTGTCAAACTGAGTGTTGTGTCACTCTCCATTGTCTGTGACCATTCACAGATAATTGGCAGCAACTTTTCATCTCCTACATTGTACTCTCTATCTTCTTTCTGCCGCAGGCCTTCTCTGACCCGTGGCTGTGGAACACCCACAGGTATCCATTAAGTGGCCACATGTTCACAAAGATGTGGTGTGAAGGAATTAATTCACCATGCTATGGACTTTGGGCCCAAAAAGTTCAGGAATTATCATTGGCAGACAGAATTCTCACAGGCAGATGATGATGAAATTTACATCAGATTGGTCTGGAACAGCCCTCATTACAGCAGCATGTGTACAACTAAGTGACATATCCTTATATTGGCTCTTTTTACTGTGTTCCCATATTTCATGTCTGCTTCTTGAGCTCATATTCCACATATATACTCAGATGTACACCTTTATTTTAGCTCTGCCTTGTAGGAAGCCAAGAATATATAACTCAGTTTAAGTATAAGATAGGAATGAATTGCCAAGAGAATAGTCATATATAAGCCTTTATTTAATATTCTGAGAAAAAAATATTAAGAAATGTTCCCTTGTAAATGTTAGTGTATAGATGATTTTCCTGTGTGTATATCTGTGCAATATGTAACGCCAATGTCCACAGAGGTAGAAAAGGGAATCAGATTCCATAAGCTGGACTAACAGATGATTGTGAACTACCATTTGGGAACTTAACCCAGTTCCTTGGCAAGAGCAGGTAGTGCTCTTCCCACTAGCCATCTCTTCTGCCCTCAAGAATTAGTCTTTAACACTTTTCATGACAGTTCCAGGAAAGCAACATATGATACTGTCTCCAATTCTGTCAATGTCCTGAACCAGTTGTCATAACACTGAAGAAATTAAGAAGGTTAGCATGAATGTATAACATACAATAAGAAATGTTAAATGAAATATTAAAAAAAAAAACATCCCATGCTATCGCTGGCTAGGCACCAGCAGACAGGCCAACCTGTTCTCTCAGCCTGGCAGACTCAGAGCTCCAAAATCACTCTCTCATTCTGGCTCCTATGTTCCTTGGCTGGCTACTGACACACCTACCCAGTGCTTCCAAATTCCTGACTGGCTGGGGAGTACTCTTGCACACCATGCTCTGCCACTCTAACATACCTTTCTCTGGAACCCAGTTGAGTTGCCACATGAAGGAAAACAACACACAATCTTACTTTAGAATCAACATGTAACACAATAACTGGACACAGAACCTAGCACCCTAATTTTGTAAACAAATCTATGTTAAATCCTTGAGTGAAGGATCCTAGTGGATCCACCACTCAAACTGACGCCACTGGCTTCCTTCATCCTTTCTGCCTACCTTGCTGTCCCAAAGGGGCGATCATTTCTCCTGCCTTCCCTCTTCCTCTTCGAGACCAGGAAGTTCCGCCTACTCACCCAGTGATTGGTCCCTTTATTCATTAGGGAAGGTTCAGCCACAAAGAAAGTCTAGTCTTTGTACTAGACAAATTCCGTTTGTGAGTTCAGAGATTTTCTTCATGGAGTGACAAAGAATATAATGCCCTGACAAGGAGAGCCCTGATCTCTCTGATGTGCTCTGTGTTGTGTAGACAAGGCATACATTTGATGATCAAACTTATAAGGAGCAAATAATTCTATGATCAACATGGATGAAATTTCAGAATGGAATAGTCACTTGCAGCAGCATAGTTTAAGGACATGTTTAGATACAATTGCAACAATTGAAGCAGGATTTTTCTGTAGATACCAAAGCAACAGATACCAATAGATTATGATTTCTAACCATGTGCTCTCTTTGATGGAATTCTTGGATACTCAACAAAGAAACTTACAGACTTAATTGTTTTAATATTAAAGAGTTCTAGGGAACAGTAGGTCATTAACAAAGACTATAATATAGAAAATACCAGGTTTCAAGCTATAGACTTCCAGATAATAGTTATCACACATTGCTTATTGATTGAAAAGTGTGAGAATAATTGTAATTTGCATGATAATTATACACAAAGAATTTACTTCTAATTTGTTCTTAGGAAAGCAATCCCCAGAAATATAAATCCAGCTTGTTGGAGTGCATATCCTCTTGTACATTTCTGGGCACTCATATATGCACATTCCCCACTTACATACATATATTTTAAGTAAATATTCTTTTACAAGATATCAGTGATCATCTATTATAATTGTGTTTGGGAAAGGATAACGTAAGGTATTTGATGATTTTTTTGAAAATGTTTTTAATAAAGTAGTAATATATATCTTGCACCTAAAAAAGCAAAATTGCTTTAACATGTAGGGTATACAGTCCTGTGTACAAGTGTATGCAATGGCCAATGGTGTAATTATTTACTCTGATCCTATCTATAAAATTGCACTGGTATATCTAACAGCTAGCTGAAAGAAACCTCTAAATTAGAATCTTGTCATGTAGAATTGTAGAATAAAAGCTGTTATACTACAAAGGACCAAAAGAAGATATCATGGTCATTTCCTACTCCAAGAAAAAATGTAAGAAATTTTGAGAAATATCTTATGTACCATATCACAAAAACAATTTTTGTTAATCAAACCATGGATAGACTCAACATCTGGAGAGTTGGTTGTACCATCATATGGCTGTTTATTTTGCTATTTGACCCTGTAACAACAGCAAAGTAGCCAACAGATATAACAGATGATGGCTTACTGACTGCAATCAAACTGATAGTCTCAATTCACCTGCTGTGTTAAGTCCGTATTTGGGGGACATAGAACACATCAATACTTTTTTTTTTTTTTTTTTTTTTTTTTGTTTTGAGACAGGGTTTCTCTTTGTAGCCCTGGCTGTCCTGGAACTCACTCTGTAGACCAGGCTGACCTCGAACTCAGAAATCCACCTGCCTCTGACTCCCAAGTGCTGGGATTAAAGGCGTGCGCCACCACTGCCCAGCATCACATCAATACTTCTATACATTGGTCTTATGATGTTTTTCTCAATATTTAACAGGAAATAAAGCAGGCAGCACAATAAAGGTCATTATATAAATGAATATCATATGTTTCACTCTAGTCTGGACCATGTTAATTTTCTTTGGTATTGTACTTTATAAAAATTTGATTATCTAGGATCTATGAAGTATATCACACTGTGTAACATATAATTATTATTCCTATTAAAATATTGAGCAACAAAGACATAATTGATAGTAGATGTCTTATTATGAAAAGAATGCATCTCATATGAAAAGTGATACAACCTTAAAGGGACTGAGACTGCTATACAAAAGTACCTTTAAGGGCAAACCTATTAGACTTGGAGTATACCCTCCAATATGAATGTTTTAAATATTATCTCACTGTACACTGCTAATCACCAAGAAATCATTAGACATATATTAATCAAGAAATCTTGATGCACCCCATAATTAGTGCATGTCTAATGATATTTCATTGAGCAAATGAAATCTTTTTGGAACACAGAGCTGTGAACTGTCCACCCACTTTTCTTATAGGGAAATTTAATGAACTATGACTATACATGGATCCCTATCCAGTGATGAATGGTTTATCTGGTTAGCAAAAGGTCATAGAAGGAGGAAAATGGCATTTATATTTTATTATTAATATATTTTATTCAGGTTGATGGCTTCTGGACTTAAGCCTATTTCTACTCTTCCAACCTCCTTTTCTGTTTTGTTTCATATCATTGTCCACAAGAGGGCAGACACTGCAAGCAACACTTGTCTCTCCTACTGAGAAGAACGACTTGACTGAAGGGAATGAATGATCTCTGAATGTAGATTAGCTTCTCTTCTTGACTACGCATGGATGATTTACACTGCTTTCTTCCTGATTTTAGTCACTGTGGCGGTCAATTATGGCTCCTCATATCGCATCATTCTTCAATCAGTACCACCACATGTTTCTGACACCATGACTCTGATGGACATTATCAAACTGAAATGAAAGAACGATTTATCTTTAGAATTCAAAACTATTCATGATATAGATTTTTCTTTCCTGTATATATACTCTAGCCTGTCTCAAAACTGGAAGACTTACAGCATGGCTCATTGATCTATTTTTATTTTGCACTGTGTGTTGTTTACTAACACCGTGGGATGCATTTGTTGGCAAAGGATGACTAGCAGTGGGTGAATGATAGTCATTTTCACCAGTTTTGCCCAATCCCTCATGACTAAAAGGCAGCCATTCAAATAAAATGTTGGAATAAACTATCCAAAACTCACATGAGCTTACATTTCTAAGAAAATAACATTAATTGAGTAGACTGTACTATCTGTATTTGACTTATACATGATCTGTGGTCATATCTACAGAGAGGAAAATATATAAAACCTAGGAACAGTAGGTACAGAGTCTTCCAATTTGAAGAATATATCTATTTCCATAGTATTTCATGTTTGTTCGAATTGTGGATCCAAATGTTAAGAGAAGATTTTCACATGAGTATACAAAACTTTCATTACTTCTACTGGTGTCTTTAATAATTATATTCATTGAACTATTACAAAAAATAAAGGTACTTGGTATTTGGGTAGGAATATCCCTAATCACCTCACACAGCTTCATGAATTCTTTTATAGTGCTATCATGGAGGAATATCTTACCAGCCTGACAAGTCACTGGAGAGGTCTTCTGAATTGAATTTTATAGTAGTAATGGGAAAGGCAACAACTGTAAGGATGTTGCTCATGAGCAAAATACAAAAGGGTGTCATCTTGCTAGGGAAGAGAGTCTTGGTTATCCAAATATCTAAGCAACCTAGAAAAGATCAATTGACAGTAGGGTGAGAGACATTTAAATCTGGAGTAAAACAATGAGATGATAGATGTCAATTAAGGCCTCAAACAAAATATATTGAGATAGTAGGTTTTCACCAAGTCATTGTTTTATATTGGCGGCTTGCTCAATCCAGAAGCTTGCTTGGTTATAGCCTGATCTTAATGGAAGCTATCAGTGGATCTGAGATGCAAAGTTGGAAGTATTTTTTCTGTGCAGTTTTCTGCACCATTTCAAATTTACCCAACCAGAGATGTCTTTTTTTTTAATGGTAGTTACATGAAATTGGCAATTGAAACTAAATATAATGATTTCTTTCTTTAATTTCATAATTTAAAAGGGGATTTTATTTTATTGGGTATATATGTTTTTGTTTTTTTGTTTGTTTGTTTGTTTGCTTGTTTTTCCCAATAATTGTATGTCATATTCTTGTGAGTGTCACGGAAGTGAGAAGAGATCCCTGAATCCCATGGCATTAAAGTTAATAAGAAATTTAAGTAGACCCACATAGATGCAAAGGTAGGGATCTCTCTTGTGTTTTAAGCTATCTCTTCAACCTTTACCTTTTTTCAGTTCTAAAATCAAGATCACAATTCCAAATAAATTAGTCACTTGGGACAAGAGCTATGAAGCCAATGGCCAATACACTGCCCTAGGGAGGATAGAGACTAGTCTAACTTGGTTTCAGTGGGTGACAAGAATTGTTATGACTAGTGATTGTTACGTGGATATGCTCAAAATTCAGTGTTGTAAAGCAGCCATAGATCTTTTCTGTGTCTGTAAGAGCAGAGAATCAGGTCAAGTAGGGTGGACTTGGGTAAGAAACTCAACTTTCCATTTATGTTTATGTGTAAACCAGAATGTCTCCGCTCCAAGCATTTTCTATCATTCCTTCATGTAAGCCAAACTAAGAGGAAACACATAAGATGTCCTCAAAGTCTAGGGCAAGAGCTGGTGCACTGTGCCTTCTATACATATATACACAGTCAAGGCAATTAAACATATTTTGGATCAAAATCAAGGGGCAGAGGGATATTCTCAATGCATGATGAATCTCTAGCAAGAGAGCATATCTAAAGAACAGTGAAAAATTGAGGCTAATCAATCTATCATATGATTATAAAAGAAGTACCAGTATACGTCTGCAAAAGAAAAGGATACAAAGTATTGCAAGTAATGATGTCATTAGGCTAATAGTTAAATTCTGTTCAATAAAAAGTGCTTAAACTCATATTGTGTGTGTCTAGCCAACATTGAAAGTCAAGGTGATAGTTTGTATATCATAAATTGCAGACAAGAATGGAGAAGGCAGAACAGTTGTTTAAGCCACTATTCTGCTAGTGAATATCCAGATTTTAGAGTTTATGTGTTCTGACCTCTTCATTGTGACTAGGAAAGATGATACAGCCATAATTATTATGCATGGGAAATCATTCAGTCTTCAGGGTTAAAAAGATTAGTAGAAGAACAGCATTAATGAAATACATTTATTTTCACTGGGCCCAAGCAATTTACCCTGTAATTTAGAAAGAGCACAATGGGCTTCCTGTTAAATAATATTTCTAAAATAGTGAGAGTCTTGCAGAGCAATTGGCATTCATTAAAATTCAGTGTTGGGAGCAGCAGGTGGCAAGCAGTTCCATGGAACGATTTTCCAGTGTCCTTCCTCAGCTGAAGCAAAACAATTCATGTCAGAAGAGTCTAGGCCTTACTCCCTGTTGAAAGTGATAGTATGTAACAATTCTACTATTTTTACATGAATATATTCAAGGGACCTGAACTGAATTATTGTAATAGCTTTCTAAAATGTACATTTTCTTACCATGTAGTTGAAGAAGTATATATTCACTTCACTCACTGTTTTGCTTTTGAATAGCAATACATTTCAAGGTAAAATACTATTGCTTTATTTGTCCATAGGGAGTGAATTTGAATATCTGTAAAATTATACATATGTAGAATAAAGTGAAAAGATTACATGGGGTAAAAGATGATAGAAATTGTTTCCATTCGATCTTTTTTGTGCTTTTACCTAAAATGGGTAAACATGGTGTCTATACTTGATTTCTGTTGGAATTCTAATCCTGTCTTCGCTTTTACCAACATAGAAAAGAAAACTTTAAACAGAAATATGATATAATATTCCTGGGATCATTTGATATAAAGCACAGTGGAGGGATGAGACAAATAGATTCACACTGTTTTTCTGAACATAAAATGTTGTTTAAACAAGAAAGGGCTTAATATCAAGCTAATTGTAAAATGTCTGGCCAGTTTTAGCTTAAAACATTATATTGTAGATAAACTTTTTCATTTTGCTTTAAAGAGTAGAAATGAACTCAGAAAGCCTTATTTTTGCATTATATTGGTGCAGTCGTAAATGTAGTCTGGCTCCCAGTTAAAGGTTCAAGTTATAGGTATTGAGGTTAAATACACCTAGATTCAAATGTCTACCTGAACTTTTAATTCTATGTGATGTTGACATACTAGTGGATGTTTTCCAAACCTCATATACCAGTAAAGAATAGTTAAAATACATTCCTCTGAAGATTGTAGTAAGAACCAAGTGAAATGTTAAAATTTGTGCCTGGTACATAGAAAATTTAGGAACTATACAAAATACTTGATATTTTGTTAATGTTTTATCTATAATGGACAGAGGAGAATGTCTTTTATAAAATATATTTTGAGCATGAGTTGTTCCAAAAAGTTTGACCCAGCAATCAAAGTACCTAAACAAAAAAATATATCAATCATCAAATGGCAAAACAAATGAAACCAAATTAAAATTGATTCATCTTAAAACACTGACATATCAAGAAATTACTATGGTAATTTCAAATGTTTTAAGCCAATATAACCAATCTGCAATCCACAGACCACATGTGGCCTCATGGATAGCTATAATCAAAGTCCAATGTAAAGCAATGAACTTTCTTTAAGAATTATAATGAATTCTCTCTCTTCCTCTTCTTTCTTTTACTCTTTCTTTTCTCCTTATTTTCCTCCCTTTTCTTCTTTTTTCTTTGAGACTCGTTTTCATAATTTCATTATGCAGAAGTTAACATGAACCTGATAGGTGACAATGTCATCTTGCTGAAATAGTCAAGTGTGTGAACATGCCTGTAAGAGGAGTCTTAATCTAGCATAGGTCATTTCATCACAAGACAAATATACCTTAAAATTTGCTTTTAGTTCCTGGAAACAAACAAGATTGAAGTGTTGGGAAGTCTCAAGCTAATGCCATTGGTGAGAGGTTCAACTAATGTTTCTTGTTTGACAGTGAGAGCCCTCAATATTCTCTGAGAATGTTAGAAGGAGCTAAGCACTACATTGGCATTTTTCTCTACTCTCAAAGCAAAGCCTGTAAGAGAGAGAGAGAGGAATAGGGAGAGGGAAAGGGAGAGGGAGGGAGGGAGGGAGAGAGAGAGAGAGAGAGAGAGAGAGAGAGAGAGAGAGAGAGAGAATCTGTCATCCTTTAATTTATAAAATGTGAAGTTCATTAGGTTATACCTTCCATGAAATAAAGTGTACCCACTTGTATCCTTGTTTGTCAAATTCATATATCCCTGTCACTACAGCTACACTGTAAAACAGGTCTTTTTATTAACCTAAATGTTCCCTAGTGCCTACATATAATTAATCCTCCACCTTCGTTCCAAGCAACTAGTCTCTCTTTTCTTTGGATACAGATTTGCTTTATTTATTCTTGAATATTTTTCTCTTAGCATGATATTTTTGGAATCTATCCAAGTCATACTAGCAATTTTTGTCTTTTTATTTCTAACATACACCACATTCATTAATATGCCACAATGTGTTTATCTACTCACCTATGGGTGGAGTTTAGTGTTGCTCTTATTCCTGTCTTCTAGGATAAAAACACACTTTCAGTAAACATTCTCTGAATATTTTTATGGCACGAGTGCTTTCCTTCATATGGAAGTACTATGTAAATGGAAGCATTTTGCCAAAGCGTCTGATTTTTCTTTTAGTAGTATTTACTTGGGGTTTGGAGCACACACATGTTATGGCTTCTGTGTATTCAGAGGATCTCCTAGTTTATTTTCTGTTCCTATGATAGACACTGTGACCAAAAACAATATGGGGTGGAGACTATTTATTTCAGCTTCTAGGTTACAGTCCATCATTGAGGGAAGACAAAGCAAGATCTCAAGGCAAGCAGTTGGAGGCAAGAACTGAAACAGACACCATGGAGGTAGTATTTCTACTGGCTTGTTTCTCATGGTTTTCTCAGCTTGATTTCAAATACAATAAGAGAGTGCCTGTTAGAAATGTTGCTTCCCGCCGTGTTCTAAGCCTTCCCACATCAACTATTAATCAAGAAAATGTTCCATAAACATGTCCTCAGGTCAAGCTGATGGAAGTAATTCTTCAATTGAGTTTCCTTGTTCTGAGATGACCCTGGTTTGTGTCAAGTTGATAAAAATTAGTCATCATAAAGGAAAATTTGTAGACATTGGTTATTTTCTTCTACCATATGAGTCTTGAAGATTGAATTATCAAGCTTGGGGTCAAATACACTGCTTTCTGTGTTATTCTACTGGTCCAATAATACTATATCTAAATATGACAAATTAATTATAGATCATGTTACAACTCTTCGCTTTCATATCAACATGGCAAATGAGCCCCAGATGTTTCCTATGTGTAAAGTCTTTGTAAATTCAATATTCTTAATGTTAGCCATTAATTTACTTTTATTTACGTGTTTCTCTTTATATGTATACCACATGTATGACTGTGCCTTTGGGAGCCAGAGGAAGCCATCAGATGTGTGTAAGCCCCTCATCATAGGTGCAAGAAATCATACTCAGGCCATCTGAAGGTACAACATATTCTTAAACTCAAAGCTATCTCTACAGCCCCTGCCTTTATTAATAATGAGTATGTAGTGGTACTGCATGCATGGTTAGAGCTTCATTGTTGAGAAAAGAGAGTTGTGGCTCCACGTGATCACCCTGCAGCCTAAGTGGTTCCTCTAGAATTTTAAGACTCTTGGCTGAAGCTGGAAAGCATTTAGAAGGAACTGGAGAAATCAAATTGGAAACTCTTATGGGAGAAATTTTAATATAGGATTAAGAATAAGTGTTAAGAAAAAGAAGAATCCTCAGAAGCAGGTAAGGATATGGGTTTCCTTCCCAACTGTGAGCAGGCAAATAAAAGATGAAAATAAGATGTAATCAAGGGTGAGAATGAGATTCGCAAAGGTAACCAAGCTCTTACTGTTCTTAGCATTAGCCACATACATGCTAATGCCACCATTTATGTGGTAGCCCTGTGTTATATCTCAGAAAGTAGATGAGAACTCCTCCATACACACACACACACACAAACGCATGTATGCACACAAACACACATACACACACACATGCATGTACAAACCCCCACACACAAGTATGCATGCACACACAAACACTTTTCATTCACTTGATAAGCAAAATAACTGAGGTTTCTGTAGAAAAAGAGTTGGGTGGAATTAGAACATGATAAATTAAAACCACAGATCACTGTGATTCCACAGAGTTGAATTCATAAGCTTTCTTGCTTAATGGGGCTTCTGGCTGAGAAACCTAGAAAACTGCAGGTTTATGGATGGGAAAGGGAAAAGGATTTAGGCAATTTTTAAATTTGTTGGAATTCTTGCAGCCTTTTTGAGGAGAGATTCAGCCATATTCCTGAGCTAGAAGATCCTTTCTCAGGCTCCATCCTGCCTCAATGGTTTGCATTTAATGACTTTCAAATAACTTTTTAAAATGTTCATTTATCTTTATTGTTCTCTTACGTATGTCTATGTACCAGGTACATGATTGCTCTCCACAGAGGAGAGTGTATCCTGTACCTAGAGTAACAGATGAGTGCCAGTTACCATATGCTGGGAATTGAACCTGAGTCCTTTGTTAGAACAGTCAGTCCTCTTAACTGCTGAGCCAGCTTTCCAACTCCAAACTGAATAATTTTACTGAACTCCTTTTTACATGTTTAAATGTCTCTCACAAACTTTTGTGAAATTTCTATTCATAGTTTTGTTCATTTTAAACTCATTGTTTATCTTATTATTATTGAGTTGTAAGAGCTATGTCATTGTATACATAAAACTTAGTCATTGTCTTGATTATTTTCTATTGTTGTAATAAAATACAATGACCAAAGGGAACTTATAAAAGAATGCAATTACCTGGGATTATAGTTTCTGAAGTTTAGAGTTCCTGATGGCACAGTAAAGGCATGATGGCAGGAATGAAATGCTGAGAACGTAGGTGTTGAACTGTAAGCAGAAAGTAGACATAAAACTGGAAGTGGCACTTCTGCAACCTCAAAGCCCACCCTCAGTGTCACACCTCCTCCAAGAAGTCCATTCATTCTAATCTGGAAAACAGTTTCACCAACTGAGAACAAAGTATTCAAACATTTAAAACATATAGGATCCATTATTATTCAAACTACAACAGTCATTTTTAAGTTTGATGAAGTTAAAATGTCTATGTTTTGTTTCTGTCTTAGATCAGTTATAACATCATTCATTTTTTTCCTCCAGTAGTAAAATATCTGTTTCTGTTTTCAATTTATTTGTGAAGTGTATGGAATAAAGTAAACATTTGCTTCTTATAAGTGATCATGCATTAGTTCAAATGCTACTTTTTGAATTATAATGTTTTGGATTGAATTTACTCTTTACCCGTATTTAAATTCAATTGACCCTATATGTGATGACCATTTTGTGGAAATTGAAATGTGTCTGACTTTTTTTCTGGCTAAGGCAATGCTCCTATGGTTACTTAAATTGGTTAACAATCAAATGGTAAAGTCTCCCATCTGGTATATGTCATTTCAATTTAATTGTTTATTTGTTCATTTGTTTGTTTGTTTATATACCCTATTTCACCACTTACTAATTGCCAAAAGATAATGGATCCTATATGTAAAATTTAAAGACTTATAGGGAGATGATCTGTTTCTTCACTTAATTTGGAAAATTTTCATGTATGCAGAAAGTTTTGATAATTTACTATCCTAGCCTTATTTTAGATTTTTCATGATCTTCAGTGTTTAAATATCTACAGACTAACGATGACAGCTCGGCTTTAAGGAGTGATGGATGATAGATGAGAAGGAAGGTGAACAGGAACCTAAGTAAAGACAATCTGTAAAATCAGCAGCATATGATAATCTGTCCCAATCATTGCCATTCTTTCTAGATAAACAAGGACTGAGAACTGGATACTGAGGTTTTGAAATGTGTAATCCAGTTTTGACTTGACAAGAGGTACTTATATGGAGTGTGGGAACAAAAGAGCAATCGGGCTAGCTTCAAGCAAGAACACATTGGATGTAATAGGTATAGACAGGTTTTTGTTTGTTTGTTTTTTGTTTTTGTATTTTGTTATAACAAGGATCCCAGATATGATTCAGAAGCTAGATGGCAAAGGATATCAAAAACATTAGTGATTTCAAAAATTTTCAGGACAAGAGCACATCTGTATGGTACAAACAATAACGGGAAGAAGAAAGGGAGAGCTGGTGATTCTGAAAAGAAGAAGCATGGTTTGGATAAACTTGTACATATTTAGAAGATAGTATGGCCATCAATGTGACATAGGAGCATGGTCTGAGAAGAAAGCACTGTTCACCCTGAAGAGCAGTAGCGGAGGGAGTAACTATACATGCTTAGATGCAGCAATAGGAAATGGAAGAAATACCTTTACATTCCTTACTTAGGAATGTAAAAAAAAAAAAGATAGTCAACTGTCTTGGAGCATGGGGGGAGTTGTCAGATGTTGGAGAAATTTACTTGCACCAAGTGAATTCCACTATGTGCTATAAAATGACTCATTTTTAATCATACATCCATTAAAAAAAAGATAAGTAAAAATTTTGCCTTCATGTCTACAAAGCTAAAGTTTAAGGTAATATTTAGACATTATACTAAAATATGTACTTCTAATAAACCTGTTCATCAAATTGGTCCTACCACCAGTTGGAGAAGAAAATTATATATTTGAACCTAGAAGGTATCATTCTGAGTGAGGTAACTCAGACTCAAAAGAATATGCATAGTATATACTCACTAATAAGTGGATATTAATCAAAAGAAAGAAAGAAAGAAAGGAAGGAAGGAAGGAAGGAAGGGAGGGAGGGAGGGGAGGGAGGGAGGGAGGGAAAGAAAGAAAGAAAGAAAGAAAGAAAGAAAGAAAGAAAAGAAAGAAAGAAAGAAAGAAAGAAAGAAAGAAAGAAAGAATAACCAGGATACAAGCTACAGAACTAAAAAAAAAGGTTAACAAGACGAAGGGCCTATTGAGGACACCTCGATCCTGCTTGGGAAAGAGAAGAAAGCAATCACCGGAGCGGGGAGGGAAGGAGGGACATGGTAGGAAAGGGGACAAGAAGGTGAAGAGGGGAACATGATCAGACAATTAGTGTGGGAAACAAGATTGAAGTCTTGAGGACCAACAGAAAGAATGGAAACAGGCAACCTTGGGCGGTGGGAGGAGGGGGCCCCTCTATAATGTACCAGAGACCTGGGAGGTAAGAGATTCTCAGGACTTAGATGAAATTCCCTATAGTGGGAAGAGGGAACTTACAGAGCCAACCCCCAGTGGAAAGATAGCGCATCAAGTGAGGGATGGGTTGCCATCCCACAGTCAAAAACTCTGACCAAGAACTGTTCCTGTCTGAGGACAGGCACAAAAATTGAGTAAAGCCTGAGTAAGTGGAAGTCTAGCGATGGGCCCAAATTGGGATCCAACTCAAGGGGAGACCCCAAGACCTGAGACTACTACTGAAGTTATGGTGTGCTTGCAGACAGGAGTCTACCATGGCTACTCTCTGAAAGGCCCAACAAGTAACTCAAAGAGTCAGATGCAGATACTAGCACCAAATCAATGGATAAAAGCCAGGGACTCCTGTGGTTGAATTGGGGAAAAGCTGGAAGAAGCTAATGAGGGGGGCAGGCCCCATGGGAAGACCAGCAGTGTCAATTGACCTGGACCTTTAACATCTCAGACACTTAGTCACCAACCAGGTAGCATACCCTTGCTGATACAGCAGAGGACTGCTGGGTCTGCCCTCGGTGAGAAAAGATGCGCCTAACCCTGAAGAGACTTGAGGATACAGAGAATGGGGAGATCTGGTGAGGTGAGCATAGAGGGTGGAAACATTCTCTTGGAGACAAGGGGAAGGGAGAGGTATGGAATAGGGAGTGGTTGGGGAGCAGACTGGGAGGGGATGAAGACTAGACTGTAAAGAGGATTAAAGAGCCTGGCAGTGGTGGTGCAGGCCTTTAATCCCAGCACTTGGGAGGCAGAGGCAGGTGGATTTCTGAGTTCGAGGCCAGCCTGGTCTACAGAGTGAGTTCCAGGACAGCCAAGGCTATACAGAGAAACCCTGTCTCAAAAAACCAAAATAAATAAATAAATAAATAAATAAATAAATAAAGAATAAAAATGTTACCTTTTGACAAAACTTCATTTGATTTGTGGGTTTAGTTTTTCTAGCATCCATATCCATTTTTTTAAACTTTCAAATATTAAGTATATACTTGTCTTTGTGTCAGGACTTAAAAATGTTCTCATGCTTTAGGCATATTTGTACATGTTAGGACCCCTATGTACGTGCAGGCTTTCTATGTGTGTCTTACATTTTATTTTCCATGCTGTTAGTCTCTTCAGAAAACCATGCCAAAATACAGATATATTAAAAAGTTTAATCAGATGGCTCCATGTGAAAAAAAAAAGACAATTAAAAAGGGAAAGAAAAGAAAAAGAAAAAGAAAAAGCAGAGCTGTAACGCAAACACATGCAAACTCCTTCCTTATCCTGGAAACTGTAAAGAAGCTGTTTATGAGAATAACACTGTTTCTCTGGACTATTTGAGTTTACTTTATGCAATTTGCCATCTTTAAGAAGTCCACTTTTTTTTTTTTTTTAAATTTAGAAGGGTTTTAGTGATAGCCTTTTGATTTCATTTCCCCTGTCCCTTCACTTTAACTAGCACCAGGAGCTGCTGGCATGTTTCAGAAAGCTTACATTTGAACACTGTTTAAATCGGCAGACCCTTGACCGGCTTAATCTTTGCTTGTAAATGACAATGCAGAGGAAGAAAAAAAAAAAAAAACTACTTCCTTTCCTGTTGGATACCTAATAAGTAGTTAGTCTGACCCAGTTTTCAATAAGAGCGATTTTCTGATGACCCAACAGGAGTGACTATATCTAGTCAAAGAATGAGGGGGGTGAATTTAATCTTTTATGCCACTGGAATGGCAGCTGCTCCCAGCTGCCTGAGTCTGTGAAGGATGAGGAAGACAGAACTGCCTTTCAGTGTGGAGAGAATTTTCCCTTTGAATATTCCAAACGGGAGCTTTGCACATGTGCCTCAAGAACTAATTGTCTAGGTTCCGTCAGGAATGCAGCAGGAGAGGAGCGTATTTCATGCTTAAGACCAGAGAGGAGCCACGCAATACTCAGTGGATAAAAGGCTTGCAGTCCCAGCTGGGAAAAAGAGTCCCATTATCTCCCAGCTGCATAGACATTCCATACGGCTTGGTTCTGCCTGGATGCACAGCATGCCTGACTGAGGGCTCCAGACAGAGTTCTGCAGAAAAATTGTAAAGATCCCGAGACATTTCCCTGGTAAGATCCGTAAGTACAGAATTGCGCTGTCTGCTGCAATGAGAATTTTGCTGGGCAAACTGCAGCTTTTCTTGCTTTCAATCTCTTTGTATTAGTAAAACAGGTAGACGCTGGGTTTGTGTGTATGGTGGTGGTGGTGGTGGGGGGTGTGGAGTGACTGTTTCATTGATGCTGTGTTTTTATAATGCTGATGCTTAAAATATGTTTATTCTCTGTGAGAGAAAAATGTATTGAATCTGTATGGGGGAGGCAGGATCAAACCAGGCAAAGTGAGACCACAGGTATATTTTTTAGTGTTTCACTAGTCTTTGCTGCAGTAAAACTAACGGACAAGACTGGATGACAGTGCTAATTCTAGTACTTTCCGATAGCTACACATCCTTTCAGTAACGGCAGATCAGAAGATGTGTACTGCAATTTTTTTTCCTCCAATGGCTGAGGGGTGGGGATTGCAGTATCTACAGATAATTTAAAGGAACGGTTATAAAACTTTCTTGGGGGACGGCTTTCATAATGAGAGAAACACTACAGTGGAGGTCAAATGGGTGCACCAAATTTCATCTGACATTTTGGTTGCACCCAGCTTACAGATAATAGCTGGTAGAATCGCCTTTTCTCTCCATTCACAGCAGCTAAGCCTGTTATGATAAGGATCTTTTAATACTTTATGAAAGTTTCAGAACTTGATGACTTGGGAGCAAAACTTTGCAGAGTGCTGAGTTAGTCATTATATATGGTTGCAGTGTTAACATGATACTATAACATTGGAGGTTTGGGGAACATTGGAATTCATAGTTCTGGTTTCTCCAAATGAAAACTAGGAAAGTTTAAGTAATCAGCATCCTGACTATGTCCTCTGAGAAGCATTCACAGAATGGCAGATATTATGGCAAAGTTATATTGAAGGCAGAGAGAGAGAGAGAGAGAGAGAGAGAGAGAGAGAGAGAGAGAGAGAGAGAGAGAGAGAGAAGAGAGCTCAGTGGCATTGTACAAAATCATCTTGAAAATAAGGGACACATAATGTTGTCCTACAGTGACAATGTTTCTCAAAGATATCTATAAACCAAGGAACCATATGTTGGCTGTTGAAACCCTTGTTCTGGGAAATTTTCATTTATCTTATGGATTTGTTCAACAACTTTTAATGTAATTGTTATTGAAATATGTCACCAATTTATGTGCACAACAAACTACAATGAAATAAGATATTTGAGCACAGTGTTTTCTACACCCCCCTATATGTGAAAAATGTCTATGTACATTTCCACAAAACAAACATATGCCCACAAAAATACTGGCGCTATTTGTACAGCAAACAAAAATACAGAGACATTTCAAGTTTGTTGTTTCACAGATTTTTTTTTCTTTAGCTTAATCATGGCTATGCAGTATAAGGATTTTCAATCAAGAAACTTTTATACAAGGCCTTTCTATGAGGCTATATAAATGCATAAGTTATCACCTCCTAGTAAAGAACTCGTCACTTAAATTCAAATGTGTTTCTTACTTCTACTGAGCATTTTTAGTGAACTGTCATAATTTTATTTTTAAGGTATGTGTGTAACTTTCTTTAATGAAACCAAATTCACTTGGTCACTAAGCAGATGAATACATTTAGTCTGAGCTTCCCCTTTCCATCCCATGGAAACTAATGATGCTATGAAGACAATATGAAGTATATCGACTATATGCTTCTATTCTTTTAGTGAGTGAAAATAGTAAAATAGCCGACTGGATGGACACCTTTTATTCTTCTTACAGGAGGAAAGGATTATGAAATATTCACTTAGGTTTTTTTTTTAGCTATATATTTATACTGACAACATGTAAAGTATAATGTGATAGCATAAGCTTTAGTACTTTTTATCATAACCAAATTATATATGAAAGCCTTGAAGAGAGATCCCATTCCCTACAAATAACCATCTTGAGGTGTTATTTCTTAATGCATAAGGTTCTAATAATAAAATGACATGAGGATAAAGGTATTTTATAAAGAATATTTTCCTATAATATATCATTCTTTCTAAGAATAAGGAGTACTTAATGTGATGGTATCACCAATGATTGACAGATATCCATGTGGAAGAATTATATTTCACTCTACATTTTGAAAACAAAAAGGAAGTAAAATGAGAAGGAAAGTTGCAGAATATCTGGTATGTATTTGTTTATAAGAAAAGTACTCATTTTAGAAAAAAATAGCTCTATAATTAAGAACAAAAACTATGAAAAAATAATGATTTGGAGTCATTTTAATATACATCGAATATATTAACCAATTCTCAAAATATGCATTTTAATACATATTTAAATATTAACAGGTTTTCAAATTACACATCATTGTCAATAGAATCTTGCTTGCTTCCTCTAAGATGCCTGCTCTATGTGATCTCTAGGGGCAGAATTACAAAGACATGCAAAGTGAAGTGTAGAGGGAAGATGGCATTTATTAGCAAGTATAGCAGGTACTCTCAGTTAGATGATTATGGCCAGTGCCTAAGTGGATATCTGGAGAACAGAATCTCTTATGGTGTGAAAGGAAGCAATGGTCAGACACATGTTGTAAACATTTGTATTTTAAATGGATTTTAGTTTATATCTAAAGTTTGTAGAACTGACAAATTTCTTTAGATGCTTATTTTTGTCCAGGTGATTGAAAGACCTATTTGAATTGATGCTGGTGGGAGGGAAAACTACTTTGTAAAGCCACTTGCTATACAATAGCCTTCTAAGTTTAAGAGCCTCTGAAACAGGCTGAGACAATAATCAATTAAGGACATTCTTGGCAGTTTAAATGTCATGTATACTTTCAGGGCCAGATGACCCAGCCAGATCAAGTGCCTCTGACAAGCAGAGCCCTGAAGTTCTAGTTCTGTTTTTATAAGCTGTAGATTATGAAAGAGTAGTCCATCCATAATGCTCTTAGACCTTCTAACATCTAACTAACTACCTAAAAATTCCTCTTCAATACTTGAGCCTCTGAGATCATGTAGAAGGTTGATGTTAAGTCTTGACTGTTTCTTTGCTCAAATAGGGTATAGAAAACCTTAATGCTCCTACTTAGGCTGATTCTCAAACCGAATATGATGATCAACAGGAACTAGATAGGATGATCCAAAGGCAAACTGATTGTAAAAGAGATAAATTTAAAGAACACATAAACATACTAGGTTGAGACTCTTAATAATAAGACTACTGCATATTAAGCCTGTTCTAACAATTATGATAATAATGGAAATGACCATACACAAACATATATATGTCAATAATTTATATCTCCAAATTGACTATAGTAACATATATATTATGATATATATAATTATGTTAAATTGTGATATATATTCTGATAAATATATTTAATTTCAGATGTATTTATTATTGACATTGTAGTAAGTATCATACTTTTATTTTGGATTCATTTCAAATTTGAAAGAACTAACATTTTACCAACAAGCATTTACATCCTAATTCACCATTATTTCTTGAGTGGGTTGAGTCCCACATTCAGAAATGTACCTTTAGACACTTAGACAGTCACTGCTTCATTCTATATTGTGTGCCTCAACATTATTTTATTTTACACAGTTAAGACAAGTTATCATTTTCAAATCAGTCTTAATTTCATAAATGTATAAATATTTTAAGCACTACTATTAACATCACATATAAAGAATTGTTACTGCAAAATTTTATTTAATGTTGAATATGACTTGTATTTCTCAGATAAATGATTGCATAATATTTAGCATTCATATTTTTTTCTTAAGATAGTCCCATAGTTGGCATCTTTAAGAAATGTTTTCTTACAATGATTTTACAACTTTTTTAAATCTTTCTTTTGATCAAAAGTGTAATAATGATACTTTTACATATAAATTCAAGGTAACAATGCAGATACTCTGAAAAAATATTGAGATTTGATTAAGTACATAATGGTCAAGTAAAATTCCTCCTCATTTTAATATAGTTAATTAATATTAAAATTATAAAAATGTTTTCTAATATAAGCTATTAAATGTTAATTTTATAAAAATTTAGATCAATATATAGATGTATTCCAATCTTCAAGTTATTTAGGTATAGTTTCCTGTGCAAAATGAGAAATCAATATCAGAAATTTTATGATTCTAATCGGTAGCATTTAGACTCCAATTTTTTTTTTTAAGTCTTTACTAAGCATTTCAAATATAACTAAAGAAAATTTAAACTCTTTCCATTTTTGTTATATGTTTTGTATATATTTGTACTATAAGAGGGTGTATGTGTCCCAATATTGCTGAAAGAAATGACTCTGGTTCTTTGGAAACAGCCATCTTTCCAAACATATTGCTGAGATTTTGATGGATATATGAATGTGATTCTTACATTCCAGCAGGTTTGCTAAATTCCTGTCTTTAGTGTGTCTACCTGATACTCCTGATCATGAATCCACTAATTATTAAACATTTTTTCTTTTATCTTTTTCTTTCTTTTGGATCACTACTTATAACCATGTTGTATCTTATTTGTTCAACTTTTATATCTATAAAATTATTCCAATTTGTTTTAAACTTTGTACTATGTTTTGTTTCCCTTCATTATCTCAAATGGTTTTTTATATTTTCTATTTCAGTGATCATCTCTGAAATGGTTTCATTGTTCTCTACATTTTGGTTTTTTTTTATCACTTGACACTTTCTTTTGCCTTTTGAATATCTGTTTTAAAATATGTACTTATGATTTGAGATATTAAAACTGCATCAGTTTCTCACCACTTTGCATTAATTGAAGCTACTGTTATTTAGATTTATGTTTTTCAAATATGTATTTTCAATATTTATTTTTTTTATTTTATGGTTTGTGTCAAAATGTGTTCATGAGAGATATTTAGAAAAAAACAGGGATTTTTTTGTTTGTTTGTTTAGTAAAAACTCATTGACTGCCAATAATCGTAAGCTAAAGCACATGTGGGATTTACATATGTTTACATACCATACAGGTATTCCACATGAACCAAGTACATACCTACTATACATAAAGGCCATAATAATGGGAAATACAATGCATACACTAGTGTAAGACACATATGGAAGCTTTCCCTCTCAAATTTTGATGTGAAATGTTCCAAGAAAAATAAATTTGTAGAGATTTCAAAATGCATTTAAGAATTTCATAGCAATTCATGTAAATAATGTTACTTTGTGCATGAATTCACCTCTTTGAAAAGAATCCAGACCTTAGGTATTTCTTGTACAATACTTATGTAGTTATAACATTAATATAATGTTATATTTTCAATATAAAACTGCCAAATTTGTCATCTACTTTTTCTGGCAAATAGATATTCTCCCACTAGTCAGTTCAGTCAGTTACAGGTCTCCATCTGGATCCTTGGAGTCAAATCTCTCCCTTTCTCAACATTATCTCTTTCTATCTCCCAGTCCAGCAAGTTGTCAAATATGTTATCTCAAATAAAATAGAAATATCTAACAAAGACAAAGTAAATAAGTTCTTCACAATTTTCTCCACTCTCCCGAAAAGTATGTATTTATCATTGTTTGGAAACAATGAAAATCTACTTCAGGTTGTATGTTTGGCATTATGCCCAAGAATATTGTCTCTGGGGTCAGAAAGATTTTTCTAGTTTGTTTTTTATCTTCCCAACACTATCACTATGGTTTTTTCTATCTTTACTTTGTTTCTGTAGAACAAGACATGATTAAAAATCTCCTCATTTTATGAGTTTTCAGTAGTAACTTTAAGTTTTGAAGGTATTTTTACATGAGATTTTTTTGCTCCAAAATTGTGACCCTTCTGATTTATCTCAGAAGAATCTGTTGGACCTGAATTTGAGGGTGTGTTTGTGAGTGTGTGTATGTGTGTGTGTTTGTGTGTATGTTGTGCACATGCGTGCATGCATGAGTGTGTGAATGCATGCATGCAAGTGTTCAAAGTACATTGCTGTCATGATGGTATATATCTGTATGCCTCTCACTTCAGCACTTGGTCATCGGGAAAGCTAAGACAAAGCATCACTGGTTCTAAGTCAACTTTAGCTTTATAGCACAAAATAAGAGCAGAATTCTTGACATGGGACTTAATTTCAGTTGCCAGTTGCACCTATCTTTCTCTGTACCTGTTGCAACAGAGCAGTGACCTCTCTACACCTCAGTTTCTCCATTCATAACAGAGATAATAACAGTATCGACTTCACAGTATTGTGAAGAGAATTAAATGCCTTAATTTGTGAAAATACCTTGGAAGAAAGCCCAGCAATTAATAAGTCTTTCTGTGTTCATTGGTTCATTATGGCTATATTATTACTACTACCATCATATTTGTTCATTAGCTTTAGAAGCAATTGAGTAAAAATAATGTAAAACAATGAACAGAATGAAAATTGTAATCATCATCTTATCAATTGTATTGAGTATTTAGTTGAAAATTAAATTGGTGTGCAAATCACCAAACTGGAAATGAAAATAGAGTTTATGAGAACATTGTGGAAAGATTTAGGGACACTTATATGTGGATATATACAGGCTAAAATTAGCTTCATTGTATAATCCAGAAAGCAACTGGACCTGACCAAGAGAGTGTATTTAATTTTCTGATACTACAAGCAAAGCATAAACTAGAATGAGAATATACTATAATTACTTTTACTATACAAAGAAATGGACAAAATTTTCTGCATTGTACTTTTATTGCTATTCCTTTTCACTATTTTAAGTTTTAAAGTAACTGTGTCCTGTTGTGATTTGAATGCAAGAATCCCCTCATAGGCTTCTGTATTTGAACACTTAGTCCCTGGGTGATGTCTCTGTTTGGGAATGTTATGGAGAATTTAGGAGGTGCTGGAAGGAGCACATGGCAAGGTGCTGGTTTGAATGGTTTATAACCTAGCCCCACTTCCTTCTTGCTCTCTTTCCTTCCTTTGTGCAAATAAAATGTGACCAGTAAATTTCTTGCTACTGTCAGTATGCCATGCCTTTCTCAGTGTCATGGAGAGTAGCTCTCTGGATCTGCTAGTCGAAAGAAGTTCTTTCCCAAGTTAGTTTTGGTCATTATTTTTATCATGGTAACAGAAAAGTGACCAATACAGGCCCTCAAAGTAGTCCATGAAACTGAAATCTATAATAAATGTGAAATTATAACAGGTATCTTAAAATAAAGCACACACACACACACACACACACACACACACACACAACAACACATATATATATATATATATATATTATATATATATATATTATTTATAATTCAATATAAAATATTTCAATATTTTAATTTTAATGAAATATTTTCTTCGGTCACTATTATAAATTTAATAAAAAATTAGGCTTGTATAGTAGGCTATATATGTTTAAGATATTGTATATTGAATATATAATTTTAAATTTTTTATGTTTTCTCTATTTTTACACATTAACACAAGAGTTTTGGTTGTTACATGTTTTAATTTTTGGAGGGAGCAGTGAACTGCCTCTATACAATGAATCTGTATGTATACTTTTTTGTTGCTGTGGGGAAATTTAAATATTTGTGTGAGTGATATATTTGTGAATTACTACTCCCATCAATCAGATTGACCAAATGATGAATTTCAGGATATATGCAATATTACCTTCTCTTTTGAAATATAGAAAAATATTAAAATAATAGTGAAATAATAATATATTTCTACAGTCCTTTCATTCTTCATTATCATACATTGTGTGCATATATTTAATTTGTCCATACATATGTACATAATAAAAATACTATTTTAAAATATTAAGTGAATGAAGTGATAATAGAGATGCATATTCTACCAGCCCAATACATTGCACATTGGGCAGCTAAGGTCAATTTCTATAAATACATATATATCTTGGTTGATCTGGCAATGGTATTTCTTTATTGCCCATTTTCTTACTAGCATTTATTCATAGTTTAGCTATTGAAGTATTCAATTGACAGTCTGCACAGTTTGAAAATTCCTCTAAAGAATATCCGTACTATGATGGTGTATCAACAACTTCCTGTTTGTTCTGTGTTTGCTTTGTTCCAAGAATTTTTGTCTTTTAGATAATGAACTAAATTCATTTGCATCTATTACTATTGTGAATAAAATGTGATTGAATGTTAAAAATAATTAAGAGTCCACTGTTCTTAAAAGACTGCTGGCATGAAAGCCCCAGGAATTCCTTTATTTCTGCCTATCCACCCCTCTCCTCCTGAGGAGATACAGGAGCAGGCCATCATACCCATCCTTACATACTTCCAAGAGATTAAAATTCAGGTCCTCACACATACACAGTATTCACTGAGCTACCTATCTAGTCCTTACTTCAGCAACTTTTTAAATTTATTTTCTAACTTCTACAATTTTAAAAGTCATGACTCCCCTGGCTTATATTTATGTAGAAGATAGTGATAAATCTATGAACATAATAAAATTAATATTTTCTATTAATAATGTAAGGTTAAATATAATAGTATATTTTTCCTCTTTCCTAATTGGCTTAGATATTTTCAAGAACCACCTCTAAACATGCTAATTCTACCACTGATTTTTCAACTTGTTATAAAGTCCTTATCCACTTTTATACAAATCATTGGCTTGGTTTCCTAACTTTCTATTTATCATTTCTTTTTTGGTTACTTTTGGGGCTCTCATTCTTGGGTACTAACGAATATTTGAAAGTTTTTCTGAGATCAGTGCTGAGTTCCTTTAAAATTAGGCAAAGAAAATTTTCTTACTCACTTTTTTAGAACTGTAGTACAGCTCATTAAAGCACTGTGTTGATCTATATTTTTACCAGAATGTTTTGTATGTATTCTAGTCTACGAATCTTTGTGTGTACAAATTAATACTGCTGTTAATCATTATTTTACAGGTAGATGTTAAGAAATTGTATTTTTTATTCTTTCTGACTTACCAAGAAATATAATTATAAATCATTATGTATACATTCTATTTATTTATTTTTTATTACCTCCCAAGTCTGTTTTTACTCTTTCTTGACTATTAAAAATACTTACCTCATTTCAGTCTTGCAATAGGAAAACACTTTGATGTATTCTTTCAGGAGTATTTCTTTCAGGATTTCATTGTAGATTTTTCTGTCTTAGGTTTACTTGCAAACTTTTAATACTTTCCTTCCCCTGATGCTGCATTCCTCCCACGTGTATATTAAACCTTTAGCTTTCAAAAAGAATCCACCTCAATTTTCCTGTGTATCTTTAAGTATTTTCCAGGTATATTGTGACTACTAGTGTCTCTTCTAGTCTCAGTTTAAATCTGTCTTTTGATTGTTGTACTATTTTTAGGCTTTAGGAAGAAATTCCTCCATTTATTTCTACGTGTCTCTCTCTGTCTCTGTCTCTCTCTCTCCTTTTCTCTCTCTCTCTCTCTCTCTCTCTCTCTCTCTCTTCTCTCTCTCCTCTCCCTCTCGTCTCTCTCTCTCTCCCTCCCCCCTCTCTGTTTCATCTCTCTCCCTTAGTGCATTGTATTTCTGTTTCTTTGAATTTTTCTCTAAGTTCACCTGCAGTAGAAATTTTCTTAGATAGAAGAGCTCTAAATCCTGTACACATCTCTAAGACTCGCTTCACTTTTGCTTACAGAAGAGCATTTCTTCTCATTTTGTTTTTTCTCCATGTATTTTAACTTTAAATCTATCTATTGTACTTTAAATATCTATTTCCTATAGATGGAGCTAAGTTGGACCTTAAAAACAAACTTAGAACACTTATTATCTGCAAGTAACCAATGTCTTCTAAGGCTTCACAAAGATCATTTGTTCTTGGGTTATTTTCACTTCAGCACCTCTGGCCCTTAGAGTCTTAGATTTATGTGTGGAGGCCACAAGTCAGCACAGAGTGGTTTCTACCATTGTCTAAATTAGTATCTGAGACAGGCTCTCTGTGAAACTTCGACTCTTCAGTTTAGCTAGGTTAAATAACCACCTGTCTCTGCTTCTTTCATCACCATGTTTTAAAGGAGGCATGGAAACACTTGACTTTTTAGTGTGTGCTAGGGGTCCAACCTCAGGTGCTCATCCTTGCCAGACAAGCACTTAACTGGACGAGCCATCTTGCCAGCATTCAGTTAATTTTCTCAATGTTTTTACACTTTCACATGATTATGTTCCCTGATCTGTTTGGAAACAATGTCAAGCTTTTGGAAAACAACCTAATGAAAAATGGACAAAGATACTGTATATCATATACTTTATTCTCATTAGTTGTACAAATACAATGAGTCATTAGAAATTAGAATTTAATACAAAAAGAATAATCATCTTTATTATATATTAGATATATCTAATATTGTATATTAGATATATATTATCTAATATTATATATCTAATATTAATATTAGAGAGAGAGACGGTAGAAATAAATGGAGGAATTTCTTCCTAAATATTATATATTAGATATATATATAATATAACATATTAGTTATATATTAGAACATATTCAAGAATTTAGTTAGGTAAATTAGATGTTATTAACGGAGATATTTTGGGGATGTCACTTCATTAATTCTTTAAGTCTAATGCTGCTCATAAAATATGTAACCACTCATCCCAAAACTTTGTCAGAACAGCAATTTTCATGACACAGTTTAAGCTGAGGACAAACAGGTCATTCTTGCTTTACATTCTTTTTGATGACTAGCAATGAGGCAATTAGAATTTTTAGTACATAATATGTCAATATATGAATATGTGGTCAGAGAATTTAGGAATTTTTTATTCAACGTATCATGTGTATATTATTTCAAAGTTGATCTCACCTTCACATGTGTCTCTAAGAGTACTGGATAATGTGTTGTTAATGTGACCTCCTACAAGTATCTTTGTAAATTTTGGGACTGTTATAGATATATTGGAATAGCAGCACTCTTTAATTTTTTTCTTAAATTTTCATTAATCATTCAATTTGTTTACATCTCAAATGATATCCCACTTCTTGGTTACCCATTCACCAACCCTCCATCCCACATCTGTCCTCTTCTCTCCCCTCTGCCTGTATGAGGGTGCTCCCTCACCTGCCCATACTCTCATGCCCCTCTGCTCTAAAATCCCCTTAGGCTGGGGCATCATACCTCCAAGGGACCCATGGCCTCCCCTCCCATTGCTGTCAGGTAAGGCCATCCTGTGTTACATTTGTATCTGGAGCCATTGGATCCCTCCAGGTGCACTCCTTGGTTTGTGGTCTAGACTCTGGGATAACAGGGTGGTCAGGCCAACCTATGTTGTCCTTCCAATAAAATAGCATTCTTAAAAAGGAAAAAAAGACACACACACAAAAGACACAAAACAAAAACAATAACAAAGCAGACGTGCAAAACCCATGTCCATCCATTCCTTCTGTGTTTTCTGTGAGACTTCTAGTCAGTACACAGCAATAAAGGGAAGAGAAGATTGGAAATCATATGTTCTGTAAGTCTCTTGTTGAAGAATTTTGTTGATTGACAGAAAGACATTTTAAACCATGTGATGGTTGGATGTTTGTTGAGCAGTAGACTCTTGAATTGCAAAACTGTGAATCCTTGACCCTCATAGACCTGCAAAGTATGACTTCACACTACATAAAGATGCAGCACAATGCTCCCTGAGTTTCAGGTTTGGGGTTTTTGTTTTGTAGAAGTATGTACTCCTTGGACAATATGCATATACTATATATAATATATATACTATATATAATATAATATTATATATATAATAAAATAAAGAGGTCAAGAATGTGAAAGAGAACAAGAAATGGTATGTGAGAAGACTGCAAGGGAAAAAGGGAAGGACAAAATAGTGTAATTATATTATAATCTCAAAAACTAAATTAAATAATTTCAAAAAAAGATAGAATATACAAAAACATTTGTGCTTAAAGAAGCTATCTTAGGACAGTATTGAGATACATGTGCTATACAGACATGCTGCCTCTTTTCTCATTGCTGTTACTTCATGTAGAATATTTCTTTGCAGTTTGTGCATGGAACACTGAGGGAAGATGTTAAGTCTTATGAAACTTATCAGCACTGAGTATGTTAATGGTCTAGCCTATGTGGTCCAGCCTATGTTGTGCAGTTGCATAGAATTTATGACAGATCTCTCTCTCTCTCTCTCTCTCTCTCTCTCTCTCTCTCTCTCTCTCTCTCACACACACACACACACACACACACACACACACACACACAATCAGCAATAGAGAGGAAAGTATCAATTGGAGAGTGGGGGGGACATGGGAGTTGAAGAAGGAAGAAAAGTTATGTAATTACATTTCAATAAAATCATATTATAAGAAAATAAATAAATCTATAAATAGCCTTCTTCTCAAAAAGATCCTGGAGTTTAAAATATAAATGGCTTTGTTGCCGGGAGTTTCACAGAAATCCAAATAAGAGGTTTTCTGGCATGTACATTTTCACTAGAGGAACAATTGTTTTTAGCATCAACAGATTCTTTCACTTAATGCAGAAAGTTATTGTTTTCCAAAAAGAAATGTAAAACAGCTACAAAAGGCCAATCAGTGCCAGAAAAGTTTCAGGAATCATGGGTATATCTTTGAATGCTTCAAATTTATTATTATTTTAGTCACAGACCTTTTATGTCTGAATATGATCTCCTTTTGAGAATTTCTTTTCATGTGAAAATATCTTCCTGTAAACACTGGGGTTAAATTAACATAGGTAACAATACAGCATACCAAATAACCAGCAATGATGTTCAGTTGAGTAAAGCAGTCACAACAAATCAATAGTAACTCAAAAGTTTAATGTGATGACATTTTGACCTGAAACTTGTCAGTATTATTTCAATAGTTTAATATGCAAGTAAAATGGTTTTGTGTGTGGTTGTGTGTGTGTGTGTGTGTGGTGCATGCATGTGTGTGTATGCATGCATCTGTGTATGTGTGTGTACGTGTGTGTGTGTTGGATATTTACAAATATAAATATATATACATATATTTAACAATTTCTTGTCATGACTTTTTATAGATTTTTATCTATATTGTTTGTAGAAGTTTAAGTCATATATTAACTTCTTTTATTAACAATGTATTTGATTTATGTCTAGATTCTAAATAGTTAATGGGTATGGGCCCTGATTCACTTTCTTTGTATATTAATTGCCCAGTTGATACTAGAAGCTTTTCAGTGATGCATTAATTTAATGAATCTTGACAGAACTATTATCATTTGACAGTTGCTGAGGTGAACATTGGTGATCGTACTTTGAGTAAGACATTTGTAAGTTATTTGTACATTAAATATGTAGTATGTTCACTATGGTTTAGTATGCATGTCTAAATTAAGGGACTAATCTTATTTATTTTAGATATTCCCTGAGAAGTGACCATTAGCATTTCTCCCTCACCTGTAATATTTACAGGTAAATTTGTAGACAGATGTACATGTGCATACAGTATAAGATTTACAACAGAGGACAAGAGGGAAGAATGCTAGCTGATTGTTAGTGTTCTTTTTATTTAAATAAAATAATTCCATGAGTAGGAAATACTAAAATGATACAATAGGAAGAAATGTTTGCAGACGATGATAATATTCCTGATAGTGTCAAAGTAAGGTACTTAATTAGAGCTTATCCAAAGAATTCAGAACCTGTCAAACATTACAAAATTAGCCATATCTCATTGATTATCTGTAAAATTTTCTTATTAGGTGGCCCTTGTCTCTTCTCTTAAGAAGATGTTTAGAACAAGCAATTAGAACTTTCTCTTGTCAAGTCAAAATTTCCAATCTATAATCTTAAATGCATGTATAAATGTATGTATGGTTCATGAATAAAAAATAAACATAAACAATATATCTGACTTTTATAACTATTTTCTACTTATAAACATCATGTGTGTTTACTCAATAAATTTGGAAATTAAGACAATTACAAATTAATGAAATTTTATTTTTCCCAGCATTTGACAGAATTTCCATCGTGGATATATTTTTTTTCAAATTTTTAGTGTGTGTGTGTTTGTGTGTGTGTGTGTGTGTGTGTGTGTGTGTGTGTGTTGTATATTTATGTGTTTATAAAACAAAACATTAGGATGAATTAAATATCTCACTTCTAGTTTGCTTTTATTAAAATTAACATATTGTGAGCAGATATTAAATATCACTAGGGTTTTGTAAAGCTTCATGTTTCATAGTTCACTGAAACCAGTATCTAGCTTCATTTATTGGCTTTCTTACATTTATGAAGAGTACTGGGAATAGTCTTGTACCTGAGTCTATACACACATACACACACACACACATTCACATGCACATACATATATGTATGTATGCCTATTTCTTAAAAACATAGCCCTAGGAGTAAAAGTTCAACTTCAAATGATGTTCACCTTTTTGAAGATTTTACAATGTATTACTTAAGTGTATCGTTTCTAAACACTTACAAGTAAGTATACAGTGACATTACCAAGAATTGTTGTTTATAACCAATCATATAATACAAAGTGGAATAAGTAGAAGATGAGACCTCTGAGCACCTCTCTTTCTGGTGGGTGAAATGAGTCCATTACTAGAGATAGAGAAGGTACAATGCTATTTCTGTTTTCAACCTTAGGAGTATACATATTGTTGTTTTAGACACAAAATTTTAATTTAAATGTTCAGATTGAGCGAACAGAGTCATATAAGGCACATTATTATAAACCACCTCATTTATTTTCTTTCCAAAATTCAAAGCTGAATGTATCATAGGCCATTAACATTTGTTCCTTTGAATAAGGTCAGCTATGTCCTTTGTGACATGTGGGACATTCACATACTTTTCTAACCTGAAGAAGTTGATTATGTATCAAGGTTTATGTCATAGTATTGAGTCATAAATGGTTTTCAGAGTTTAAAATTAATTTGTCTTTCAGCATTCAATATGTGAAATCTTATGTGACATGTCACTATTTCTTTTAGTCCTCGTTTCCAGATGCATATCATAGAGCCTGTAGCACTTTCCTGGTTTCTAAACTTTCTTATGGTTCCATGAAAAAAAATTGGCGATTTTATCAAATATATCTCCATAAGTGATAGACAATTATTGTTAATTTGTTATTGAAACTAAGTAAATGTTGACCAGCAGTGTCCACTAAGTCATAAAATTCTAAATTAATAAGGCACCCGTTTATTAAAGGTATTCCCAATGTTTAATAGTTTTAGCTACATCAAATAGCACAGTGCCCGGCCTGTGTTGGATGCTCAATAAATGCTTGCTTAATGAATAAAAATTTCCAATGTAGTAGTAAAACATAATTTTAAACATGTCTTTGCTCGCTCCAAGTGTGCTATTACAGTGTCATCTAAATCTATGTACACAAAAATAAATAGGCTGACATGATAGTTAATGTTGAAATTTTAGATCTCACCCTTGGCCACCATCATATTTCACTTTACAATGAAATAATCAACAAAGTTAAATATTTATTATGTCACTTTTAACCACATTTTACAATTATTTATTGATTTTATATATGAATTAATATATATATATATAATATATATGAATTTCGAATAGTAGAAAATTAGAAGTGCATATAGATAACACAGTGACATATACACTGAAGAAAGATGAAATATTTTTGAAATGTATGAAATTCTACTATTCCATTCCCACCCCCCATATGAAATACATAGTTTTGGACCCAGTTCCTCAGAACAAGACAGAATTTCAATTTACTTTATTTAACTTGATTTTAAGTTATTATAACATATTGTATTTGTATATGGTACTATTTTAGTTCAGAATAAAATAATGAAACCAGAATCTTACTTGGCAAACAGAGTTTTAGGAATAATTTTGATTGATTTAGATCCAAATATATTCATAGATTTTCTGGCACATTAAAACAAAAAGCCTCCATCAAATAAATATATTTTACATATAGTTTAGAATAATAACATTTATTGTAATGTTATACTAATATATCAGTGAGCTTTCTGCTCATGTTTTTAAAAGTTCCTGAGATAAATATCCACAAAGTGTAGAGACACTCTTGGTTTGAGGAGTTTGATCCTTGTTTGTTGGCTTCATCATCTTGGGCCTGTGATGAGGTAGCATATCATGGCCAGAAATATATACTTCAACAAGCTGCTCACTTTATGGTTGCTAGGAAGCAATAAGAAAAGAAAAAGTGTGGCCAGAATCCTAATATTATCTTCAAAGACTCAGCCTCATACTCTAACTTTCTTCCCTAAGAATTCACTTTCCCAAAGTTTGCAACTCTCAGTGGCACCATGAAAAAGAGGTAGCCTTCAATACATGAGGTTTAAAGGGCACTTATTCTATCAACAGAAAAGTGTCTATATTTCACAAGTTTGATCAACAAGCTTCTTTGCAATCCTATCTGAGACAGGGGCCTCCAATAGACCCACATTTTTAAATTTCATTTGCATGTGAGTTTCAGCAATATTACTAGAGAGAATTTTGGAGGCTTAGAGTAGCAATTAAATATTTACTCCCAACTGTGATCTAGATTCCCTAAATTCTTAATGCATTAGCTCATCTGTATCATTCAATAACACAGACTGAAATATCCTACTAATTCAGGAGAATGAGAATGATGAGTGACAGGAGCATCTACCAATTTAACTTTGATAACTAACAGGATATAGCTCACTAGGCCTATGCCCAACCATGCATGCTCTCTGGTTGGAGTGATTGCTTTCTTGAGGTTGTATTCTAGACTCTGCTGGCTCTTCAATCCTTTATATCCCTGGTCCAAAGAATTACCCAACCTCTGCCTAATATTTGACTGTGTGTCTCTGCATCTGTTTATATCAGTTGCTGGGTGAGGTCTCTCAGATGACAGTTATGCGGCACCAGTCTGGAAGTACAGCAGAATATCATAATAGTATCAGGGGTGGGCTTTTTCTCAGGCATGGGTCTTAGAAAAGTCAATGTGTGGTTGGTGAGTCCCTCAATTTTTGCTAAAACTTAACCACTGTACAACTTGTTGGTAGGAGAAACTGGGGATCTAAGGTATTGTGGCTGGGCTGGTATTCCAGTCCCTCATTAGATGTCATTTCTGTTTATAGGACATGGTTGTATCAGTCTCCATATCCTACTTTGCTAGGAACCTTAGCTAGGACAACCCTCTTAGATTCCTGGAAGTTACCATTGTAGTTTATTTCTAGCTCATCCTAGACATGCCCCTCACCCAATATAGCTTCCAGTTATCTCTCTACTTACTCTCTCTCTCTCCATTGTCCTCCCCCCATTTGATCCCTCCTGCTCCCTTCCCAACTCCTCTTCCACTGAATTCTCTTCCTTCCTCCACTTAATGTTTATTCTATTTAACTTTCTTAGAGAGATCCCTGCATTCCACTTTGGGCCCTCCTTGTTACTCAGCTTCTCTGGGTCTGAGGGTTATAATATGGTTTTCCTATATGTTATGACTAAAATTCACTTATAAGTGAGTCCATACTATGCATGTTCTTTTAGGTCTGGGTTACCTCACGTGGGATGATATTCTCAAATTCAATCTATCTGCCTACAAATTCATAATATCTTTGTTTTTAATAGCTGAATATTATTGCAATCTGTATATATACCATATTTTCTTTATCTATTCTTCAGTTGAGGGACATCTAGGTTGTTTCCAGTTTCTGTCTATTACGAATAAAACTGCTATGACATAGTTGAGCAAGTGTCTTCAGGGGATGGTGAAGCATCTTTGGGGTATCTGTCCAGGAGTTGTATAGCTGGGTCTTGAGGTAGAATTATTATCATTTGTCTAAAAAATTGAGAAATGGATTTCCAAATTAGTTGTACATTTTGCACTCCCACCAACAATGGAACAGTGTTCTCTTTGCTCCTCATCCTCCACAGAATATCCTGTTGCTTGAGATTTTTATGTTTGCTAGTCTGATAGGTACAAGAAGGGATCCCCTACTCATTTTGGTTTGCCTTTCCTTGATGACTAAGGATGTTGAACATTTCTTTAAATGCTTCTTAGCCATTAAACATTCATCTGTTGGAAAGTCTCTGTTTGAATATGACCCCATTCTGTTATATTTAGGTTATTTGATTGATTGGTGTCTAGGTTCTTGAGTTCTTTATATATTTTGGATATCAGATCTCTGTTGGATACAGGGTTGGAGAAGTTCTTTTCCCATTCTATGGGCTGTTGTTTTGTCCTTTTGACAATGTCCTTTGCATTTCAGAAGTTCTTCAGTTTCGTGAGGTTCCATTAATTAATTGTTCATGTTAGTACCTGAGCTGTGGGTATTTTGTTCATGAAATTGTCTCCTGTGCCAATTTATTCTGCAATTACTCTTTCATCAGATTATTGTATCTGGTTTTATGTTGAGGTCGTTGATCTACTGGGACATAAGTTTTGTGCAGGGTGATAGATATGGATCTATTTGCATTCTTCTACACGCAGACACACAATTTGATCAGCAGGGTTTGTTGACGGTACTTTTATTCTTCTGTTATATAGTTTTGGCTTCACTGTGACAAATTAAATGACCATAGGTCTGTGGATTTTTTCTCAGTCTTCAACCTGATTCCATTGATTAATCTGACTATTTTTATGGCAATACAATGCAGGTTTATTTCCTTTATTTATTGGATATTTTATTTACATTTCAGATGACATTCCCCTTACCCATCCTCCTCTCAGAAACCTCCTATCCCATTCCCCCTCCTCCTTTTAGGTTTTATACCATTTAAATTACATGCAAATTGCAAGTATTAAGGTCTGTTCTAGCTTGAGGAACTGACAATACAATAGATGCACATATTCAAGGAACAAGAAAGACAATAAACACAAATAGTCAAAGAATAAGCAAGGCAATAAAGAAAGGCCTATGATCACTTCCCCAATCACTGTTTCTCAGGGCTTATCAGGATGACCAAAATATCTGAGCCAAATTCACTGTACTAGCCCAAAGTCATTTTCATGTCTAAAGCCTACTTCTTTGATCAAGCCTAAAATTTAGATTCCTGTCTGAAATTATTTCTTTGCTCTAGCCTTATATTTAGATTCCTGTCTGAAATTACTTCTTCATTCTAGCCTAATGTCAGATAACTGCTGGAAGGCTGCTTCCTTGTCCTTAGCCAATACATATTCCTGTCAAGCAGCCCATTTCCTTGACTTGGCCCACGTCAGATTCTTGCCAACCAACCCCAAAAGCTCTCCATCTCTCCCCCTTTTTATTTCATAAACAAGACTGAGCCTGTCTTAGGTTGTTCTGACATGAATGCCTTCCTTACCCTTCATGGAATATACATTATCAAAAGAAATGCACCTCTGTCTTAGTTTGGTTAGGCGCTATACAGAATCTTACCCATCCTTGACTTGCCAGTCTGTTAATTTAATAACTCTGTCTGGAGGTCCATTTTCAGGTTCAAGCCATGTACTTTAGCTGCCAACATGTTGATGATAAAGACAAGCTTTAACAGGATGAGCAGGAATAAAAGTATTCCCAGGACAAAAAGGGCTAGTAAGATCAAGCTATATATGCCATTCAAAATAGAAATACTGACCTCAGGCCATGGGTAATTTTTTCAGCAGTATCTGCCACATCAACACTCAGTAGAGTAGCATGCTTTAAATTTATAAGCTCAGTATGCAAATTAAAACATCCAGTGAGGTGTTAGAATTATACTAAATACACTGCAAGTGTCTTTAAACTTTTTCCTAATTATAATGACTACCACTGTAAATTTTAGAACTAATATGAATCCAATGGTATACAGCATGACACTTGAGATGGTTCCTTACTCTTAAATTCTGAACCGCCTTCCAATAATTTGAATAGGATAAAGAGCATCAATCCATTCTTCCAAATACCTATCTAAATACTCTTGTATATTCTACACATTAGTAACATATTTTGTTAAATGATTAACAAAAGTAGCTGTCTTAACTTCTTGTATCAAAGCAATTACAGAATCAGTGGTGCTAGCAATTAATGTAATTAAAGCTGTTATACCAGCAATAATCAAGTCCACTACTCTCTTGATTCTGCTTAAAGCCTGATTCACTAAGTCTAGTACTTGCCAGCATTTTTCAGAATACCAATGTTCTGTGATATTCAGTGCAATAAATAAAAGCTGGTTTATAAACCTCTGTAACTGACATGCTGGATCTCAACACACTAACACAATTAGAAATTTACAATCAATACAGCTTACATTAAATACTGTAGGAGAAACAAAAGTAATTTTAACTTGACAATTGAAAGAGCCTTAACACATGTGCTAACACCTGTTGGAAATCCAGATCCTGTCCCCACTTTATCTGTTGCTAACATAACATCATAGAGAACTGAAGCTAACTTCCAAATATGTCTCTGAAACTGTCCAGAACCAGCTTTCCAAATGAAGACTGTTATTTCCAATATTGGATTGATTTCTAGACCAGTACATGATTGAGTCTGAATAACTGGTCACATTTAAGAAAAATATAAGTGTTTTTATAACTTCTTTTTTTGATTCTTTGTCCCACAAGGTCTAAAACTTGAGGTAAGGCAGCTTGTCTCATCAGGAGTATAGATAAGCAATGGTGGGTTGTGAATATATGTCCAATACAGCTTCTCAGTCCCCATTGTTAGGGCACTCCACAACTCATAGGTAAGCATCATTCTTTCTCCTGGTATCAGTATATCTCACCCATGACTCTGGCAGCCACAATGCTTCTTCAGCATCCTGCAGAATAAAACACAAACATGCCCTCTTTCCCATATTTAATAACTGATTGAGATCATGCCTTATGCCAGTAAGTGGATCCTTCCCTTCCACCTATACATAAGTATGCTTAGTTGTAGAGTGCCATAGACACTCCACTGTAAGTTCCTTGGCATCCCATTATTTTTAAAAAAAAAAAATAAAATAAAAAGAACATGATTTAAATAAATGTCTGGTATATGGGGATATACCTTCCCTTTTTATTTTATGAAGATATTGTCTTAAAGTTCCATGGGCACCTTCCACAGTCCCTTGTCCTTGACAATTATAAGGAATCCCAGTAATATGGGTAATATTAAATTGCTGCCAAAAAGTCTCAAATGTTCCATTATCTAATTTTTGTTTGTTTTTCTTTTCTTTTTTTTTTTTTAATTATTGGATACTTTATTTATCTACAGTTCAGATGTTATCCCCTTTCCCCATTCCTGCCCCAGAAACCCCTTAGCCCATTCTGCCTCCTCCTATTTCTATGAGGGTGTGCCCCTACCCATCCACCCACTTCCACTTTCCCACCCTCAATTTCCCCCTCACTGGGGCATCCAGCCTTCAAGGGAACAAGGCCCTCCTCTCCCACTGATGCCTGATAAGGCCATCCTCCACTACATATAATTTGTGGGGTTTGTTGTATGATTTAAGCTTTAGTAGTATTACTTTTATGAATGAAGATGTCCTTGCTTTTGGTGTACAGATATTCAGAATTGTTATGTTATCTTGGCGATTTTGAAATTTTGTAAATATAAAGTCCTTCACCATTTATTGGATTAATTTTAGGTAAAATACTGTTTTATTAGATATAAGAATAGTTACTTCATCTTGCTTCCTGCGTTTGTTTGCTTGGAAACCTTTTTTTTTTTTTTTTAGCCTTTTACTCTGAGGTAATAATGTCTTTTTTTGTTGCTTAGGTGTTATTCTTGTATTTACCAGATTGATGGATCCTGTTTTTACATCAATTCTGTAAGACTCTATCTGTTTAGTGAAGAATTGAGTCTATTGATATTGAGAGCTATATCATTGTTAATTCCTGTCATTTTGATTTGCTGGTAGTAGTCAGTGTGTGTGTGTGTGTGTGTGTGTGTGTGTGTGTGTATGTATGTGTGTCTGTCTGTCTGTCTGTCCATATTTCCCTTCTTTTGTTTTAACTGCTGTGAAATTATTTTCCTATGCCTTGGGGTCATTAACCTCCTTGGGTTAGATTTATCCTTCTATATATTCTGTAGGTATGGATTTGTGGATAGATACTGTTCAAATTTGGTTTTGTCAGGGACTAACTTGGTTTTTCCCTCTATATTTATTGAAAGTTTTGCTGAGTATAGTAGTCTGGCTGGTATCTACTCTTTCTTGGAGACTGTACAACATCTACCCAGAGTGTTCTTGCTTTTTGTCTTGTTTTGTATAAGAGAATGTCCACTCCTTGTTTTATTGATATATTGATACATTAATATAGTTGATTTCTTTTCTTACTACACAGTAAATTTCTACATATCTGGTTTTTATAATTATTTGGTTGATTAACTCTGTACCTGGATCATATGCCCTTCATGGCTTAAATTGAAATCAGGGCATCAAAGGGTTTTCTTTGGGGGGGGATTGTTTGTCTGTTTGTTTGTTTACATGTCCAACATGCATGTGGCAGTGGAAACCCAAGGATAGTTATGACAAAATTCGAAAGTGACTTAAAACATGATGAGAATTATTGGTGGTATTCTGTAAATCAGTTGAGTCATCTTCAATCATCAACTTTTTAGATGAAAATGTTGTGTCTCAATACAATAGGCTGGATATTCCTGAAAAATATCTGATTTGTTCTCATGAATTCTATGAAATTTGAAGACATCTACTACAATTAAATTGCCTTAGAAAACATCAAGCAAGCACAATGACTAGTCATCTACTGTTATCAGAAGATAAAGTCATCAGATGAGGAAAAAACTTGCAGACTTCCATGGAATAGTGACATGCACACACAGCCATTTTCACTGTGATATGTTTGAGGAAGAGACTGTAGTGAGAAGGGGAATGGCAGGCGAAGGGCTGCAAAACCAGAGGGTGAGAGCATAGCCAGTTATACCATGTGAATCCACTGTAAACTGAACAAGTAATAGACTCTGAAATGGATCTTTCACGAATTCTGAAACACCTTCCTTTGTTTTATTTCTCTCTATTCAGTTGAATAACTGGAAGAAATAAAGATAATGCTAACTTTTCAAGTATAATTATAATGTAAAATGTTTGAAAATAAAGTATAAAAGACTCATTTAGGAAAGGGTAAATTCAATGGAAAAAAATTAAGAGAGCCTTCAGAAATGCTTAAGTTTCCCTAAATTCTTCAGTTTTAAGAATAATCACAATCCCACATTTACATCCTGAGATGATGATTTGCCGAAGGATGAACCTGAAAGATTATCAATGACATCAATAATCTAATCAGATGATCACTGACAACCCATGTATCCTTCTCTGTGAATGGCACTCCTTCCTCTAAGAACTGTTATTGCTGTCTTCTTAGTCCTTTGATTTGACATCATAACTTGTTTTAATGATCAGAAATGAGAGAAACCGGTTGTATCAATTATTATCCTTAAAGAGTTCATTCAGCATTTGTTTTGGTCTTTTTGAATGTAGGACCCTTTCTCAAAAGAGTTATCAAGTCCTAGGAGAAGGAGAGACCATGCACATTTGAATCATGTGAAAAACTAATCCCATAAGCCTGTCCTGTAACATTCCTGGATCTGTTGAGCTAATTTTTGAAAGGAGTTAATCAAATTGTTATTATGTGAGTCTAAAGACATTAAATGTACACATCACATTTTGAAAAATAATTGTGTCTATGTAAATAATCAGATTTTGGAATGCTTTGTTACGTTTCATTTGTATAATGAATGTCAATCATTTAGTCATTTTAAGGAAACTAAATTGCTACAGGATGTCCAGTGTCCTTTATATCAAATTATAGATACCTGAATTTACATACTAGTGGATAGAATTCCAATGTCATATGAAGCAAACCTGTCTATGAAAGGTATATGTGGTTAAATTTTGACTTTTAAAAAATAACTATTTTTTTTTTTTTAATAATTTCTTTTTGATCATTGAAAAAGAGTTCTTTCTATGTCACCCTTACTTACCAGGAACTTTCTATGTAGCTCAGATTGGTCTCAAACTCACAGCAGTTTGCCTGGTTCTACCTCCTAAATGCTGGAATTAAAAGTAGTTGTCAGCATGCCTGACTGGACTTAGAATTCTTTAAAAGATAAAGTTCTAAATCGGGTTAAGAAAACAAGGAGGAAATTCTTGTGGCATCACTTTCATTTCAATGGATATGATGTGTAAAGAGTTACTCAGATTGTGAACAAAAACCTACATGTAAGACTTATGAGATGATTTTGGTCTTTGAGGAAAAACTGAAGAGTAAAGCAGGTTCACAGATACCCATACACTCAAAGTCAAGAATATAAATGAATCTATTCATTCTTTCATGTCTTTATAAATTGCTTAAGCAATTTCTTGTCGGTACACTGTGTACTTGAGTGTTAATATTTCTATCTATCTATCTATCTATCTATCTATCTATCTATCTATCTATCTATTGTGGTTAAAAATCTATCCAATATAAGTCTTACTTCCCTTCATAGATCTTCAGTGCACTTGAGGTTGGCAAGAACATTTTAGGTATATACCTGTAAATGAATACATACATATATACATATATTGCATAATTATAGTTATTTAACATATATGGTATAGCTCTGTAGTTAAGAATGCAAGTTATAACATGAATATTTTTCTCTACTAGTATAATTTTTATTTGTTGACTTGCATTCTTCAAGTCAATATTTATAATCAATATTTTTAAAAATTTTGACTTCCTTGAATAATATATTATTATTCTCCAGAGATGAAGGGCAATTAATGACATATTTGGAGGTTTATTAAACTGGGTTGATACACAAGGTTATATGAGTTCAAAATTCCAGACTGTTCCTTGCCTCCTAGAGATCCCGACAACAACTCATGTTCTTAAGTTTACAAAAGCGCCGGGCGGTGGTGGCGCACGCCTTTAATCCCAGCACTTGGGAGGCAGAGGCAGGCGGATTTCTGAGTTCGAGGCCAGCCTGGTCTACAGAGTGAGTTCCAGGACAGCCAGGGCTACACAGAGAAACCCTGTCTCGAAAAAAACAAAAAAAAAAAAACAAACCAAAAAAAAAAAAAAGTTTACAAAAGCATGTAGCCTATGACATAACTTCCACTCCAAAGGAAAGACAGGGCTGAAGCAGTTAGGCAGGGAGGAAGAGAACAAATTCTACCTTTCTTTATATCTTATTTTATTTAGGTTTTCAACAAATTTAATTATTCTTAATGGCAATAGAGAGGATGGTCTATACTTGTTCAAAAGTTGATCTCACTCTAAATAAAATTCAGAGATATATTCAGAAATCATGAATCATAATTAATTTGAGCACCATGTAGTTCAATGTATTTGATATAAAATGACCTTCAATTATAGTATTAGTATATTGAAAAATGAAGTAGACCATATTTTTAAAAAAGGTCTTTCTAACATGAAAGTCAGACAGATTTAAATAATAGGTAATATTGTTTACACTTATAATTATGGAGTGCCAATTTTCCTAAAGCTTTTCTATTCATTAGAGAGCTAAATTTTAAATTAATTTAACTCTATATGGCTTATGACATGATGGCATATTGACTTAGCAAATTGATGAACACTAATTTGCAGTTGTCAGTTGGCCAATGTCAAAATTGCCACTTTTTATTTTATGTATTGTAAAAAGGCACTAAGACAACCTTCTCTGCTTAAAATTAAATTGGTCTTTAAATGTGTCATTAATCATATTTTAGGCTGCAAAGATCAAAACAAAATTGGTCCAGAAGTTTAACGTTTCCAGGGTGATGAAAGTGAGCAGTTTAGGAATATTTATCCACGCTCCAGATGTATTGACTAATTTCTGAAGGTATGTGTTTTGATACCTCGTGGCTTTCATGCTAGGTGTTAATGTGTGTAATTAGTATTGTTTCTGAGCACTGGCCTCAAAGACGAATATCTATTAGAGCTGAGGCTGAGCTAGAAAATAATCACATGAGTTGATTGTGCAATGAATTGAGTTGCAGAGTCTGCTGAAAGAAATTAGATAAAAATTTAGGTCAAGAGACTCAAAATCAGGTCACTCAAAATTATTTAAGGAGGGACCTCCTTCCAAGATCTGAAGAACTTAGGCATATGATATTCAATTCTAATAGGTATAATTGTTAATATTAAGAATGTCTGTATAATATATGAAACAATACTCTGGGCATAAATATCCTTTAATATTTACATTTGTTTCTTAAATTTCTACCCAACTGTTTTAAGGTGGAAAACTTCTTAGAGTAACTCTGAGTAATTATAGAATATAGAGCTCTTACCATGATAATACCATCTCTGAGTTAAATTTAACATTGTACATACTGATTGGCACTGTTTCTATATGTTTAGTGTAAAAAGCACTTGTACTTAAGGTTGCATGAGCCTCTGCAGATTAGACTTGTCTACAAGTCTGCAGTTCTAATTCTGAATTAAATAATTGATGTTAGACATTAAGTATACTTTTTATTATTCTTCTTTAATCATTTTTTACAGTCAAGTCATTATCACCCTCCAAGTCTGCACCTTCAATCGTCAGTGGAGGGATAGCAACCATTGCACAGTCAAAAACTATGACCCAGAATTATTTCTATCTAATAGAACTTCAGGGACAAAAATGGAGAAGAGACTGAGGGAAAGGAGGTCAAGTATAATTTTGCCGAGGGTTAATCTTCATTGAAAATTTGAGAGGATTTATAATCATTATGGAAGTACAACATTGGGTATGTCTATGAATGTCTCAGAAGAAGGTTCACCTGAACAGGCTGAACAGGGAAGACCTTAGGTAAAACCAAGTGCCTATAAAGAATATAAAGGAGAAAGCAAACCATGTCCCAGCTTCTCTCTCTCTCTCTCTCTCTCTCTCCCTTCCTCTCTCCCTCTCTCTCTCCTTCCCTCTTTCTCTCTCTCTCCCTCCCCATTATCATGAATTATGCACTCAAAAAGTGAAAGACAATAAACTATTCCTTCCTTAATCACCTTTTGTTAAGTATTTTATTAGTAGTACAAAAAGGACTGTAACTACTATAAATTGAAACCTATATATAAATTCTCAATTTTTAAAGTGTTGAAATTTCAATTTGAAAGTGGCATGCAGCATATTTAAAATAATTGTAATGATATTTGTTGTCAAGTGGGCTTCATTGAAATTTGATTATTTCCAGCCCTAAATAATAGAGTACTATTTTTGATAAATGTGAATATTTTTCTTTTCTATGCTTTCTTTACATATATGTATGGATATATGTTCTACGTGTGTGTAATCTGTATGTACATGGGGCCAGGGGTATGTGTGCCCAAGCATGTATAGGCAGAGACCATAAGAAGATATCATTTTCCCTTCTCAGTTCTACTCTACCTTGTTCCTTGAGGCAGGGGTTCTCACTGCTTTTGAAGTGTTCAGCCTCTATAAATAACCCCTAGATTGGCTTGCCATTAATCTACAGTTGTCTTCCTGTCTCTAACTCCACAGTAGTAAGGAATGGGTGTTTGAGAAGACACCTTGCTTTTATATTGGTGCTGGGAATGAGAACTTAGGTCCTATGACACGCCTGCAAGCATTCTTATCCATTCAGATATCCCTCCAGCCTGGAATTAGTTTCTTATTTCAAAATGAATTGAGGACATATGGATTAGACCTCATATTTTTTATTATTCATTTTACATCACGATATCAGCCGCACTCTCATCCCAGTATCCCGCATGCAGCTCCTCCCCATTCCTCCCTCCCCTTCTACTTTGAGAAGGGGGAGCCCCCCTCATGAAGTCAAACCTCCAAACTCCTCCTGCACTTCAAGTCACTGTAGGAGTGGCTATATCCTCTCCAATAAAGGCCAGATAAGGCATCTCAGTTAGGGAAGCTAGACCCGTAAGCAAGCAGGCGAGAGTCAGGAACAGCCCCTGCACCAGTTGCTGGGGGACCTGCATGAAAATCAAGCTGCACATCTGTTACATATGTACAGGAGGGTTTGTTCCAGCCTGTGAATGCTCTTTGCAAACATCAGATTTAAGGGAAGAACACCACTTATATCAGAAACTGCAGCATGTTAGATATTAGATCTGATTCATCTGGTTGGCACTGAAAGCCTGATTTCTAGAGAAGGAGACACTTGCCAAAGAAAACACAGCAGCAACTTGTACAGATTTCCACAGCCAATTCCATTGACTATGGCTTTCTTACTCACTCTTGGCACAACAGGATTCCTTTTGTGGGAGGCTCTCAAAGTTTTGGAATAAAGTATACTATTCTGAAGATAGCCTCTTATTTTTTGTTGTTAATTTTATTAGATAAAACCTACAAAAGAAAAAAAAGTAAAAAGAAACCAATGCAATTGTACATTTATTAAGTTGTCTAGCGGACAATTATAAATCGTCTAAAAACTAATGGAAGTAAGATATTATCTACCAATGTTTTCTAATTCCAGTTTGAAATTAAGTTTATCATGTGGCAAATAAGTTTTAATTCTCAGTAGAACCACTAGTTTTTCCTCCTGCTGCTGACTGTTAAAAAGGGTGTAGTTATTTTAGTCTGTATTCACACATATTCTTATTTAGAACACATAGTTTGTTTTACATTACTTCTTAACAAATTTGAAAAGAACTGCTTATATGGCTGGAAAACTTTTTTTATTCTAGTTTTACTAATTTTATGATGCTTGTCTAATAGCTACGTGGACAAGAGAAATGTATAGGAACTTGATCATTTTTCTCTATGGCTCCGCTCAAGCTAATTGCCTTGAGACAGGTTCCCTAACTAAACTATGACTTAGTTATTTCTGCTAGGCTCGCTGAATATCAAGCTTTCAGAATCTACATGCTTCTGCATCTAAGTGCTGGGGTTACATGTATATGCTGGCATACCTGGCTTTCTATGTAGGTATTAGAAATTTGAAATCAGTTCTTCATGCACTCCTACCCATTAAGCTATTTCCTCAGCTCTCATAAATATATATATATTTATCCATATATATATATATATATGCATTATTTGTTTATACAGTATGTCAGCTTTCAATTATTGTCATATTAATAAATCTTTAGTGACTTATTCTGATTTTTTATTTAGCATAATTTCTTTTTAGGGATATTTTCCTTATTTACATTTATCCTATCACATTCCCCCTCCCCTGCTTCTATGAGGGTATTCCCCTACCCACCCAGGCATTCCCAGCCTCGCCTCCCTGGCAATCCCCTACACTGGGACATTGAACCTTCAGAGGACCAACGGCCTCTTCTCCCATTGATGCCCGGCAAGGACATCCTCTGCTACATATGCAGCTGGAACCATGGGTCCTTCCATGTGTACTCCTTGGTTGGTGGTTTAGTCCCTAGGGCCTCTTGGGAGTCTGATTGGTTGACATTGTTGTTCTTCCTATGAGGTTGCAAACCCCTTCAGCTCCTTCAGTCCTTTCTCTAATTACTCCATTGGTGATCCCATACTCAGTACAATGGTTGGCTGGAACCATCTGCCTCTATATGTGTAAGGCTCTGGAAAAGCCTCTCAGGAGACAGCTATATCAGTCTCCGGTCATCATGCATTTCTTAGCATCCACAATAGTGTCTGTGTTTGGTGATTGTATATGGGATGGATCCCCAGGTGAGGCAGTCTCTGGATGGCATTGTCTTCAGTCTCTGCTCCATACTTTGTCTCCATATTTGCTCCCATGAGTATTTTGCTTCCCCTCTAAGAAGGACTGAAGAACACACACTTTGATCTTCCTTCTTCTTGAGTTTCATGTGGTCTGTGAATTGTATCTTGGGTATTCAAAACTTTGGGGCTAATATCCAATTATCAGTGAATACATACCATGTGTCTTCTTTTGTGACTGGGTTACCTTACTCAGGGTGATATTTTCTAGCTCCATCCACTTGCCTAAGAATTGTATGCATTCATTGTTTTTAATAGCTGAGTAGTACTCCATTGTGTAAATGTAACACATTTTCTGTATCCATTCCTTTGTTGAAGGATATCTGGGTTCTTTCCAGCTTCTGGCTATTATAAATAAGGCTGCTATGAACATAGTGGAACATTTGTCCTTCTTATATGTTGGAGAGTCTTTTGGATATATATCCAGGATTGGTATAGCTGGGTCCTCAGGTAACAGTATGTCCAATTTTCTGAGGAACTGCCAGACTGATTTCCAGAGTGGTTGTACCTGCTTGGAATCCCACCAGCAATGGAGGAATGTTCCTCTTTCTCCACATCCTCTATAGCATCTGCTATCACCTGAGTTTTTGATCTTAGCCATTCTGACTTGTGTGAGGTGGAATCTCAGGGTTTTTTTGATTTGGATTTCCAAAGGATGACTAAGGATGTTGACCATTTCTTTAAGTGCTTCTGGCCATTCGATATTCCTCAGTTGAAAATTATTTGTTTAACTCTGTGCCCCATTTTTAACAGGGTTATTTGATTCTATGAAGTCTAACTTCTTGAGATCTTTAAGACCTGTACAGGCAAAACTTATAATGATAATTAAGTTATTAGAAATCATACTAAATTAAAAAATGTGTTTTTTGTAGTAGATAAATTTTATCCTGCCTATAGATGGTGTTTTAAGATCAATATTTCACATTGAAGAATTAATTTGTAAATTTCTATGCTATGTTTAATGGTGACATCTGTGCTAGTATACCTCCCATGACTGATTGTCAAGACTAGGGTTGTGATTTGTCTGTAAACAAGTTTTATGAATAGAATTAGAAGAGCTATTTTAAGCAATAATGTCAGAAAAATAAAATTGCTTTTTTGATTTAAGATATGTAAATATTCACTCTTATTAAAAGATTGACTTTTTAAAAAAATGGTAGCCTGCAAAAATAACAGTAGAACTGGTGTTCCCCTCTGTTTTCCATTAAAGAACTCACATAAAGCAGATGTGCTATCATGAAAAAAGTAGACACTTTCTCCATCATTGTCACAAAGCAAAATTGCTTCTTGATTTAGGAGCCCATAAATGTGTAGAGAGTTATGAGTGGCTGGAGAAAATCAATATCATCTATTGTTGCAGAGACGCTGGACTATGTATATATTCTAACCTCTGAATATTTTGAAAATAGTCACTTTCAAAGAAGAAAAAACTTTAAGAATATGTTTATTTTATGGGTGAAAACTGCAGAAAACTTGTCATTTTCATTTGTTCATTAAGCTTTCCATTTAATATTCAGAAGTACTGAAAAATTCCATTCACCTTCTACTCAATTTCTGTACTCCAGGAAAAAGTGATGAGCAGGCTTCACAATGATTCAGGAGGCTGCTTGAGTACTAGAATGGCAAGTGCTTTGTGATTTAAGATTCAGATTGACCCAGTCCTGATTTTACCCCATATGCTAAACCCTTTATTCTGGAAGATATCTGAACATATTAGTGTTGTCAGAACTGGTCTCATTCCTTGTAAGGTTTTCTCTAAAGGGAAGTGATTCACAAGTTTCAGTTCACAGAGACAACCATCCTGACATGTAGAAATTATCAAGTGAAGTTCAGTTAGGAATATTGTTGAAATAACAAATAATAAAAAGATATACATGTTACAGAGACCCTGGAAACCTCTGGTAAGGTAATGTAAGCATATGTTATTTCTTGCTCCTCTGTGGCACAAAATATATGGTGTGGAGTTTACATTAATAGCAACAAGGGGCTGGAGAGACATTCTGGTATTTAACAGATTTGTTCAAGCAGATCATCTAGATTCAGTTCTCAGAAACTATATTTTAGTACACAATATTTAACTCTAGTTCATTCTTCTGGCATTCATGGGTACCAGACAATAAGTAAGTAAATCTAAAAGAATAGTAACATCTAAAGAATAATTATCACTTTGTATGATTGAATACATATTCCTATTTTTAATACACTAACAATTCCCATCATAAACAAATCCCTAAATACATTCTGGTCTAAGACATATGGTCCTTTTTATTCTGTTTGCTTTACCTTGTCTATTATCATTACTATTATTATTATTATTAAGATTTCTGTTTGCTTACTAACAAGAAAGATACAGTGTAGATTCAAATAAGTGGGGAATTGGGGATGAACTGAGAATATTTGTGTGAGTGGAAGCCATAATCCAAATACATTGTAGGAGCAAAAACTATTTTTAATAAAAGATGTGTGTCAGAGAAAATGAAAGAGAGAGAGAGAGAGAGAGAGAGAGAGAGAGAGAGAGAGAGAGAGAGAGAGAGTTGTTTCACATAAAGCCAGAGTATCCAGGTCACTCACCAGGGTCAACATGCTTGACCATCATAGCCTCTATTCCAAAACCAATGGTCAATGCACTTCAATACTGCCTCAGTGGGGAGAGGCACGGTAGGATGTAATTAAGTGACTCAGCACAGCAGAGATGCGCAGCATCTGTCATCTGATGCAGAAACTGCTGATATGAAATGATTTCATTTCTTTATCACCTTTTACCACCTTTTACCACATCCCTCTTGATAGCCTGTCTATTTGAAGCCAGGCTCCCAGCAGACAGTACAGTTAAAAACGCAAAACAAATTAATATAGTGATAACCAATGCACAAAAGCCAATGTACAGGACACGAGGCTATGAAACCACATTCTAGGTGTTGAGAATTGTTCTATGCCAATGAAAAGGCTACATGTCAAGAATAAAAGGAGTTCTTTAAGAATTTTGAAAAATAACCCCATGTTAATAAAACAATATAATATTTATTTATATAATATATATTATATATATACATATATATATATATATATTATATAATATATATAATATGATATATGTTGGAACATATAGGTTGTTAGGAGATAATTGGTTAATAAATGATATATAAAACCATTACATATGTATTTTGGTTTAGGGATGCCATTCAAAACTTTTAGTTTGACATCAAGTGAATTAAAAAAACTTAGAAAACTCAAAATGTCATCTTTTTGTCCTTCCAGGGAAAATAGCATTTGGACTTTCAGAGTTAGCTCATCAGAAGTGATTAAACATTTGAGGTATATAAAGTATTCTTCCTCAGTGTGCTCTCAACATAATGGGAAAGAGTGACATTTATGTTTACAACAGAGCAATATATGTATACTAAATATGGTAGAGGCTGTATCTTTACATATGAAAAGACCCTACTATTAAGAAATAAGGTAGGGACCAAGGATCTCTTCTCCCACTTATATATAGTTCCCTTGCATATATAGCTGGAGCCATGGGTCCCTCCCTAAGCACTCCCAGGCTGGTGGTTTAACCTTGGGGCTCGGTTGGTTGGTATTGTTGCTTTCCTCATGGTGTCACGAATCCTTTCAACTCCTTCAGCCTTCACTCTATCTTCTCCATTGGGAACCCCATGATCAGTTTGATGGTTGGCTGTAAGTGGGAGAAGAGATACTTGGTCCCATGAAGGCTGGGCATTGGGGGGGGGTTATTCGAGAGTGGGGAGGTGAGATACGGGGAGGTAGGTGGGGGTAAACCAACGTGGAGGCAGAAGGAGGGGGAATGGGATAGTGAGTTCCTAGGAGGGAGGGGGGAAATGGGGTAAGGAGAAAACATCTGAAATGTAAATAAAATTTCCAATAAAAAGAAAAAGAACAAAAAAAATGTGTGTTACTCATGAATATGGCTTACACATCAATATTTTCAAAGATAAACTAAAATTAAGCATTTATTAGATTTCAAATTTTGAGCACTTTGAATTGATGTGAATGTTTAGAGACTTTTTCATCTCACTTGAAATAATTTTGAAAATAAATAATGCCCATATTTCATGTTATCATCATATTATAGAAGAAAAATGTAGAAAAATAAGTAGGATTATGGTCTTTGTTACTGTTTTTATTAAGGAATAAATTCAAGAATACTTTGTTGTACTGAAACAGATTTTCTGTGTTGATATAAAAAAAGAAAAGAAATAAGGTAGGGGATTGTACTAAACAGATACTCTACTTAGAAACAACTTAGGCAGAACTGGACTTCATTTTGTTAAATGGAATAAACCAAATCAGTAAGACAAGAAATTCCTATTGAAAATAGTTTCAAAGCTCTAAATCCAGCATATTTCTGTCAGAGGTAGAAGGATGAGAAGTTTAATGTCATCCTCAGGCACATAGTGAGTTGAAGGCCAGCCTGGGCTATATGAGAGTTTGTATCAAAAATAAAGATATAATTCAGGCACATGAGAAGAAGGAATATTGGAAAAGAAGGATAATGTGAAATAATATGGTGATTTTAATGTTTAAAGAGGCCACAGACTTTTAGAATAATAAGCATCTGATCTAGTTACTTTGGATTATCTGGTAACCACATTCACTGACAAATTATATTTTTACATTCAAATTAGCTTCATCTTCCCTAGAAAAGCTGCTTAAGTTATACTTCCTCCTCCTGAGTAAATGACAGCCATGTCTATTTATTTTTCAGAATCGTGACTTATTCAGTTTATGGTCTAATTATTAGTTTAGAAGGTAAGTAAATACGAAATTATCACATGAAAAAATGTGAGCCTAGGAATAATTAATGCGATAAAATAGATTGGTCAATATGTAAACAAATTCATTGTAAATTCTAAAAAAGGGTTGATTTCTGAAGAAAGATAATTAACTATTAAATTAAGTCATAACAGCAAACATTTGCTAAGGTATTATTGAAACTCAGTGAATTTCCATCAAATAGTAGAATCTGTACTGTTTTGTCAATTTGGGAAATGGCTCACATGGTTAGATTCCTCTGGAAACTATGTCAGGCCTTCAACATACCCAAAGACAACATTCAGGTATTAAATGGCAATTACTATTGAGTTTAAACTGTACCAAATTTCATGGTCCCATTCATGAATAATTATATAAAGAGCATTATATTCCTTCAATCTAAATTCTCTCACCTATTTACCATGCTATGAATGTCTAAAAACTCTTCTCATTCTGTAGACCAGGCTGGCCTCAAACTCAGAAATCCGCCTGCCTCTGCCTCCCAATGTGGGACTGCGTAAGGGTATCCTGGTTCTTGGCTGGGCATGGGCCTAGAACCCCGAGACTCCAAGGGAGAAACGGCAGGAGTTCGGCTACGTCCCCAGAACTCAGGGTCCTAACAAGCAGTCCAATCTCCATAGACCTACATTGTTCAGTCACATAGGCCATTACAACCCCTCCCAAAGTGCACAGGTCGAGGGTGTGACTACAGGCCTCAGGCCCTAGAGATTTACATACTAATGAAGGTCAGAGGGAGGAGCCAATTAAGCATTCATCCCCAGAACCTCCCCCTTCCTCCCTACTTAACCCAGGTCTGCCCTGAGTTTGGGGTGTACATCCAGATCCATCCACCATCCGCCATGACAATAAAGCCTTTTGGAACCAAGGACTTCCTCGTATCATTGGGGTCTGCCGGGCCTGCCGCCACCAAAGCCTCCAGCCACTGGAACCTGGGACCTTTCTCCAGGCAGCCTCCACCTCGCAGGTCCCAGGCCACTGCTGCGTGGGCCCGGGGGCCCTCACTGCTGCGGCCCCCCAGTTTTTCCCACATCCCAAGTGCTGGGATTAAAGGCATGAGCCATTATAACCCCTGTGTGAATAAGTAAATTATGATGGGATTTAAACAATTAAATTTAAAAAATGAGAAAAGAAAAAAAAAGAAAAAAAAAGAAAAAAACTCTTCTGATGATGATAATATCATTAAATACCTTTAAAAAGTGCTTGTTTATCATAAAATTCAAAACATAAGGAAATGATCAATATTTGAGTAATTTAGAGACATCTTTGGGAAGTGGGTGGCTACAGTACAGATAGGCAAGCAAAGCAAAGGCCTATATGACCATGAACTGATAAATGAATGTAGAAAAATGTACATATATTCCACACACTGGATTACAATATTAAAAGTGATTTTTAAATATGTTGTCATTCAAAACAACATATACAGCATAGAAAATAATTTTGTTACATGAGACAAGTCAAATATAATCTGTTAAGTATTTCATGATCTCTCGGTCATGTGGGATCTACATAAGTTCAGCTCATTGTAAAGTATAAGAGAGATTACCAGAGTCCAGGATGCACCACTCATGGGGAAAGATGGGATGAGGGTTCATTGTGCCCATTTTGTGAACCCCCAAAAACCACCAAGGATTTGATTCTGATTCAATAACACTAGGATCTCTTTATTACAAGTTCAAACTAAGGCTTACTCACTGCTGACCCTGATGTAGCAGGGGATATTGGTGAAGCAGCCTAGAGCCCTCAATGAGACAAGACTTAATAGGAAATGGCAAGCAAGTGAGGAGATTTCTGTCTGGCAATCATCTAAATAAATGACTATTGTAAGCCAACAAGTGAGTGCTCCGAAGCAAAACCATGGACAATCGTAAACTGTCTCAAAGTACATTTGAAACAATCAGACTAGTTTTTGATTGACTCTTGCTAGGAGTAACTAGGGAGCAAAGCCAAGAACAAGCCATAGGGTCCTTCCTGGTACTTAGTGCAGTTTGGGTTCATCTATAGTCATATTCTTCTTAAGATGAAGACCAGTCTCAAGATGGAGTAGGTTTGGCCTCTCAGGTTAATTAGCGGACTATTAAGTTACAGTTAAACAGGTTCTGCTGTTCTATTACCCAATAGGACAACTGCAGGCCATGACCATATTGTATACATATATAATAAAGTTTGTGTATATACATTCAAACTACAAGAAATGATCATAAACCTTAAACCAAAGGACATGATAAACATTGGAGAAGACAGATATTCAAATCCTAGTTTGAGGGTTGAATAAAATTTAAACATACTGATGCATTGCATGGTACCACAGAAACAAGTACAATTATCCTATATAACATAAAATGTTAAAAACAACCAATTAGTGATCCTATATGTGTGGTTCATTTCATCATTAGCTTGACTTATTTGTTTTATGCATGAGGCTTTGAATATATAGTATCCTGTTTCTGCATGCAGCAGGAGTGTAGAGAGAGATGTATTGAAGTAACGACATGAATAACAACCTCAGCCTTTCTCCATTAACAAGCACTTTCCAATTTTTATGTGTTAGGCTCTATGTGAAATTATAGGCACACAAACTTAATACACTGTTTTCTGCCTAAGGGAACCAACCACAGGTCAGTGGGAACACATACGGCTAGTGTGGTAGAATGTACATGTAGTCCCAGATTCTTCAGAACATACAGCGGGAGGATAACTTGATTCTATACATTTTACAGTAACCAATGCAGCAGAGCAAGTCTTTCTTTTCAAAATAAAATGCAAGGCCATAGGTAACATGTCTATAAAGTATAAATTAATGAAAAAAGCATGTAGGTGGCTGCTTCAAAGCAGAGAAAGACAGGTGTTGACTGTGATAAAGACTTAGCAAGAATGCTATTTTACTTCAATATGTTTGGTAGAGACATTTCTTGCTCTGTGTCCTGTCTCAAATGACTCACCAATAATGAGATCCAGAACCAGAATGTAAAGTTCCACTTTTCAGGTGCCATAGAGAAGAAATGTCACACCAAAGTGCTTTCACGGGGAAGAAAATGAGAAGAGTGTGAGATAAGTGACTTGCCTGACAAACTCCTCCAAAGAGATCAGAGCTAGACCCCTGCATCGTGGGGAGCAGTGGGAGGCATGATGAAGCTCAAAATTGTAGCATTATTTCTGAGTCACTTAGGCACCCTGTCCTCACCCCAATGGAGATGGAGGACTACTTTTCAAGAAATGTAGTTGGAAGCACTTTAGACTTCATGAATTAAGACAGAGAAAAGGGACTGGACATTGAAGCATAAAACACCTCTATGATCCTTCTAAGCAAACTAAGAAGGCCCATAAATAAAAACATACTTATTATAATCTCTCTCTCTCTCTCTCTCTCCTCTCTCTCTCTCTCTCTCTCTCTCTCTCTCTCTCTCTCTCCCTTGTGTGTGTGTGTATTTTTCTTGAGATATATAGAGAGAGTAGAATCAGCCTGGGGACATTAAGAACAAAGGCTAGTTAGTAATCAAGAAAACATAACTCTGAACACAGACACATGAATGTGCTGGTGGGATTTTCACATTTGAGAAAGTCCTTAGAACAAGAGGCTGTCCAAATAAAGCACACCATAAATGTAATTGTAACAAATGAGTTGAAATTATGGACAAATCACTAACTTTTGAAAACAAGAAAAGTTGTTCAAGATCTTCACAGACAACACATGGGAAGCAAAAATCAGGAAAACACTGCAATATAAGGTTTTTTTTTTTTAAAGCTAAGTATTTCATAAAGGATTCATGAATGAGGCAAGTAAGGTTTTACATATCAGGATTTGGCACTTTCATATGCTCTTTCATAAATGTTATGTATCAAGATAGTGTTGTAACATAAATATTATTAAGACTTATAAAACTAAAAAAAAAAAAAAACTAGGAACTGAAGTGTGGACACGTCTAGAAAATAGGCAAAGGAAAAGAATGATGTCCTTATATTTTGAGGTTTTAGGCACTAACCTCTAGCTAAATTACTTTAATATAAGATAAATATGTTTAAAATAAAAACAAGAATTGTGACAAGATTTGGCATACTATTTGTGTTTGTCAGGCAAATAGAAAACGGAAGATGATGCAGCATTAAAAGACCAGATTAGAAACATGTTCTAGACCAGTCACCGATCATACCTCCATGCAGTTTAATCATTAAAACAAAAGAACAACAAACAAAATCAACAAAACAAAACAATCTGCTGGAATGCTAAGAGAGCTCAGGTCTGGAATTTTTACTTCTTGGTTGCATATTGGTTCTATGTTGTACAACATTTGCTGTGAGACCACAATGTGCCATTAGACTCCAAGTTCACCAATACTACGGCCATGTAACTTCTTTCAAATCTCTGCATTGCTCTCAGCTACACTGTCCCATGATCCTCCATAATTGGTTTTTTTATTCCTAAATAAAACTTAAAATGCTGATCTGAAGTTTGAGTGTCCTCAGAATTGTCTCAGAACTGATAAAATCATAGAAAACAAATGCAGGGATTTCTTTATTCCATTATATATTCCATTTATCTTTCTTTCTATGTGTTCTCTGTAGGTTCTGTCAGGAGAGGTATGAGCTGCAGTTACATGTGGTATGATCCATGCCATTCCATAGACTTAAATGAATTTGCTCTCTCCTAATGCTGTGTTTCCATACCCATTCTTTGGTTTCTTGTGGGATCGTCTCAAAACAATAAGCAACTTGATAGGTCTGCTGTTAAAGATACCAACTTAAATAACATCTATTTCTCAAGTTTTCAGTAGGGTTAGATTTAGCACCAGTATACACACCACTTCAAGCAAGCACAGAGTAATAACTGAATATTAGTTATGCAGTGAGGAGAAGTCAAAGCTGGGCTTGTAGTGGGTTTTCAATGGCTGATATTAGACTTATATGATTAATGGGATGTGATGACTAACAAACAAGGAAAAATGGAGGGTTTGCTGTTTAAATTCAAATAAGATGTCTTCTTCAGATGAAGTAAAGGTTTTCAGAATGTCGAGTAAAGAATTTCTCAAGGTACACTCACATGCATTTAGTAGAGGTTTCATCAGAAAATGTGTTTAGTCAAGGAATTGAATAATAAACACAAGGGAAAAACAGCCTCAGACATAAAACAGCAGAGAGTTTATTCTCCTTTGAATCAGTTTTGTAAATGAAGAAAATATGACCTTAAAGGACAGAGTTTCACAGTTTTCTGATATGAAGGTGCTCAAAAGTGTATGTTTTCATCCTTTTTCTTCGATTCAGCTTCATCTCTGATGAACTTAAGGCAGGTGCAGAGGTGACCAAGGTGCCTTAAATAATTACACCAAGGTGAATAGAGTTTTATTATCCAGGACTATTCACTTCATGTTGTGGTGTTCAGCTCAAGTACTGGTCAATTTGTTTTTCATACAGTCAAGTATCTCTGATTCATAATTTGATGGGAATGATTTTGGCGGACACTAATAGAAATCTGATTTGAATTTAGCTTTGGGTTGTTAATGAATGATTTCTGTCAAGATTATCTTGGTGTTGATAAGATGGCCACTGTTCAGTTCCTCTATAGAAAACATCCTTTTTCTCTCTGCTTTTCTACAAATGTAATCCCCATTCTTCAAGTTCATAAGATATAAATGGTGAAGAGCTGGATTTTTATAGGATTTTACACACAGAGCTAGACTTGATTCTTCATATATCTTTCCACACAATTAGAGACAGAATTAAACAAATCCTTGTAGCATAAACAAAGAAAGGATTTATTGGAAAGGACATCACAGGCTTTTAGAACTATTAAAGTAGGGAATATAATATTTTTTCTTAAAGTTAGTAAGTTTATAGCACATAGGACTACTACTTTGTTTTCAGATTAACTTACTTTAAAGTTTTGTTATTCTACTCAACTATTTTTATTAGTTCTTTGAGAACTCCGTATAATCTGTTTTGATCATATTCACCTACTTTCCTTCCAACTCTTCTCTAGTTTGCCCCCTTCCTTAACCAATTTTTTCTCTCTAGTTTTTAAATCTATCAAGACTAACTATGCCCAAATATTGTTGAATGTTTTGGTTTTCTACTGGAGCATGGTAATGTTACCAGGGTCTACAATCATACAGAAAATAGTCCCTCCAACTTTCCGAGTAGCTAAGAATTACCAATAGCTTCACGAATTTGTGTGAGACTGTGTGACCAATTCCAATTTACTTACTGTTGTTTGGTATTGCTTGGGCTTACATAGGTTTTATACATTCAAGTGCAACCACTGTATGTTCATATATGCTGTTGTCCTGCAGAGTCTGCAGATATTTTCTATGTATCAACTGCTTCAGACTCTTTTGCTTTCTCTGTCCTCTCTTTTGGTGATCTCTAAGACTTGAGAGGCATTTCAGGACATGTCCTTTTTTTTTATTTATTTTAATTTTTTCAGCAATCAAAAAAATTTAAAAGCATTCAAACAGAATAAATGAAAGAAACAAACAAGCAATACCAAGGTCAGATATACTTATACAAGAATTCTATAGAGCCTTCAAACAAGCATACTTTTGATTAGTTTAAAAATTCAGAACCACAATAGCTCCTTCACAAAGCAAATAATATTGAATAGTGAAATCAAGTGTAACCAACAAATATATAAATTATAGCAGTATCCTCATGAGTATACATTCAAAAATTCTCAATGAAGTAGGTTGAGATTCTGCAGTCTTATTCTTTCACTTGATCAGTTGTGATTCACGTGTTTATCACAACCTGCTGCATGGGATGTATGCATTGATCTCAGGGTAAAGCAATATTTCATCAGGATAATACTAGTAGGCTACCCCTAGGGCCTATGATCTGTATATCCATAGATTCATAGCTCAATAATGGTACCATGTGTATGTTTTGTCTTGTAGAATAGGACTTATTTCCAATCAGAAATTGTTTGGTTACTTCCCTTATGCTAGATGCACTATTGTACCAGTGGGTATATCTTTCCTGGCCAGTTGTTATTGTAGCTAGAAGAGTTCATTTATGGGTATGGTTAATAACTATATTTGAAGAGGCTATACAGAATTACTCAATAAAAATAAAGCTTATAAGTATGTGCTAGCTTTACATTACAATGTTCTATGGCTGAAGTACATGTTGTATTCAGCAATAGGGTCTGGATGGTAAACAAGAGCAATTGCAGTAGCCTGCAATGTTTGACGGTCCATGGAAATTCAGAGTAAAACTACAGAAGAAGTAATGTATAACTGGCCTGGGAATTTTATTTGGTAGCTTCTGGTGTCTATTATCTATTAGATGCTTTGTTGCTCCATCATACTCTGATTCCATTGTAACACTTTAAATCTCTCTCTCTCTCTCTCTCTCTCTCTCTCTCTCTCTCTCTCTCTCTTCTCTCTCTCTCTCTCTCTGTCTCTGTGTGTGTGTGTGTATGTTTTGTTTATTGGTTCCTGTTGTGATTTTGACTCTTACAACATTATTGTTCAGTACTCTATGACAGTGAGTAATGTAAGTTAATCTTTGTATACACATGCATGTGTTCATGTAAGTCTGTTGCTCAAAGCTATAATGGAGCATCTCAACTGGTTACTTCATACGGAAAGAAGTTTCCCAGTTCAGGAATCTGAAAGTTTAAAGCAAGGCAACTTCACTGCTTTAGATTCTTAAGTGAGATTCAGGTAACATCGTAGAGGATGGCTTCATAGAAGAATGATGTGCGCAAAGGAAGTATCCCACAGTTTTGACTTGAACTTAGGCAGACAATTGTCCTTTCTGCTTTCCTGATGCATTAGAAGTGCCAATGTCTTAATTACTTTGTACAAACATCCCCTTAATGCTACTTTGTGGTATAGCAAAGTGGGCATATTGCACAGTGCCTGGTATGCTATGCCTAATGACCTGAGTTTGATCCCAAGAACCTACATGTTGATACAGGAGAATGGAGTCTTGAAAATTGTCCACTGTCCTCCTCCTTACATGCACTACAAAAAGGGTGTTTCTTGCCCCTCCCCAACTAACTAACTAACTAATTCTATGGATGTATAAAATGTAAAAAAAAATACATTTATGACTTTTAAACCTCATCACCATTTATATCCAAGCCTAGAACACATGAACCTGAATGGATGAGGCACATCTAAGCCATAGCAAATCCTAAAACTCGCTGGGGAATATATAATTGGCAGATTAAACTCTTTGAGATCCTAATCTTCCAAATGAAATAATTGCATGTTTCCTTATGCTTATTTTGGAGTTGATACTATTTTTGAAAATTCTTGAGATTCATCAAAATAGAATTGTCACCTTAGCAGGTTTAGAGCATATTTGAAAGATAATGTGAGTGGAAGACACTGTGCCTAAGAAAATCAGGCTAGTGGCCACAGAATGAAGCCAAGAATCAGAGAACAAGCTAGAAATGCAAAGAAGCAGAACTCATTAGTACATGGGCTGATCTTCTAATTCCTTACTGTTTTCTTGACTTTTAAATTATTATTTCCATAACCTCTTCTTATTTCCTTCCAAAATAGGAAGATATAATCAGCATTATTGCTGAGATTTCCTCTCTTATACTCAGTATATAATGAAGAATCCATATGTAAATCTCCTTTCCTCTTGATACTCTCAGGATAATTTTATGCTTTGTAAAAATTATTCATAAAACTTCTTACTAAAACCATAAAGATAATTCTGGTTTTTATACGTATGTGTGTGTATGTATAGTGTGTTTGTGCCTGTGTGTGTCGGTGACTGAAATAAAAAGTAAATATCATGATATTCTGTGTGGGGGACTTGCTTTTGAGATGGGGGTGGAACTACCTAGGCTAGTCTGGCTGGAGACTTTGATCCATGTTCCTGAGCCTTCTCAGGGTGTGAGTGTACAACTATGCCGACATTCTTGTTCCTTTGATAATCGTCTATGTTTCATTGTTCAATTTTTTTTTTTTTTTAGTTCTGCTCATGTATTTACATGTATCACAGGGTTTGACTTTTTGGTGTTACTCAATAGTATTCTATACTCGATACATTTTTATTTACAATCCAGCCATTACCTCCTCTAAGTTCCCCTTCCACAGTTCCTCATCCCATTCCTTCTCCACCAGTCTCCAAGAGGATTCTCTCCCACCTGCAGGCCTCCCACCTCCCTGGGGCCTCAAGTTTCTAGAGGATTAGGCACATCTTCTTCCACTGAAGCCAGACCAGGCAGTCCTCTACTATATATATGTTGGGGACCTCAGACTAGTTCCTGTATGCTGCCTGATTGTGACTCAGTGTTTGGATGCTCCCACGTGTCCAGATTATTTGAGACTGCTGGTCTTCCTATGGGGTCACTCTCCTCTTCTGTATCTTCCATCCTTCCCCAAACTCAACCATAGGGATCCTGGACTTCAGTCTGATGGTTGGGTGTAAGTATCTGCATCTGTCTCAGTCAGCTGCTGGTTATATCTCTCAGAGGACAACCATGTTAGTCTCCTATCTGCAAGCAAGCCATAGCATCTGTGGTAGTGTCAAGCCTTGGTGTCTCTCCATGAGATGGATTTCCAGTTGGGTCAGTCACTGGAAAGCCTTTCTCTCAGTCTCTTTTCCATTTTTGTCCCTGCAGTTCTTTTAGACAGGAATACTTCTGGGACATAAATTTTGACTGTGGATCCCTCCAATTGATGCCCTGTCTTTTTACTGGAAATGAATTCTTTGAATTCCACTCCCCCACTGTTGGACATTTCATCTAAGTTCATTCCCATTGAGTTCTGACAATCTCCCACTGCCCTGGTCTCGGGTACTTTCTAGAGGGTGTCCCCACCTCCTGCCTTCTGAGGTTGTATATTTCCATTCACTCTGCAGGTCCTCTGGGCTTCTTTCCTGTCCTTCTCCAATACCAGATCCTATTCTCCTTTTCCACCTCTCCTCCTTCTCTCCCACTCCAAGTTGCTCCCTCCCTCTGCCTCCTGTGATTATTTTTCCCCCTACTAAGTGGGATTGAAGCAACATTACTTGGCCCTTCTCCTTGTTAAACTTTTAAAATTCTGTGAGTTGTATCCTAGGCATTCTTCATTGTTTGGCTAATATCTCTTATTAGTGAGTACATACCATGCATATTCTTTTGGGTCTAGATTTCCTCACTCAGGATGAAATTTTCTAGTTCCACCCATTTGTCTGCACAACTCATGATGTCCTGGTTCTTAATAGCTGAATAATATTCCATTGTATAAATGAACCACATTATGTGTATCTATTCTTCGGTTGAGTGGCATCTGGATTATTTCCAGCTTATTAGCTATTAAGAGTAAGGATGCTATGAACATCATGGAGCACCTGTTCCTATGGTATGGTGGGTCTTCTTCTGGGCATTTGCCCAAGAGTGGTAGCTGGGCCTTCAGGTAGGTTTATTTCCAATTTGCATAGGTACTGCCAGATTGATTTGCAGAGTGTTTGTACCAGTTTGCAATCCCACCAGCAGTGGAGTAGTGTTCATCTTTCTTAACATCCTTGCCAGCATCTGCTGTCACCTGAGTTTTGTATCTAGCCATTTTGATTGGCTTAATGTGAAATCTGTGGGACATTTTGATTTGATGTTCCCTGATGACTAAGGACTTTTGAACATTTCTTTAAGCGCTTCTTGACCATTTGAGATTCCTCTGTTCTGAATTCTCTTTAGCTCTGTACCCCATTTTTTAATTTGGTTATTTGGGTTTTTGGAGGTTAGTTCTTGAGTTCTTTATGTATTTTGGATATTAGACCTCTGTCAGAGGTAAGGTTAGTGAAACTTTATTCCCTATCTGTAGGTTGCCGATTTGTTCTATTGACTGTGTCTTTTGTCTTACATAGCTTTTCAGTTTAATGAGGTCCCAATTTATCAATTGTTGATCTTAGAACCTGAGCCATTGGATTCCTGAGCCATAGGAAATTCCCCACCCCCACTCATTCCAATGAGTTTAGGGCTCTTTCTCACTTTCTTTTCTATGAGATTCAGTGTATCTGTTTTTATGTTGAAGTCCTTGATCCACTTGGACTTGAACTTTGTTCAAGGTGATGAATATGGATCTATATGTATGTTTCTATATACAGTCAGTTATTCCAGCACCATTTATTAAAGATGCTTTCTTTTTTTCATTATATCTTTTTGGTTTCTTTGTCAAAGATCAACTGTCCATAAGTATGTGGGCTGCTTTCTGTGTCTTCAATTCTATTCCATTTACTGACCTATCTGTCTCTGTGCCAACAACATGCTTTATCCACATGGTCATTAAAAGCTCTCTTTCCCCAATTTTACACTATTTTGAATAAGGCTTCTAATATTTATGAGTATTTTGCATGGTAGATATTTATCCTGTGTTAAGTGTAAAACTCCGTGATGGCATAAGTCATATTTAACTTAATTTCTTTTCTTTTTCAAAAATGATTGTGTTTTATATTCTCAACAGTAACAAGTAAGATTTCTGGCTATTCCCTTATCTTGTCAACTTTTACATTGTGTTGCTTTGGGTTTTTTTAATCCTTCTAATGATTTGGTTGTTATGCTTCTAATTTACAATTACCCAATGAGTAACTTGCATTTTCCCTAATGTTGAGCCTTATCTATTTTCTCATTGACCACTTGTTAGCTCTGCATTCAGGTTTTGCTATTTAGATTAAATTGTTGCTTCTTGTTGCTGCATTATAAGATATCCTTACATTGTAGATACACATTTCCTGTTGAATATGTGACATTTCTCCTATCCTCTGTTGTAGGTTATATTTTAATTTTCGTGATATCATATTCATCTATTCTTTTCTTTTATGGTTAGTGAATTCTTTTGTTCTGTCTAAGGAAACTTTGCCATTTCCAAGGTTATAAAATTCTTCTCCTGTTTATTTTTTTATAGAATTTTATAAATTTAGCTTTTATGTTCAGTTTATGACCCATTTAAAATTGATTTTGGTGTACACTATGACATTTTATCCAGGTTATACTATTTTTTCTAAGGTTATTTTTGGAAGCATCATATATCTGCTTGAATTATTTAGATTTTTATTATAAATGTAGAGAAGATTTTCTATAGCCCTTGCCAATCATTTTATGACAGGCACATAAAATAGGCTAGTATTTACATGGACCAGTATGATCACTTTAAATAGATTTTTTTTTAATTGAGCTTACCAGCACTTACTATACAGTACTTAGTAACAAGTTCTTTTAATAGTGTAGTAGCTAAATCAATACAGAAAAGGCACTGAACTGGGAAGATGTGTAGATTCCCTCTCTTTTGTTCTGTCTTATGTGATGACTTTCTCTTCCTGTGTTTTCATGACATAGGACATTTATTCTGTGGAATATGGTATTACACTATTAACTTTAAGCAGAGTTGAACATTTGACATGCTTCACATGCTGCTATAAATATCTGGGAAAACAGATAGAACTAAGAATTTTAAGGCTTTAAAATGAATTTTTTTTTTTTTTATGAAAACCACAGCTAGCCACCCAACAAATATGTTCTACATAATATGTCTTTGCAATGAACCCATAGTTTTCAGATAAATTCTACGGAATTAGCCATACTACTTAAGTTTTTTTTTTTTTTTAATTCTGAAAAAAAAATTAGCTGCATCCTACTAAAATAAGCAAGTTGGACATAACTGGATCAGAGTCAAAATAGGCTCTCTCAATCTCCTCTTCTTCACTCACTGGGTCTACTGATGCCTTTCAGAAAGTATTCTGTCATAGCACTGAGACAGACTGAAACCACAAATAGATGCACAAAGAGTGCCACTACCACCAATACCAACACAGCCCATAAACAAAACCTAAGAAGTCCAAGCTGTCATTCCTGCTCCTGCTGAGTAACTGAGCTGCACTTGCATCTCCATGCTACTGTCCATCTGCTCTGGACCACTTTTATCTCCATGTAGTAGCTCTGACCTGCTTCCATGCAGCCTTGACAATACTTGTTTCACTTCTCTTTAGAAAGCTGTGGTTGAACTAAGAATCAGAGTTTTCTTTGTGCTAAGTTTCCTTCTGCTTCTTATCCTCTACAGGTGGAATAGCTACCTGCAAAACGAGTCCTTTGGTTAGAATACCCACTCCTTTACTCAAGTCTCAAGCATCACCTTCAGGTTTTACTTTTTATTGCTCAGATTTTAAGAGTCACTTCTTTCATGTAGATTCAATTTCCTTAATTTAAGGAGGGTGCTTTTCACTATATTTCTCCTATATTGGCTCCATGAAAAAAGTGTTTTATTAAATCAAGTATTAATTTCCTATGATTGGCTCTAGCACCAGGTGCAAACCCATCTGTTGATTGTTGTATCTTCAAGACCTAGGTCAGTGACACTCATAACAACTTTATAAAATCTTGTGATTAAAAATAAGCAGAAATGAAAGAGACAAACTGAGCTCATTTTAAATTCTCTGGAGCACTTGAAAAACTTGTTGGCTAGGATATATAGAATATATAGAATTTAGTGTTTATTTGCATACATTTCAAGTATGCTTAAAACCAGTGATAAATTTAAATGTTTATTATGGCTATCTAAATATTAAGATTTATGTCAGACATAATTGCCTTGAACGACATCTGAATTTTAGAAAGTATTTAGATTGTTCATCTAGTATTTGCACAAGGACTTTAGTATAGACCCAGTGTTTGGTAGTGTGAATTTTAGGCATGAGTGCTGAATAAATTATCAGATGTTCAGGCAGTGTTTGAAAGTGGAATTTGGAGAGAAAGAATGCAGTTCACTTTAGACTTTTATATTAGTAAGCTTGGAACATAGTTTCTTGCAAATTGCTGCTTTTTCTAGGCAATGACCAATTTCTAGAGAAAGAAGGAAAAATGCAAAATGCAATCTGCACACAGTCAAATGCCAGAGGCAACATGAGTACTGTGCAGGTCAGGCCAGGTCAGTATAAAAGTGACTACTAACCAGCTACCCATCTTGTAAAATGACATAGCCACTACTTACCACTTATTGCCCTTACAGATATTAAAAAATAAGTCACAGAATCAGCTCCCAAACACATAAGATTTCAGGGCGGCTATATTGATTAGAATTGTTTTGAATGGAAATTGACTGTAGTGGGAATTTCTGTAAATCAAAGCAAAAGTTTTCTCTTTATCTAATCAGTATGCTAATTTTTCCTAATGTTGATTTGTCAGCACTTAAGTCTTGGAGATGGTGTCACCTTGGTAGCAAAACCTCTGGATGGCTCCAAGTTATTTACGACATACTAGATATTCTCTGCCTTAGGGGCATTATAGGTTTTAGGTGGTTCTTATTTTTCAATGTGTTTTTAGTTTGCTTTTGTACTTAATAGTACTTTTTAGATTGCACTATCTCCATCCACTGTTAACTTTCTTCTGAAACTCCTAGAATGCTCTAATTTTTTTCTCTCCTAGCATTTCCTGTGACTATTCTGTTCCCTAGTATATTTCATATATCTTCTTTATGAAAGTTTTTAAACATTTAAGTTGATTGTTTCTGTTGGGAATTTTTATTCTTTTGACTGTTTCCTCATTTGAAAAATAGAGAGTGATTAAGAAATTAATTAGTTCTTGCTTGTTTAAAGCCAATGCATAAACTTGTCCTGGATGATTGAAATTATATATACTTATAGGTATGAATCTTCTACAGGTTAAAATCATACTGCTACATGAACTCTGATTTAACATATAGGAGAAAGTCAGCATGCAGTGAGGAAGGTTTGCAGAGATTTAATCTTCTAATGAAACTATCAGGAAAGGCAATCATGAAACTTAATACTTGACTACATTATGGGTCACCGTCATATCATGCCTTTCATTTTCTTACTTTTACTCACCAACTCCTATATTTATTGTGACTGTGCCTGATTTCCTATTATAACCATTTTTTTTGAGTAAGAGTCCCACATTATCAGGGTCCACAGCATGCTTTTACACTTTTATACATTAGAACAAAAAACATTAGTGGTCACAATTTAGCACTTGATGAGTGGGATTTTGTGATTGCGAACCTCACAATTGTCATTGGAAGAAATCTTTTCACTGGGCCTGAAGAAGACATTCTTAGAGATAATGCAATCTCTACCTTTAGAATTTCTTGCTATGTCTATGCAACACACTATTTCTTTTTAATAGCAATAAGGAACTTTCCATACAACAAAACTCTTGAAAAAGGAGAAAGTCTCCTGAGCATGGCTTGATGTTATCTCAGCACCCACAGGTAGAGACAAGAGTACCATGAGTTCAAACCCCACAGGGAATCATCTAGTCACCTTGAGAATTAACACAATTCCTATGCATCTTGGATATTTTTTTTATCTCCCTAGACTCAGCAGAGATAAGGAACACATCCATGTATTCAACTTTATGAATTTGGTATTGATCTCTGTTTCTCATGTACATATATGCGTATTTTCCATAATATGTGCTATAATGAACAAACATACAAATAGTATAAGGCATCATATTACTCTGTAGAGTATCTACCACTTAAAAGCAAAATGGGAAAAAGTAAAGTTTCTATCTTTACTAAAGATAATTGAAAGGAGGGTCTTTAAAATGATATAGATTTGTATAGTAGAATAAGAAATTTACAATAACTACAGATGAACAAGGACAATTTATTTGTGTGTGTGCATATGTGTGTGTGGTATTTGTGTGCGTGTAAAAATAGAGAGACACATGGAGAGAGAAAGAAAGAGAGACAGGGAGAGTGAGTGAGAGAGAGAGTGCAGTATGCTTGCCCATATTACTTATGTGTTAATACTCCTGTATAAAATAATTACCCCTGGTAGAAAAATTCCATGAGGTTTTAAAAATTATATCACTTTCCAATTTCAAGAATGACTTCATTTCTAAAATTTATGAGTTAAACAATTAATAATGATAATAGCTTTCAGAAATATATGTAAACACATATGACTCTTAAAGAAATCATACTTTATTTCCTCGATATTTGTGAGATTGAATTAAGGACATAATTAAATACCATTGATAATCTGACTCAGCCAACATAACCAGAGGACATCATCTCTTAAGCCAATAAACTAATTCAGTGTCTTATATACAAAAGCTATAGCTTATTATGTTTTTCACGTTCTAATCTTTTACTCTGATATGAAGAATTCCAGGCATTAACTATATTTTGTTGATTGAACTCTTCTGTACTGGGAAAAGACAATCGAAGCTATAGCTGGAGGGTCTTTTCTATTTTTTCTTCAAATGCTTTGAGCCTTCCATTAAGTTAATGTAGTAGGCAAACTAATATTCCTCACTGTCTATAGCAACAATTGAGTTTTGTGTGGGTGTGCATATACATTAAAAACAATTGTTCAAGGAAACAAATTAGGTCTTATGAGAGACAGAAAACATATTGTATGTTCTCAAAATTGAGTAAGTAAATCTGTCACAGCTAGATTTTTAGAGGAGAGAATCGTTGTCTGTAATAATTATCCTAAATTGAGTATCTACCAGACAGCTTTACATAGTTGATTTGCTACAGCTACTCCAAAGAAATACCTTGGGCTAATTTTATCCTGTTCTAGTTGGTTTCTGTTGCTATAATAAACACCATGACCAGAAGCATCTTCAAGGAGAAAAGGTTTTATTTGACTTTTAGGTTTATAGTCTCATACAAGGGAACCAAGGCAGGAAAATGCAGCAGCTTGAAGTAGGAGATGTGGAGGAACAATGCTGACTGGGTTGCTTTCCATTTCTTGCTCAGCTACTCTTTTAAAATATATCTCAGGCACACCCGCCCAGGGAGTGAACTGCCTCCTGTGGGCTATAGCCTTCCCACCTCAAAGAATAATTAAGAAAATGCCCCCACAGGCATGTCCATAAGTCAGTCTTATGACAGCAATTCCTCAAAAGAAATCACTTTTCATAGGGGATTCTAATTTGTAAAAAGTGACAAGAACTGAAAAGCACATGTGAGCACACACACACACACACACACACACACACACACAGATTGGCCAAATTTTAATGTTATCAGAAAGTGAAGAAAGTGAGTCCGGCTCCTTTAGCTCAAGATTGGAAATTTCTGTTTGTTCTTTCATTACTGAGAAAACTTTTAGCAAACAGAAATTTCAACATTACTCTATACCATAAATATGCCTTTAAGCTTTTATATCGTACTTGTTTTTCCTATCTTTGTACTCACTGTCAAGAACACTCTGAAATGACCAGAGCCACAAGTGTATATACTGGTGACTCATCCCTAACTTGCCTACTCCATTGGCCTAGGTATAGATTCCATTTTATTTGTCATGAGATCAACATCTACTCACAATAATTTGGGGGATTCATCTAGTACAGTGGTTCTCAACCTGTGGGTTACGAACAATTTGGAGGTTGCATATCAAATACCTTGCATATCTGATTCACATTATAATTCATAATAATAGCAAAATTGTAGTTATGAAGCAGCAACAAGATAATTTTATGATTGAGGATACCAAGAGATACTGTACTAGGGGCACAGAGTTAAGAAGGTTGAGAACCACTGATCTAGGCAAACCACTTTCTTGTAATAACAAGTCAGGAAAAACATGGTATTTAAACAAAGAATATTCCTAATTCCATATACAAAACTAGGCACAGGACCTTCCACAAAAATACAATTGTATAGATTAATGATTACCATAAAGAAAGCTGGATGATTGAACCAAGGAGCTATGCATTAAAAGCAAAGCTGCCTTCAGAATGATAAAAGTCACTGAGCACCTATGAAATTGTAAGCTGAAGACACACATTTCCTCCTGAGCACCATGCTTGTATGAGTTCTTTGCTTCTAAAGTTTTGGATCAAATTAAAAACACTAGAACTTTGAATTTCCCCTTTAGCAATTCAAATATGTTCATATTATAAGTGGTAATAGATTTGACTTCTAATAAATCAAGCTTTTATTAAGTTCTATGAGGTTGCTTGGGTATCCAATTTCTCATTTCTTATCTAATCTTTATTTCAATTTTCAAACAAATAGGTGTATGTGTTCAGTTCAATATGTATATACATATATATACATATATATGTATTATTATTTATGTAAATATGTGTATGTAGGTAAGTGATTAGCATATATTTCTAAAAGAATGTTAGCATAATTTTGTAGCAAATACTGTTCTTGGGACTCACTTCATAGAAAATGGATTGCTTAAATAGAAGACATATAAATCATCAGTCCCAGTAGAGATTAGAAGTGTTACTGTAAAGCTGCAACTTTAGGTACCATGTACATAACAATGTGTTTCTGAAGAAATCCAGCAAATGTGCCTAAAATTATCATCACTCTTTATCTTTCAGTTAGTGTCCTGCCTTCCCTCCTCCTCTGGAGTTTTGTAGATTAAACCAAACTATCTCATCATGGACACTCTTCATTTTCTAACAGATGAAAAAACATGATCCTCTTTGTCTGATCAAATGTTGTATGCAAAGCTATGAGTGAATTCCTGTACCTACAACTCTAGAACTAAGGAAGTCGAGGCATGGGATTCCTTAACCATCTCTTGTGAGCCACCTTCACCAAATAGTGAGTTCTTGGTCAGAAGAAGGGTTCTCAAAGAATGATGTCTTGAAGGTAGTCCCAGGTTAAAAAAAAAGATGGAAGTACATTTAGTTTTGTGACATAATTCAAATAACCTTTTAATGTAGTCACTGAGCACTTTTAAATAATAATAATCACATTCTCATGAGTACTTTAAAAATTAACAAAATAATAAAATGTGAAAACCTATTCTCTTGTATAATCTTCTATAAATATTTCTCCTTTGATCTCAATAAGTTTGTATCAATAAGTGACATTTTCCATAGGACAACTGCTAAGGATATAAGACAGTTAAATTTACATGCATTGGTGTTAGATATAGATTTCTACAGAGATATTAGTAACAATAGATTTAATGGATTAGACCACTTTGTTCAAAATAATCATCAGATGATTAGGCTAGATTAATTTTTGTTTTTTTCTTTAAACTGCTTACCAAAATATTCATAAACAAATTTATTATTGACTATACATACACATGTATAGTTACTTTTTATTATTTATATGCATGTGTATGCAAGTCTATGTTCCTGTGTATGTACACATATGTTTCATCATGTGTGTGGAGGCCAGAGATCTGTGTCAGGTGTGTTTGTCTGTTACTCTTGTGGTTTTTGCTTGGAAAAGTGTCACTCAATGAATCTTGAGCTCACCAATTGGCTAGACTGGCTGGCCAACATGCCACAGTGATCTGCTTGTCTGTGCTTCCCCAATACAGGGACAACTTCCATAAGCTGACTTTTATGTGGATTTTGGTAATTCAAACTCACATCCTCAAGTTTTCATGATGATCATCTCCCCTTTTATTTCAGACATACATTTTACAATATAAAACTTTAAAAGGTTTTAAAATGTATCTTCATTTCAAAAAAAATATAAATTTTTATATTTGAAATCTTATCATTCTATATTAAATTCAGTTAATTTAACAAATTTAGTGAAGCAAACAATTATAAAACTAGAAGATTGATAAGCATAAAATAGTGGGTTATCTAGTTTTTCCAAAGGCCAATGTTTATATGGATGTCACTACTGTATTTTGAGATCTATCTGTAAATCTGTGACAAATATGGCAGATGGCTGATATATTTAGAGTTGTCTTTGCCCAGCAAATCTCTTACTGTAGTCACTCATTTAGCTAGTGCTCTCTATTGCAGTCTTGAAGGCCAATAATATGAAATTTTTTTCTAATTCTGTGCTATTTTATGGCCTTGGAGACATGCTTTCATGTATACAAAATAAAACAAAATTACCAATCTTTTTATACTTCCCAAAGCAGCTTTCAGTCAATATTGTACTGAGAACTGGTGAATATCCTCCTTCTAAGCCTCTCTACACATATAGCTGTTTGAATTTGCCTTGTTACTGAGTGGTTCCCTGAGGGATTAAGAACTGTTGGATTATACACGACTGAGTATAATCACCAAACCTGTGTGAGTTCATTGTCTTGAGTCATCTACTAAGCCACCTTGCCAGAGGACTCATGTGCAAATAGTTTAGTCTAAGCTTATGGGAGCAGGAAAGTTACATTAACAACAAAGATGTTACATAAGTCATCTCATCTAGGTAGGCATTCATGAATATATCCAACTTATTTGCTAGCATATGTATAGCTCAGTCTCTGTTTTCATGCTTCAACAAAAGAATCACATCATTTACCTCCAAGCTTCCCTGTTACTTACAAGTTGAATTCAGTTAACAGTTGAGGAAATGAATCACTTTAAAACTTATTACTTTATCTCTAGAAAGTCTTTGAATATAATATTAAAGTAGAAAAATGGAATAAAGACTAGAAATGAAACTAAAACCTCTTGCAGCTCAAAGCTTGGCCCCTTGACTTAAAAGGTCAAATGTGAGGTTGTCCATTGAGATAGCTCTTACTAAGTGTTGCACTGATATCTCCTTTTATTTGGAAGTTTCTGGTATTGTGGTTATCATTGTATTTCTCCTGTAAATGGTAGGTCTTAAGAACACAGTGAGCATTTTTATATGTAGTCTAAATATGCAACCTGTGAGCTCAGAAACAGATAGGATGTTAATTATCCATGAGTAGCCACATGAAGTCATGTCTCATCCCTTAGTGTACACAAAGGGAGGTTCTCATTGTTGCCAGCAGGCTCAATGTGCAAGCTTCCCAAAGAACAATTAGTTGTTCAGTGTCTAACTCAAAGGCTGTTTAGGGGATTGTTCTCCTTGAGTTAATGGGAACATGAGTGTTCATTGAAGGGAGATTAGCCCCAGAAGACAAGGGAACACATTAAACCCTTATTTTGATTTGAATTGGGAGTGAATAAAGTATTCAATGTTCAGGGAATGTAGTAAAGTTAACATGCAAGAATGAATGGAGACTGACTTATCTGTGTGACAAGGGTGTGCTCTGCACAGTTAGCACCCGAGAACCTCCAGGGACAGAGCTGAGACAGAGGTGGCCATTTATCATAGTCTAGAAATTATAGGGTGTTTTATTCAATGCTATATCAATGTAGTTAAATCTTTCCAGAACCAATAAAAATGCCCTTTGCCTTTCTCTCCTCTATTACAAGTAATTGCTATTCATCTTGTTATGGATATCTTCAAAGTATTCACCTGGTATTTGGAGTGCCTAGGGGAGGAAAATTTAGAAGGATAACAATATAGCCATATATCATTGACATTCATGAGAAAGTTCACAATAGATATTTGAAAGGCAGGACCCCAGTAGGCAACAGACAAATCAGGAACAGTGTTGTGCCAAAAATACCACTCTGGCCTGGACCTTGGGGAGTGTATGTCAGGTAGAGTGAAGGAAAATGATTTAGAAAGAAGATACATATATGTGCTTTTCTATATGCATTTAGTTTATTTATATGCATACATCCTCTGTAAAACTAATAAGCTCTGAGCATTGACAGACGAGTTGAGTCTGATGTTTCTGAACGATGCAGCTGCGATTAAACTTCCACAGGAAAGCAGGAATAGCATCTTGCAGTGTGATCAATATGTTTTCAAATTTATATTTTTCATGCTTACAACAGAGACATACATGGGCCAGGTGGTGCAGGGTATGGACCTTCTAGTGACAAAACGATGTGCAGCCAAGTGTGACTTTACATTTGGGAGTCCACGTTTATCATCCTGGAGCTTCACATACAAATAGAAATCACTGCAGGAAAATTACAGATCAGTTGATGCTGTGCCAGGCATGCAGGCTAAAACATATCCATAGTTACATACTGCCATATAATGACTACATGTTCTGAAAAATGTGTTACTTGGAGGTTATGTCATTATGCAAACATTATGGAGTGTTCTCATACAAAACACACAATGCAGTTCAATCACTCTACATGGCTTCTTTGTTTAATCAAGAAATGCAATAAACATAGGATGTGTGAAGCTAGTAGGAGAAGTATACTCTGAGATAATAATCAGATATGTAGAACAGAAAGTGCAGAGGCAGTCACTTATCACCCCCGTTAAGTATCATGTAGTGTACATGATGATACATGCTCTACTCTTATTCAAAGGGAAACAAAGTAGTTTATTCACATCAGAATTGCCACAAACATATGGGTAACTCATTCTGTGATAAAATTATGATACACATGATGTTAATACATGGTTAAAATACTCATCTTTATCATATCTCTATAGGACCTCTGTTACATAAGCAAATAGTCCTTGACTGAAAGACATTCTGCAATACATACAAACACGTGTACATATTTGTGTGTAGATACATAGAGATGACATTCCTGTTTGATGTCATTATAGTGCAAAAGAGTTCTGTTCTTCATTCACATATTTTTCTATTCTATACCATTTGAATCACAGTTACTTGATGGCAGTTAGCCCTGGTTAAGTATCATCATTTCTCTTCTTTATTTAAAACAAAGGTCTCTGACATTACCCTTCTAGTAGTCTGTGTTAAATTTTACCAAGAAAATAAGAACAAAAATTCAAATCTTTTCTATTCAACCATCCATTAATTGAATTTTTATAGCTTAATATCTTCTCTGTACAGAAGACGTGTATGTAGAAGGTCATGAAAATGGCCATAAAATATATTGTGAAAAGTATACTCACCATGAATATTCTACTCATTTCATTATTAACATTAACTTAATTAAATGGAGGTATATATAAATCTTCCTGGACTAAGATTACTATCTATGGAAAAGATGCCACAGTTTGAGAATACCTGGAAGAGGGAGCAAAATGAGCGAATCAGGAGCATCTTCAGTACAGCCTTTTACTTTACATTTGATTGGTTAATATTAAACACCATAGATAATAGCAGTGATAGTAGTAGATAGTACTTATTCCCACTGAAGAAGGTAGACGCTACAACATCCCTTACCTCTTAAGAGGCAACCACTGGATTTAAGTGAAACCAGTGGGAGATCTCAAGATAGCCAAGTAAAGCCTTTCCCTCCACTCTGCGCAGTCTTCACTTGATTTTACACTGATACAATCCGGGGCAACAGGGCTCAAGCTACATGACTTTGTACAATTATTATGTTACTAGAAAAACTAGAAAGGATTTCTAAAGAGATAAATACGCATTGACAGCTTGGAGATGACCCTTGTTTATAGGATGGCCCCAGAGTCAGTGAGTCACTAACTCCTGCCCCCTCTCCATTTCCCTCTGAACGAATTGGACTGACAGTGTCAAAACCTTATTCACACAAGCTTAGGGACGCAGTGCGTTTTTTACCTATTGAACAGTGAGCTGTGAGAGTAAAGTGGTGGCTCTGCCAAAGAATTAGGATCTTTATACACACATACAGACACCGAAACCTTCCCAAGAATGACTGCTATGCAACCACAGATCTTTCTTCACAATTTTCTTTTCACGGCACTCCTTACTCTAGGATATAGAAAGGAAAGGCCATTTTAGTGTGACACTCTGATATCAATTGCACTTTGCTCCTTCTTTCCAAAGTGACTTCTCACAACTCTCTTCTTATTCAATCAGCCACAATTTCTACCAGCCAATCATGGCTTTTCCCGGACTTTCTATGTCATTTAAGTAGCTGGCAACTCAGCAGCAAAGGAATTTCCCAGAATTTTACAGCATCGCTGCTGATTGACAACTACATTTTCCTCCTGAAACAACTCCAGTTTTGGTAAGGTCAGGGCTACTATGGTGCACTTAATAGTGTACAGACTGGTGGGATAGAAAGTAAAACCCAATCGTCCACGGCTGGTGAGCAGGAATTTAGGCAACAGGAGCAGGATGGAATTACTACACATTTTTCCTATGTGTGATCTGTGGCTTATTTTTTGTTTTCTTTCCATAATGCACAGCTGCACAGCTGTGTGTGTGTGTGTGTGTGCGTGTGTGTTTGTCTATGTCTCTGTGTGTGTGTTTGTGTCTCTGTATGTGTGTGTGTGTGTATGTGTGTTTATGTGCATGTCTGTGTCTGTGTATACTCCTGCATGCATGCATACTTGTGTGTGGATGTTTTTCAATGAATGTCTTTGAGTTATATTGTTTTCTACATTTATAGATATTTATTTTCTTTCAAATTTTCATTCTCATATCAGTCATAGAATTTATCTAATTGCTTCTAAAAGCCATGAAGCTATTAAAAAAGAAAGGAAGAGAGAAAGAAAGAAAGAAGAAAGAGAGAAAGAAAAGAAGAAATAAAAAGACCTGTGAATACTAAGTTTTTCAATATATAGAAACATGGAAAGGGAAGTAAGAAACTCCCCAGGAAGAGAACTATTGAGTTATATTTAGTCCTGTGTTTGTATAGTGTCTGATGTCATGCTACATCATATAACTCCGAAAAGCAACTGCAGGAATCTTGCCCAGTCCCATCTGTAATAATTTTGCATCCTTCTAGGCTATTTACAACAAAGGAAGTTTTAATTTAGCACATTATTAGGAGGATCTATGTTTTCTTAAATTCCATAGAGTATGTTTTGGGTAAAATGATGCAGTCTGTCCTATTGGTCATTATAAACGTAATCACTGGGTTGGGTGATATTGGTCAATGAGATGAGTTTTCTTTCTCCTTACTAGTATGCCAGGTTACTAAATACCTATCATTCTCATCTCTTCATTCATAAAATTAAAATAATAATTGTAAGCCTTGTATAGTACTGTAACAAAAATAATCTATGTATATCTGAGCATTTTCACTTTCAATAAGATGCATTGTAATTCTTAGGCTATTGCTTTAGTTTAAATTTTTCCTCTTGCTTCCACTATCTTAGTTTTCTCTCCCTTAATGTACTACTAAAGTCATTAGTGTATAGAATTTTTATCCAGCTGATGCAGCTCAGAGATGCCCATTATAATGGGTTCTGGGGCAGGGTAGAATAAAATGGGCTCTCTGTTACACAGTAGGCTGTTGCCTCAGTCTATACATAACAATGGTGTTGAAGAGCTGGTTAATCCCTTAATTGATTGTTTGTTTTCTGAGTCTGTAGTTAAATAGGCTGGCTACATCCATTTGGACTAACCAGTTGATTTTAGTTCTATGTTGTTTAGGATTTAACCTTATGCATATTTGGACCCAATGATATTGTATTAAGAGACTGATAAAGTGAAGTTGCTATATTCACATTTATGTGGGGTTTTCTAAATTTTAATTACATGTTGATGAATATAACTCTACAAATAGCAGTGAATGACCCATGGTTAGACGATTTTTCAGCTTGCTGCTTTTATACATAAACACAAAACATGCCTGGTTTAGAAAGACAAACATGGTCATCTGGTTTAAATTTCTACTGGATTAGAAAGACTCTCAAACATATCCCAGAAATGGTGACAGTCAGCTATCTAGTATATACGTCTTATCATTAATATTATACTCTATTAGGATATATTAGAGAGAAATTTTTCCTTTGAACTTTCTTATGTATGTAATCAATTGATGTTTCTAAATCCTATGAGCAGATTCTTCTCTTCACATTATATTCAAAACAACACCCAAATACATTCAGTCTGATTTCCTTTCTCTAAAATCCCAGAGCTACTAAGTATGTACGTGTCCCAGAATGTCTAGGTTTCACAGCTGGTTCACTTGACCACTGGCTAAACATCCTACTTGTTAAAATGCTCAGGGCTGCTATTAATCCGAGATTTGCTGCTCTGAAGTGTCCACCCTTTGGTCACAGTTCTGCTCTCCTGAGACACAAATAATAAGTTTAATCCTTCTTCCACAAGACAGCACTTCAAATATTTGAAGATGACTCTCCTCTGTCTGTGAAATCCTCACTTCCCAGGCTAAACATACTCATTTCTTTCCACTGACCCTCATAACTCATGGCTCCAAGCCACTCCGTCATCCTGGCTCTACCTCCCAAGAGAGTGTTTCAATTTGTCAAAGTTTTAAAGCATATGTTCAAAACAGAGTACAAACCCATACCTGATCATAAAATTATGGAAAAAAAATGGCAGGCTAACCTCGCTTGTTTTGTCTACATTCTTCATTAATGGACATAATGACATGAGTAATTATTCCAAAAGGCAAGAAAACTCTGACTATTGCCCTATCACTCTATGGCAATTTGTGGTTTTTACCTTTTAAAAAATGATCAGGTTTCTGATCAGTTACTGATGTCCAACTTACTTGCACTCTAAGTAAGTTCAAATATGACATATTATTAGGTCTAATCACAAGATCTTCTGGCACTTTACATAAATAATATTAAGTTAGATTTATTAGTAGTTTTATCTCTACAACTCTGCTTTTTAAAATTGTATTTAATTTTGAATACTATGGAAAGGCCAAGAAATATAGAAAAAATTCATATACTCTTTTAACTTTTCTTAAACACATAAAATATGAAATATTTTCCTTATATCTCTAATATCATAACCAATATAAATCTGTTTATACCTTCGCCCAAGGAAAATAAAGTGTTCAACACACATGTCTTTTATTAGAACCTTACAAAAAGTATTCTTGTTTATTTCTTAATTGGGATTAATGAATAAGCAATAAAATTAAAAAGAAAACATCTGTTTCTTACTTTAGATGAATTCACATATTATGTATGCCTGCATGTTGCGCTCATCTGTATCATTCTTTTCAGTCTAGGTATTTCTTATTTTTGCTGATATTCAATAATTCCATCAATCAAAAATTTTTTCAAATATTGAATCTGATTAAACTTATCACTAGAAACATCTCCAGACTCATCTTTAGTAGAGGGCTTCATATAATGTTCAAATGGATTAATTTTCTTTCTCATATGTTATCAATTTTTATTTTATTTGAGCACTATCCCTTTTTTGATTATCTGTATTGCTTGATTTTGTTTTTGTTTTTGATTTGTTTGTTTCTTGAGACAGATTCTCATGTAGCCAAAGTTGGCCATGAACTTTCTTTGTAGCAGAGAATGGCCATGGATTTCTGTAGTATGTACTGTGTATCACAATTTAAAATGAAAATAGAGCACCAGTGAAATAAACATACAGAAGAAAAAATTCAATCTCTCCTTAGCATCAGTAAGTTTTTCTATTCATTTTAATACTTCATTCATTATTGAGAAGCAGAATTATCTATTTCCTGTTTCATTTTTAACAATAACGTGCAAGATTAAATTAGCTACTCACTTCAGGGTATACTTTTTCTAAAGTACATAAAAATAATTTAGCAGTTCAAATTGGGACTGCTTCCAGTCTTTCTTCACTGTGTCCATTGTTCTGATGTAGGATTGTTATTGTCATATATAATGTACCCAGTTCTATCTAATAATCCATCCTGCCAAGACAGGACACAAAACACAAGTGTGTAACTGAATAAATGAACCAGATAAACACAAATAAATCTCTCCTACATGTAAGATATCACTAAGACTATGGCAAGTTTTGTTCCCCTTGGCTACAGCTATTAAGGTGTAAGATGCTGGTGTTTCTTATTACCTGTTTTTATGAATGAAGAATGAATGTTGTAACCTTCCCAATGCCAGCAGCATTGCTCACCTTTATTCTCCTATCATGGGTAATGTGAATACCAAAGAATATGTGCATCATTTACCTATATTTTGTAGATATAAATCCAGGCACACACAAAATCTGCAGCTGAGTTTAGGAGATAACACCCATTGTCACAGATCAAGAAGGGCACAAAAAATGGAGAGAATCCTTATGACTTTAAGGCCTGGAGCTTCTTCTCAATCCTGAACTAAAATGTGGAAACAATTGGTATCCTCCGGGCTTCTGTTTCTTGAGCTAAGCAAGTGAAATGTCTGCCCTTGTCATCTATATACAGAAGCGCCTTTAGGTTTAAATTCATTGGGAAGGATTTTTTTTTTTCAGTGCCATTGCCAATTTTCTCACATTGGCCTCTTTCGGCATCTTTCCATCGCCTCTAGAAACTATGCTGAGCTTGTGAGAGAGACTGTACTAATGGCTGAGCTAGTCCTCCAGCTTTCTTTCTCTAATTTAGAGAACAGGCAAAAGTAACTAGAAATCATTGCAGCATTTGCAAAGTTGAAGCAAAGGAATGATGAGTTCAAAGCAACCTCGTGTTATATCTCAAAGCCCTTCTCAGAAACAATAAAACAAAACAAAACCAAAGTATAAAAAAAAAAAAAAACATAAAATAAACTGTAGAGGTCATTTACTTCTGGAACAAGTGCATTTGTGTTTATTTTTATACTGCTAAACCACTTAGCCCTGTGTTCCTACCTTTCCAAATGGAAGCCATGTTCTATTACTGTGTTACAAGGGCTTCATCATAGTGATCTTTTAATTCATCATCTATTAAGACTGCCTATTTTGTGAACTTGACATAACAGTTATCATAAATGATAGCTTATATTCTGAAAACAAAGAAAATGATAGAATGATTCATCTTGCTACTTTGCTTGACTTGATGGCAAGTAGGACTTCCCAGCCAAAACCAATTTTTTTTTTCAAATCATAAACATTTCACTTGAATTTATTTTGATTTAAGTTGATAGTAAATAACTCCATGAGTGCCAAGCTTGAAAGGTTGTTGTAAAAATTATTTAAAATCTTCTCATAGCTACTGACCATAGATTTTTATTACACTGAAATAAAACAGTAGAGCCACCTGAAGAAAGTGAAAGGGATCTTTAATTTATCTGATACAGTTAATTAGCCAGTCAATTAAAAACAAAAGGGCAATTACACTGAGAACATTGGTTCTGACTATGAACAAAGCAACTGAAAACGTACCTTGATCTCTGTTAGGAAATTCATTAATTTCAAACATGGTTTCTATAGATAGAATAAGTCCACTTGTGGCCATACTTACACAAACAGCGGTTTCTTGACAAGCAAACTCAAAAGATACAGATGAGTCATGATTAGAAAGAGAAGTTGGCTAATGTTTGGAAGAAACAGCCCTCCTTTGGTCATTCTATTGCCTTAACCTCAGCGAAGAGCAATAACCTAAACTATTTGGTGGGAGTTCCTGTTTTGTGTTTTTTTTCCTACTACCACTGTGACAAAAATATTTCAGGTAGTGCAAGTGATTTAAGAAAATGATATAAAGTTTATTTGACATGAAGATTCCTAAATATGTTATATCCCATAATTCTCTATCATCCAAGTTTGTCTTATCAATCTATCTAAGAGATAAGACTAAGAGAATTGACTAATTTCTTCTTTCTCTACTATAGCTGCCCATCTTGAAATGCAATATTCTAGCTTATCTTTAACATTCATTGTAGCTTGCTAACTTCAGTAATTATGTACTGACAATAGTTTATGAGCCCCCTAAAGGCTTATTTCAAACTGTGCATATGTACACTCACACTGGCATTTTAGTCAAGCAAATATCCTTAGTTTTCTGAGAAACCAAAAAAACTAAAAATCCTCTTATGAGAGATAAAAAGAGATACTTTCTCTCTAAATGTGATAACTCTCAATATTTCCCATGCCTGCTGGGTAAACAGTTTTATGATATCAATATCAGTTATTCCAAGTCTACTATGTCAAGTAAATATTTGATGTTAATATTTATCCCTGACAAAACTTAAGGGCTGATTGTTAAGTTTTAGAAGCAAAGGATAGATAATTTATCTTTAGAGAAAAAAAAAGTAACTATTTTGAGTCACTTAAAGAAGCTTTTAGGATTGTCTGAGGTAAGTCAAACTTGCACTGGCTGTGATTTCTTCTGACTAAAAATAGTTTCCTAATTGTTCATTCATATCTCTTTGGGGGTCAGAAGCAGGTCTAGAACACATGATTAGAAGATTTTAGATAAAGGCAGAATTCAGATTCTGTAGCTGCCGAACATGTGGAATCCAGAGATTTTTTTTTCTATTTGACATGTGATATTTTCCTTTTGACCATCTAGATAAATTTAGATAAATTCAGTTCTGTAATCTTGGTACTGAGTGAACTCTTCCCTGCTAAAGGTATTGTACAGTTCAGATTGCATTACCCAGGCATCTGCAAAGAAGTTTCTCTAAGCTTCAAAGCCATAAAAGGTCAGCCAGTAAATACAGTTAGCTTTATAGGCCAGGCCGAATGGACTACTATTCCACTCTGGCACTATTGACATAGACCATGCATACATAAACAGGCATAGTGGTTTCAAGTGCACTTAATTTGTTCAGCAGGAGATGGATTGTAGGGTGTGCTAGTTAGCTTAACATGTATAAGGTAATGTACATATTGCTGTGACAAAATGTGAGACAAACAGGAAGTAAAGATGGAAAGGATTATTTTGACTTACATATTTAGGAGCAAAGACATGGTAAGACATTTATCAGGTAGCTGATCACATCATATCCCCACATTGTATCAGTGTCTCAAATAGCCAAGAGATAAATTCTCACTCATTCTTTGCTAATATTCTCCTTTTGATGCAATCAAAGACCCCAGGCAAGTATCAGTACCACTGATATTTAGGGTAGCTCTACACAACGCAAATATCTTAATCATTAATTCTTCACAGACATGTCCAGAGGATTGTCACTTCAACAATTCTTGATTGATTCTAGTGATGTTAACTTGAGATCATTAATGATCTCCAGGAAGGTAATATATAAATGTGTACACATACACAGAAACATACACACACACACACACACACACACACACACACAACAGAGAGAGAGAGAGAGAGAGAGAGAGAGAGAGAGAGAGAGAGAGAGAGAGAGAGAGAGAGAGAGAGAGAGAAGGAGAGAGAGAGAATATGAATACAAATTATATACTGTGTAAATGTTTATATGGTATTACTGTATACCCAGTGTACAACATTCCATCATTAAGCAATATGATTGTCTTATCAGAAAATCATGAGTACTCATACTAATTTTGATATTTAAAAGGTCCAATTTACTGCACGTTGTTTTGAGAAAGGTTGGTTACCAAAATTACATGTATATGAGAATTCTCAGAGATTGGTTTTTTTTTTATTATTATAAGAAAGGGATTGTCATCCATACTCATTTTTTAAGAGTGTTTGAAGCATTGAAAACTGACATTAAGAAATTCTGTGAGAGAAAAGTGAACACACATAGTCTAGGGCCACAAAGTTCATCTTGTAATAATAGAACAATAACCTTAGCAGTCAGGTTATGAACCAAGGCACCTACTTCTTTGATCCAAAATACCATTTAAAAGATTGCATGGCCTATAACCCTCACCTGAAATAGGATGGTGGTGACACATTTATAAAACTTTTTAAAACTCTAGAATGTTGTTGTAAGTTAAGGCTGTATTGTAACCTTTCTTTCTTTCCTGCCTTGGCCTTAAGTAATCTCAAGGTCTTAGAAACATATGATTGCCTTTCAGGCCACTGAGCAGCATACATTGTATACAATGAATATTTCCACCCTAGGTTCTGTGAGTAAATAAATACCAGAGTTTTGCTAGCCAGATAGCTTGAGACAGAACATTTTTTTGATCCTTGAACAATCTTAACTTTTACAAACCTAACTTTTACAAAAGGCAAAAGATGCATAAATACTTAGACTGGCTTCATAAATCAATAACAAATAAAATGTCTTTTGGGCTTTGCCCTCATTACCATATGCTGATAAGCAATCAGATGGAAAAGGACAGCCTTTGCCATGAAATTATACACTGAATGTGAATCAACCAGCTCTACAAAAGATAGAAGTAATTTAAAGGTGATTCTTTTAAATTTTTAAATTCTTCAATTTTTTAAGCCCACATTTAAGAACAAAAAACAAATGTTTCACAGTTAAACCAGCCAGTAGTGGAATCTACTTCAGCCCTTTTAGTGGGTACTAAGCTGCTCAAATACCAGTTACATACCTAGCATGTTTTCAGCAACACCTATGCCTTCTCTCCTGCTCACTAGAAATCATCATAGAAATGGTATCTGTAGTGATTACCTAAAGGTAAAGTATGAAAACTCTGCCTTTACCATAGTGCCTATGGTAAATATATGACTATCCATCAGAGCAGAATTTTATACTTCTATATGGAAAATTGTTATAATTTTAAAGAAATTTATTATAATTTGAAGATGAAGAGTAAACAAACTAGTGTGATGTAATATCAGTAGACACTGTGTATCATAAACAAGAATAGGCAAAATAATCATTTTCATGGCTTAAGCATTTTAAATTTCTATGAGAACAGGCATGGTTGGCTATTTCATGATTCTCTGATTTCAGGTATTATTGTAGATTGGATGTAAGGTGAATTTCTATAATGCTGGAAGCATGAAAAACAAATCTGTGAATCATAGCAGCAAACGTAAGGTTATATTCAGGACAAAGAAAACAGGAAACTAGAACAACAGGAGGCAACATGCATAACTAGTAAGCAGGGGAGTCTAGATTCTGCTGACATCATGGAAGCCTTGTATACTGAAGGAGTTGTTGAAAAAAGAGGTAGCTGTTTTGGGGAGATACTTACATGGAGTTAGGGTTTTGACAGTTAATTTTATATCCTTTATAACACACTTCAAGATTTTGGAGGGAAATGAACATTGCATAATGTTAGAAGAAATTCCTAAAATTGGAGACTATGGGCTGTTAGCAACTTGAGACTAGGTCATAGTAACACTTAAGAGATAGCATTTTACATGAGATGAAGGTATTCAGGGTTTTTTAATTATTATTTCCTTTCTTTTCTTTTTTACAATCCAGTCATTGCCCCCCTCCTTGTCTGCCCTCCCACAGTTCCTCATCCCATTCCTCCTCCCCCTGTCTTCAAGAGGATGTCCCCTCCCCTGCCAGGCCTTGTCACTCTCTTGTGCCTCAAATCTTTCAAGGGTTAGACCTCTCTTCTCCCACTAAGGCTATATCAGTCATTGTTTTACTGTATATGTGTTGAGGGCCTCAGAACAGCCTGGTTGTTGGCTCGGTGTTAAGAGATCTCAGGAGTCCTGGTTAGTTGAGACTGCTGGTCCTCCTATGGCGTTGCCCAATTGAGTTTTAATGGTGGAAATATTACGCTTTGACTTTGACTATTACTGATTTCAATATTAAGGTGTGTATATTTCCCTTTAACACATGCTGCAGCAAAGGAAATGGATTCCTAAGCTAAGAGGCAGAGACAATACTGCTACAACTCTATAAACTGAGGGAACATAAGGAGTTGTGCTTTTCTAGAGACATCCACATAGCTTTAATCATGAAAGGAAGACGAGAGAGTCTGGTAGGAGAAATAATGAATATCCATGAAATAAGTGGACCATATAATTTATCTTGTAAACTTTGACTTTTGGGAGAAAGAAATACTATTAATAATTCTGTCATGACATTTGAAAATACAGATATTGTGCAAGGAAAACAAGAAAATATACTTTTGCTACTAGTGTGCAGATTTTAAGGAATATGTAGAGTCTGGGGGAAATTATATATAAATAAAGCAATGTCTTTACAATGAATAGATGGTGTATATGTACTGATTAGGAAACAGATTGTTGTCATGGCCAAGCTTTGTAAATAAAGCAAAAGGAAAGGGAAGATTCCAAATTTATATGATTTTGAATATTATTCCAAGGGATTTGGATGTGAGAGGGAAAGTGAGTCAAAGTTTCCGAAGACTGTCAAAATAGGATACATTCCTTGTTGTATTTTAAAAATGAAGTTGCTATTCTAGTAAGTCGAAAAAAATGCTTGAGGAACAAGGTTTAGATAGAGGTAAACTTTTCTTTATCTTTAAATCTGCTACTGTAGATTTAAAAAAAAATCATTCCTTTTGAGGTTATAAAAATAGAATACAGTTCATCTAAATAATTATACATTTATTCTCCCCGATACTATAGTTTTTGGAGTAGCAGAGATTTGAATTAAATCAGTACTAAATCCTCAAAAGAACATTTATCCCCCTTCCTTAGCATTATTCTTTTGTAGATTATTCTGGACATTGTTCATGATTTTACAAACTCAACCTGTGCCTTGGCACTACTCCCTTTCCTTTAAGTCCTGCCATCTTTCTCTGTTCAGACCTTTGCTCTTCCTGAAACTCTAAGTGCATCTTCCATGCACACTACCTGGTGAAGCTCATGAATCCTGCTGCAGTCACATTCTGTATCTCAGGAATGATTATCTTACTCTTACTAAGAATGTCCTTTGTGACTTGCTTTTTTTTTTTTCATATTTTTATTGGATAATTTATTTACATTCCAGATGTTATCCACTTACCCCATTCCCCCCCTGTCCAGGAACCCCCTATCCCATCCCCCCTCCTCCTGCTTCTCTGTGGATGTGCCCCTACCTACCCCCACTCCCACCTCCCCACCCTCGAATTCCCTCACACACAGCGTCCAGTGACTTGCTTTTTATTTCTATTGAGCTTTTGGTTTTGGTTTACTTTTGTTATATTTTATATTTATTGTTATTTTTTCCATTTTCTTTTTTTTATAGGTTTATACTCATTTATTATTATTATTTATTTATTTATTTATTTATTCACTTTATATCCGATTGCACTACCCCTCTCCTCCTAGTCCTTCCTCTCACAGGGACCCTTCCCCATCCCTCACTCCTCTTCATCTCTGAGAAGTTTGAGGTACTCTTGGGAACCACCCACCCTGACACCACAAGTACTGTCAACTGCTGAGCCATCGCTCTAAGCCTATTTGTTGGTTTTGTTGTTGTTGTTTGTTGTATGTTCATTTGTTTGTTGGTTGGGTTTTTGTTTGGTTTTGATGTGTTGCTATTTTATACAATGTCTCTGAAACAAAGATTTTAGATGTATTTGAATATTCACATCTGGATATATAAATACATATTCAAACATGTAACAAAAACTGAAATGTAAAGCTGATCAGAGCTCTTTTGTGGCAATTATCAACATCACCAACTCAGGGTTGTTTATTGCATTCAACACTCTCTCTGTCTGTGATTTTCATCTCTTAATGTAAACACTGGCCCTTTATTTTTCTAAAGTGCAATATAATCACTATTTTCATAAGTATTTATACTTTAAATTATACTTTATTATTCAGTTTTATATATAGTATCCAGACACTTTCTAAGGTTATTTGAGCTTGAATATAGTTCTACTACACTACAAGTTTCATTTGGTGTTCAATAGTTTTATCACAATGACCCAGGTGAGTCTATACCAAAGTTATTCTAATATTTTATGAGTTTATCAGTACTTATAAACCTATTACATTTTTTGTGAAGTAAAGGGTATGCTAGCACCTTCTCTTGGTTTCATTTATCATGGAATAGCTAAAATGTCAAAATAAATTAACGACAATTATAATGTTATCTCTTGGGGAAAACACATTTCCTATCTGCAAGATAATACCACTGGGAATGGAGTTCTTACAGAAATTTTGTAATAATATTGGTTTAAGTTCTATTAACTTTAAGAAAGATAAGGAATCATAATGAGTATGTTCTAAATAATTTTTAAAGAACACAAAATATCTATGATTTCTATGAACCCTGTGTGTATATGTGTGTGTGTATGTGTGTGTGTGTGTGTGTGTGTGTTGTGTTGTTTGTATGTGATGGAACATAATTATTGAAAGTTAAAATTACAGATTTAAAATCTAATTAATAGAAAATTTAAACCACATGTTGTACATTGAATTATTTGTTATTTAATAAATCCAGATGTGGACTGAAATGTGAGAAACTGAGTAGTCACTTATGTGACTTTATTTTGATAACATATTCTTAATAATTTTAATCAATGCTTAACATTTCGGATATATATTAAAATACTCATGTTTGTCAATTTTGTTTCCTTCAGATAGATTGCTAACAAACTGACTAGAAGATACAATCTTCTTTCCTGCTGATTGCATGGGAGAAATTTTTGACCTTCGAACGTGGAGATGAGGTTGCTATGGAAACTGGTAATTCTGCTGCCACTCATAAACTCTTGTGCAGGTAAAGTGTTCTATTATTATGAGTTTAGATTGATAAATATATTAGCACTGTATATCTTCCTAAAGATGAAACAACTTTGAAAATGCACAAGCCATGTTACTTGAATGACCAAGTGGTGATATTCTGAGAGTGACCTTTACTTCAAATAGAAACTTTAATTCTTATAATATGTAAAATAACTCTTTTGAAGCATTGCTATTAAATTTACTAATTTTCAAACATAGTATCTAGTAAAGTGTGATTAGTGTTAATAAATTAATTTTAGTAAATTTATTTACAATGATCTCTTAATGTACCTAAATTGAAAAATTATGTAAAATATTCTTCTAAGAATTTCTGAGAAAAAATCTTTAAATCCTTTTTGCCTTCTTCTTCAATAACCAAAAAAGGAGGTCAGACATGTTTTTCCACTCAATATAGGGCCATCACGTCTGTTTATTAAATTAATCTTCTTTGTAACAAAATCACCTTAAATCAAAGGTTTTAAATCACCTGAAATATAAAGTAGCTATGTGATAGCACAATGATTCTCTGGATTGTGATGTAAAACATGCTTTACTGTCCAATCCTTTAAAATTTGCCCTGATGAATTGTATTTATGGTGAGCTCAACGCACATAGGACCTAACTACTTCAGGATATGCTCACCTGAAATAGCTAGGCCCACCTTTGATCCATATTGTCTTCCATTTGCTTATGAGTCTGAGGTTTTCACATGATGGCTTTTCAAGATTCTAAAATAAAATCTCAAGAACACAGCCTCATGATACCAGTTCTTGAAGTCCAGATAGAATCCATTCTGTGTCATCCTATGGGGGACTACAAGTTACTCAATCAATTTAGACTTAAAGGGTGTAGGTAGAACTGTCTTCAACATTTTTTTGGATATTTTATTTATTTATATTTCAGATATTATCCCCTTTCCCCATTGCTCCCCTTCTGAAACCTCTATTCTAATGCCCCTCCTACTGTTTCTATGAGAGTGTACCCCTACCCGCCCAACCACTACTACCTCCCAGGCCTCGAATTCCCCCACATTCCCCCACACTGGGAAATCAAACCTTCACAGGAACAAGGACCTTCTCTCCCACGAATGCCCAACAAGGCAATCCTCCACTACATATACAGCTGGAGCCATGGGTCCCTCCATGTGCATTCCAAGGCTGGCAATTTAGACCCTGGGAGCTCTGGTTGGTTGGAATTGTCACTCTCCCATGGGGCCACAAATCCCTTCAGCTCCTTCAATCCTCTCTCTTAACTACTCCATTGAGGACCTTGTGATCAGTTCAATGGTTGGCATCTGTATATGTCAGGCTCTGGCAGAGCCTCTAAGGCAAAAGCTCTATCAGGCTCCTGTCAACATATACTTCCTGAAATCCAGAACAGTGTTTGCATTTGGTGACTGAACATGGGATGGATCCCCAGGTGGGGCAAACTCCAGACAGCTCCTGTTTAAGTCTCTGCTCCACACTTGTCACCGTTTTTTGCTCCCGTGAGTATTTTGTTACTCCTTCTAAGAAGGACCGAAGCACCCACACTTATCTTCTTTTTTATGAGCTTCATGTAGTCTTTGAGTTGTATCTTGGGTATTGTGAGATTTTGGGCTAATATCCACTTATCAGTGAATGCATACATGGGTGTTCTTTTGTGATAGAGATACATCACTCCGGATGAAATTTTCTAGTTCCATCCATTTGCCTAAGAATTTCATTGATTTTGATAGCTGAATAATACTCCATTGTGTAAATGTACCATGTTTTTTGTAACTATTCCGTTGTTGAAGGACATCTGGGTTCTTTCCACTTTGGCTATTATTAATAAGGCTACTAAGAGCATAGTGCAGCATGTGTCTTTGCTATAGTTGGAGCATCTTTGGTATAAGCCCAGGAGTGATATAGCTGGATCCTCAGACAATATTATGTCCAATTTTCTGAGGAACCTCCAGACTGATTTCCAGAGTAGGTATACCAGCTTGTAATCCCAGCAACGATGGAGGAGTGTTCCTATTTCTCCACATCCTCTATAACATCTGCTACCACCTGAGTTTTTGATCTTAGCCACTCTAACTGGTGTGAGGTGTAATCTAAGGGTTGTTTTGATTTGCATTTCCCTGATGACTAAGGATGTTGAACATTTCTTTAGGTGCTTCTTGGCCATTCACATTTCCTCAGTTGAGAATTCTTTGTTTAGCTTTGTACCCAATTTTTAATGGGGATATTTGATTGTCTGGAGTCTAATTCCTTGAGTTCTTTGTATACATTTGATATTAGCCCTCTATAAGATGTAGAATTGGTAAAGATCTTTTCCTAATCCGTTAGTTGCCATTTTTGTTCTATTGACAGTGTTCTTTGCTTTACAGAAACTTTGTGATTTTATGAGGTCCCATTTATCAATTCTTGATTTTAACAATAAGCCATTGATGTTCTGTTCAGGAACATTCCCCCTGTGCCCAAGTATTCGAGACTCTTCCCCACCTTCCTTTCTATTAGTTTCAGTGTATCTGGTTTTATGTGGAGGTCCTCGATCCACTTGAACTTGAGCTTTGGTTTGCTGTATATTGCTTTTACTATGTTTAGGTATGGACCTTGAATTCCTCCTAATCTTTCCAGAACTTTTACCATGAAGGGGTATTGAATTTTGTCAAATGGCTTTCTCAGCATCTGGTGAGATGATCATGTTGTTCTTTTTTTGTGTGTTTGTTTATATAGTGGATTACCTTGATGGATTTTCGTATATTGAACCATCCCTGCATTCCTGGGATAAAGCCTACTTGATCATGATTGATGATTGTTTGATTTGTCTTGGATTCACTATGCAAGAATTTAATTGAGTATTTTTGCGTTGATATTCATGAGGGAGACTGATCTGAAGTTCTCTTTCTTTGTTAGTTCTTTATGTGGTTTAGGCATGAGCGTTTAATTGTGGCTGCATAGAAAGAATTGGGTAGTGTTCCTTCTCTTTTTATTTTGTGGAATACTTTGAGAAAATAAGTATTAAATCTTCTTTGAATGTCTGATAGAATTCTGCATGAAAACCATCAGGTCCTGGACATTTTTTTTTTTTTTTGGTGGGGAGACTTTTAATGACTCCTGCTATTTCTGTAGGGGTTATAGGACTGTTTAGATGGTTTATCTAATCCTGATTTGACTTTGGTACCTGGTATCTGTCCAGAAAATTGTCCATTTCATCTTGATTTTCCAGTTTTGTTGAGTATAGGCTTTTGTACTAGCATCTGATGATTTTTTTGAATTTCTTTGGTTTCTGTTGTTATATCTCCCTTTTCAGTTCTGATTTTATTAATTTGGGTACTATCTCTGCGCCCTATGGTTAGTATGGCTAAGGGTTTATCTATCTTGTTGATTTTCTCAAAGAACCAGCTCCTGGTTTTGTTGATTCTTTGTATAGTTCTTTTTGTTTCTACCTGGTTGATTTCAGCCCTGAGTTTGATTCTCTCCTGCCATCTTCTCCTCCTCTATTTGCTACTTCTTGTTCTAGAGCTTTCATGTGTGCTGTCAAAATGTTAGTGTGTGCTCTCTCCAGTTTCTTTTTTGTAGGCATTTAGAACTATGAGTTTTCCTCTTATCACTTCTTTCATTGTGTCCAGTAAGTTTTGGTATGATGTGCCTTCAATTTCATTAAATTCTAAAGTCTTTAATGTCTTTCTTTATTTCTTCCTTGACCAAGTTGTCATTGAGAAGAACATTGTTCAGTTTCAATGTGTATGTGGGCTTTTCATTGTTTTTGTTGTTAATGAAGACCAGACTTAATCTGTGGTGATCTGATAGGATTCATTGGATTATTTCAATCTTCATGTATATGTCAAGGCCTGTTTTTTGACCAATTTTATGGTCTGTTTTGGAAAAGGTACCATTAGGTGCTGAGAAGAATGTATATTATTTGTTTTTGGATAAAATGTTCTATATTGATATCTATTAAATCCATTTGGTTAATAATTTCTTTTTTTAATTTTTATTATTTTTTATTGGAAATTTTATTTACATTTCAGATGTTCTCCCCTTACCCCATTTCCCCCCTCCCTACCAGGAATTCCCTATCCCTTTGACCCTCCTCCTGCTTCTATGATGGTGTACCCCCACCTACCCACCCCCATACCTCACTCCCCACCCTTGAATACCCCCCATGACGTCCAGCCTTCATGGGACCAAGGATCTCCCACTTATATATAAGCTCCCACTTATATATAGCTGGAGCCTCCTTAAGCACTCCCAGGCTGGTGATTTGCACCCTGGGGGCTCTGGTTGATTGGTTTATTATTTTCCTCACGGTGTCATGAATTCTTTTTTTTTTTTTGGTTTTTTTCGAGACAAGGTTTCTCTGTGTAGCCCGGGCTGTCCTGGAACTCACTCTGTAGACCAGGCTGGCCTCGAACTCAGAGATCCGCCTGCCTCTGCCTCCCAAGTGCTGGGATTAAAGGCGTGTGCCACCACCGCCCGGCACGGTGTCATAAATTCTTTCAACTCCTTCAGTCTTCACTCTAACTCCTCTGTTGGGAACCCCATGATCAGCTTAATGGTTAGCTGTGAGCATCTGCCTCTGAATATGTCAGACTCTTGCAGACCTCTAAAGAGACAGCTATATCAGGCTTCTGTCAGCATGTACTTTCTGACATCCACATCAATGTCTACCTTTGGTGACTGCACATGGGATGAATACCCAGATGGAATGGTCTGCAGACGGCCCCTCCTTCAGTTTCTGTCCTGCATTTTGTATCCATATTTGCTCCCTTGAGTATTTTGTTACTCCTTCTAAAAAGGACTGAAGCCCCCCCACTTGGTCTTCTTTTCTTCATGAGCTTTATGTGGACTGTGAGTTGAATCTTGGGTATTTCAAGCTTCTGGGCTAAAATCCAATAATCAGTGAGTGAATACCATGTGTGTTCTTTTGTGATTGGGTTACTTAAACTCAGAATGATATTTTCTAGTTCCATCCATTTACATAAGAATTTCTCGAATTCATTTTTTTAATAGCTGAGTAATATTCCATTGTGTAATGTACCACATTTTTTGTATCCATTCCTCTGTTGAAGGGCATCTGGGTTCTTTCCAGATTCTGGCTATTATAAATAAAGCTGCTATGAACATAGTGGAGCATATGTTCTTGTTATGTGTTAGAGCATCTTCTGGGTATATTCCCAGAAGTGGTATAGCTGAGTCCTCAGGTAGTGATATGTCCAATTTTCTGAGGAACCACCAGACTGTTTTCCACATCTTGCAATCCCACCAACAATGGAGGAGTGTTCCTCTTTCTCCACATCCTCTCCAGCATCTACTATCACCTGAGTTTTTGATCTTAGCCATTCTGAATGGTGTGAGGTAGAATCTCAGGGTTGTTTTGATTTGGATTTCCCTGATGACTAAGGATGCTGAACATTTCTTTAGGTGCGTCTCGGCCATTTGCATTTCCTAAGTTGAGAATTCTTTGTTTAGCTCGGTACCCCATTTTTAATAGGGTTATTTGGTTTTCTAGTGTCTAATTTCTTGAGTTCTTTGTATATATTGGATATTAGTCCTCTATCGGTTGTGGGATTGGTAAAGATCTTTTCCCAATCTGTTGGTTGCTGTTTTGTCCTATTGAAATTGTCCTTTGCCTTACAGAAACTTTTGCAATTTTATGAGGTCCCATTTGGCAATTCTTGCTCTTAGAGCAAAAGCCATTAGTGTTCTGTTCAGGAACTTTTCCCCTGTGCCTAGGTGTTCGAGGGTCTTCCCCACCTACTCTTCTATTAGTTTCAGTGTGTCTGGTTTTATATGAAGGTCCTTTATCCACCTGGACTTGAGCTTTGTACAAGGAGATAAGAATGGTTTGATATGCATTCTTTTTCATGCTGTCCTCCACTTGAACCAGCACCATTTGTTGAAAATGCTATCCTTGTTCTACTGGATGGTTTTAGCTCCTTTGTCAAAGATAAGATGACCATAGTTGTGTGGGTTCATTTCTGGGTCTTCAACTCTATTCCACTGATCTTCCTGCCTGTCTCTGTACCAATACCAGGCAGTTTTTATCACTATTGCTCTGTAGTACATCTTGAGGCCAGGGATAATAATTCCTCTAGAAGTTTGTTTATTGTTGAGAATAGTTTTCGCTATCCTGGGATTTGTTATTCCAAATAAATTTGAGAATTTCTCTTTCTAACTCTGTAAGAATTGAGTTGGTATTTTAATGGGATTGCATTGTCTTTAATTTCTTTCTTTCTTTCTTCCTTGACTAAGTCATCATTGAGTAGAGCATTGTTCGGTTTCCACATGCATGTTTGTTTTCCATTGGTTTTGTCATTATAAAGACCAGCCTTATTCTGTCCTGATCTGATAGGATGCAAGGGATTATTTCAATCTTTTTGTATCTGTTGAGGACTGTTTTGTGACCAATTATATGGTCTATTTTGGAGAATGTACCATGAGGTGCTGAGAAAAAGGTATATTCTTTTGCTTTAGGATGAAATGTTCTATAGATATCTGTTAAATCCATTTGGTTCATAACTTCTGTTAATTTCAATGTGTCTTTATTTAGTTTCTGTTTCCAAGATTGTCCATTGGAGAGAGTGCGGTGTTAAAATCCCCCACTATTATTGTGTGAGGTGCAATGTATGCTTTGAGCTTTAGTAAAGTTTCTTTTATGTATGTGGGTGCCCTTGCATTTGGAGCATAGATGTTCAGAATTGAGAGTTCATCTTGGTAGATTATTCCTTTGATGGGTATGAAGTGTTCTTCCTTATCTTTTTTGATAACTTTTGGTTGAAATTTGGTCTTATTTGATAATAGAATGGCTATTTCAGCTTGTTTCTTGGGACCATTTACTTAGAAAATTGTTTTCAAGCCTTTTACTCTGAAATAGTGTCTGTCTTTGTCACTGAGGTGCATATCCTGTATGCAGAAAAATGCTGGGTCCTATTTACGTATTCAGTCCATTAGTCTATGTCTTTTTATTGGGCAATTGAATCCATTGATGTTAAGAGATATTAAGGAAAAGTGATTGTTGTTTCCTGGGTTTTTTTTTTGTTGTTGTTTGTTTTTGTTGTTAGAGGTGGATTTATGTTTGTGTGGCTATCTTCTTTTGGGCTTATTTAAAGATGATTACTTTCTTGCTCTTTCTATGCTGTAGTTCCCTCCTTGTGTTTGAGTTTTCCATATATTATCCTTTGTAGGTCTAGATTTGTGGAAAGATATTTTGTAAGTTTGATTTTGTCATGGAATATCTTGGTTTCTTCATTTATGGTTATTGAGAGTTTAGCTGAGTATAGTAGCCTGGGCAGGCATTTTTCTTCTCTTAGAGTCTGTATGACATCTGTCCAGGGTCTTCTAGTTTTTATAATCTGTGGTGAGAAGTCTGGTGTAATCTTATAGGTCTACCTTTATATGTTACTTGATCTTTTTCCCTTATGACTTTTAATATTTTTTGTTTTGTGCATCTTGTGTTTTGATTATTATGTGATGGGAGGTTTTTCTTTTCTGGTCTAGTCTATTTGGCATTCTGTAGGCTTCTTGTATGTTCATGAGCATCTCTATCTTTAGGTTAGGGAAGTTTTCTTCTATAATTTTGTTGAAGATATTTACAGGCCCTTTAATTTGGGAATCTTCACTCTCTTCTGCACCTATTATTCTTAGGTTTAGTCTTCTCATTGTTTCCTGGATTTCCTGGATGTTTTAGGTTAGAAGCTTTTGGCATTTTGAATTTTCTTGGACAGTTGTGTCAATGTTTTCTATTGTATTTTCTGCACATGAGATTCTCTCTATCTTTCATATTCTGTTGGTGATGCTTGTGTATATGACTCCTGATCTCTTCTCTAGGTTTTCTATCTTCAGGGTAGTCTCCCTTTATGATTTCTTTATTGTTTCTACTTCCATTTTTAGAACCTGGATCGTTTTGTTTAATTCCTTCACCTGTTTGGTTGTGTTTTCTTGTAATTCTTTAAGGAATTTTTTTGTTTCCTTTTTAAGGGCTTCTACCTGTTTACCTGTGTTCTCTTGTATTTCTTTAAGGGAGCTATTTATATTTTCCTTAAAGTCCTCTATCATTATCATGAGAAGTGATTTTAAATCTGAATCTTGCTTTTCCAGTGTGATGGTGTATTTAGGACTTGCTATTGTGAGAGAACTGGGTTCTGATGATTCCAAGTAACCTTGGTTTATGTTGCTTTTGTTCTTGTGCTTGCCTTTCACTATCTGGTTATCTCTAGTGCTCTTTACTTTCACCATCTCTGATTGGTGCCTGTCTCTTCTGTTATCTTGGTTGTATCAGAACTCCTCAGAGTCCAGCTGTCTCTGTGATCCTGTAATGCTGAGGTCCCGATTCTCTGAGTGCAGTGGATTCTCTAGGATGGGTCAGGATATGTTGTCTTTTTGGGAGCAGACCAGCTAGGGGTCTGCCCCAGTAACAAGGATCTGTCTTTTATCATCTTGATAAAGAACTTTAGAGTGTATGTAATGGGACCTGGAACCATAAGCACATTAATAATAATGGGTAGTAAATAGATAGTCACAATTGGTTCAAACCAGTTTATTGTTCTGTTATTGTTGTTTAAGATGCATTATGTGTGAGTGTATTGTCTTCCTGGTACCTGAGAGAGGCAAATAAGGAATTAGATACCCTGGAACTGGAGTATATATGTAAGCCAGTACTTGGGTGTATAGAACTGAATCCAGGTCTTTCACAAGAGTAGCAAGCACTCTTAACTGCTGAACCATCTCTCCAACCCAACCCGGTAAGGAATTCTAGTTTTAATTGCCAATATTATCTACCTACATTATGCCGTATTCTTGGTACTGATTGCACCACCTGGCCATCAAAGAAGCCCTTGACCACCTTCACACTGATTCTGCTTGCCCCTGCTTCTGTAATGGCAATGTCTTACAATTTTGCAACAATTCATTAGTAACATCATAGTTACAAAGAAAACTCACCTATTTACTAGCAATGCAAATAAATGAAAAAGCTATGAGGATAATAAAATATACGTAACTGAGTCTCAATAATCAGAAATCTTACAAAGGCATTCTCAGTTTTAGCAAGCCTATCATCTCTAAGGACCACAGTCATATTATTTCAGTGATCACATTGTTTTGGCTTATGTCAGGTCTACTCTGCATGAAGGACTGAAGTTAAACAATAATGTGTTCTTTCATATAATTTATTAAAGAAGACAGTAATGTCTTTAAGGTGCTCCTAAATTACACATGTTTAAAGAACTCTATGTCTACTTTAAGTTTTAGCTTCCTGTCAAAATTCTACATTAACATTTTGCCCTTTAAATATGTCTATTGAATTAGCGTATGCTCTCTAAAAGATCTTTTGTGCTAAGTTAAAATAAAGCCATTGTTCTCAGAACACATATCAAATATGATAAATAAACTAGATCTTCTATTAACTTCTATTTATACAATTTGGATATGATTCAACATGTCCTTTTGCTTTATCCTAAGGGAGAAATAATCATATGTCCTTGGTGCACAGTTTCATCATGAAAGAACAGATTGGATCTATTTCCTTTAAACCATGGCCATTTAAATAGGATAATCTCTGCTAAGCATTGCCCCAGAGGTAAAGATGATGATACTGTTTTACCAAGAAAGCATTGATTTAAATCTGTTTGTTTTGTTTGAGATTTCATGGTGTTCACTACATGGGGGAACTACATTAGATTACAGAACTGACTGATGGTAGAGTTCTGTATATTTATATATGCTCTCTTCAACTCCTCCTCCATTTTTTCTTCATTTTTAAGGTCAGGCAAGTCTTTCACAACTGCCTTTGTTTTCTCTTCCTACTTTCAGTGTTGTAATCAGTTAAAATGTATGTATTTTAATTTCCTTATATGCCAGTTTAAAACCTATTTTTTGGGGGTTGGTCACTTTAGTGATTTATGTTGTTTAATGAACTTCACAACATTTCTGACACCTTGACCACAGATATTAGAACCTGTGTCTTTGAAATCACTATTCATATTATGCTTAACCAAATATCACTGATCTGAAGACATTTTTTAGCTTGATCACTTAAAATGTATTATTTGTTTTGCTTTAGTATTTTTGATATTAGAAAAACACAGAAGACCAGTTAATTAAGAACACAATTTTTAAACAAAGAGACTTAATTTATTTTGTTAATTGTGGAAGAGTTAAAATGTACCCCCAATATCATGGCTCTTACTGTTCAGAACCTGCTAGTACTATATAAGATGCATGTTTTGCAGATGAAACTAAGTTGCAGTTCTTAAGAATAAGCATACTTATTCTTGATATTTATTCAATTTCTTCTCTTCTCCTCCTCCTTCCTATATTCCCTCTTCTCTTTTCTCTTCTTCCTCCTCTTCTGACTTTTCCTCTGTCTTCTTCTGCCTTAATCTCTTTTCTCCCTCTTTCTCCTACTTTTAAATATATTAACACTAAACAACATGATGTGATCACCTCACCTCTATATGAGTTAAAGACAAAAATGTGTGACTTATTTAGAAACTTTTTTTAAATTTCTGGAATAGAAAATGTATAAGAAGCCCAGTTTTTGTTTATATATACACAAGGATGATACCTGTGGTCTATACTGACACCAGAGACCTTGATGAGTGACATCTGTGGCCCATACAAACACTAGAGAATATGTGAATGTCCGTGGTTCTTGCTGTTATAGAAACCATGTGGAAGTCAATGATCTGTATTTCTTCTGACTGTAAAGTGCAGTGGAGACACTTTCGCAGTAGTATCGATGACTGTAAACTCACAGTTCAAAAAAAAAGGGAAGATATAGAAAGCTTCTGTGTCAAGCCCTACACCCCTCCCCCAAATTAACAGCCTAGCTAGAAAAACATAAAGAGAACTCGTAAAATTGTAATAAAGATACCGAAGTATAGCTTTTCACTATTACTATTGATGTCTTCTGGTGGTATGTGCGAGATTGGAAGAACTTAGTTTTCTTTATAGAACTAACCACTGGGAGTTTGACCATGCAACATTGAATGTATGGCAGCATAAATTGGACTTTTTAGTGTGTGTTTGTGTGTTTGTGTGTTTGTGTGTGTGTGTGTGTGTGTGTGTATGTATATGTGTTTGAGTGTGTATGTAAGGGAGTCACAAGGATAGTGGTGATGGACCTGGGAAGTCAAGAAAGTGAGTGTGATGCTATGCTATGAAATTCCCAAATAATAAATAAAAATACTATGTTGGGAAAAAAGGAGTCTTGGGAAAACATTATTGTATTTGTTTTGTCTTGGCCGTCTACTGCTTGGTATGGTGTTTTTCCTTAAGGGTATTCAGGCTCTTAGGTTATACCCAGTGATACCCAAGATTTATTTGTGAGGAGTCAACAAATGATGATAGCTTCTTGGGTAGGAGCAGAGAGTTGTGTCTACTTCCCTTGTCAATGCTAGAACTCCATTCTTTTGCATACCTATACAAACCCTGTGCAGGCTTCCCATATCTATGTGTATAGTATATAAGATACTAATATACAAGGAAGCAGAACAGTACTTCAAAGGTCTTGTTTCCTTGCTGTCCTCTTTACCTTTGGCTCTTTGAGTCTTCAGACTCCTGTTCTACAGGGTTCCATGAGCCCCCAAAAGAAAGATTTGATGGAATCTTCTTATTTATGACTGAGTCTTTTAAGATTTCTCACTTCGTCACATGAGCTACCTCCATATTTCCTCCTATCTACTGCAAGAAGCTTATCTGATGGTGGGTGAAACAAACACTGATCTATTTGGGTAGTACAATGTCGCTAGTGGTCATTGTATGGTAGACCAGTAGTATTTAGTGTTCCCCTATGTTAGTGGCCTGTCTTTTCTTTTTTTTTCCTTTTCTTTTTTTTTAATTTTATTTTTTTGCTTATTCACTTTATAAGCACGTCCCAGTCACCCCCTCCACAATCCTTCCCCATCTCTTCTTTTCTGAGTACCCCTCCTCCTGTATCCCCCACCCTGCCACTTTAAGTCTCTGAAGGCTAGGTGCTTCCTCTCCCATTGAGGCCAGATGAGGCACCCAGCTAGAAGACTATACCCCACATACAGGCTACATGTTTTGGGATAGCCTCCACTCCAGATGTTTGAGACCTACATGAAAACCAAACTATCTTGTCACAGGTTATTGACCATGGGTAATCTCAGGCATAGGTTCCACATTATGGGATGAAGCTTAAATTTAGTCAAATATTGATTGGGTACTCCCTCAAAACTTGTGCTATTGCTCTACCATATCTTGTAGGCATGACACCCTTATAGAATGAAGAGTTTGTCGCTTCATATTGTTTATCTTTCTCCTTTGGAAATCTGAAAAGTACCTGTGAGGATGACTCTAGGTAGGCACCAGGTCTACTTCTCCTTAGAACCCCACATTCTTCCTCTATCAAAATTCCATCCCCTAGACTGAGATGACAAGTCTTGCTCTGTTCTGGGATCTTCTCATTTATTACTTCACAATTAAACAATGGAGTTATTTAATCATAGATTGAAGACTTTAAACATGTGAGATGAAATAATCATTTCCTCTTGTTGATATACTTATGTGTTTATGAAAGCAATAGAAAGCTGACAAGCATGGTGTGGCTCTATGTAAAGTTTGAGAAAGTTTCAAAAACTTTCAAAGTTACAGATAAAATATTAAAATTTGATATTTAAAATATTAAATTTTATTAATAGAGCAAATAGAATGATCATAAAATAAAAGTGATAATTATTTTAAATAACATCTATAGTTGTTGTAAATTATTCAGGATGGGAAATAGCAAATTTGAAATCCAGAGCTTTACAGAAGTGCTGAAATCCTTAGGAAACATCACTTCCTTTTCTGTGGGACCTCTTACATCAACTTCTGCCTTCAGATTCCTGCCCTGTTTGGGTTCCTAGTTTGACTGCTTTATGATGGACTGTTATATGGAAGAATAAACAAAGTAAAGTATTTCTCCCTCAAATTGCTTTTGGTCATGGTGTTTTATCATAGCAATAGAAACTCTATGACCCAACTTTAAGTATTTCTGCTCAAAGTTTTAGTATTTCAACTTTATTATTTTAAGAAAATTATGTTGTTTCAATGTAACTTTTTAAAATTTGTTTGGCTCATAATCAAGAATTGTTGATTTGTTTATCATTTTTATTTGTTTGATTTGGTCTGTGTTAAGTGATGTTATGTAAACCCTGTAAGTAGATGGTGAGGACTAGTGAGATCTCTCGATCAGTAAAGCTGTTTCCCTTGAAAGTGTGAAGATGCACATCTGATTTCCTGAATAAATTTTAGGAAAATGGATGCTTTTTAATACCAATGAAGAAAAGTAGAGATCCATATCTCCCTTGAAGAAGTTGGTCAGTTTCTGAAGAATAGCATTTGAGGTCGAATTATATTCTTCATGCGTGTGTAAACTCACACACATTCACCCCTCTCTCTCATCTCGTCTCTCTCTCTCTCTCTCTCTCTCTCTCTCTCTCTCTCTCTCTCCTTCTCTCTTCCTCCCTCCATCCCTTCCTCTCTCTCTTTTTCATGAGCACCTATCTGTCAGACCTAAAGAAGTACTGGCTTTTGAGTAGCAGACTTTGCTTTGTGGTAACAGACTGAAAATTCAAAATTTTGTGCAAGGAAACAGTCTGACTTAGTGACTGAATAGAATCAAAGGCCTTCTCTAGCAGTGTGAAAAGGTTTATGTTATGCCCTCAAGGCTAAGTGTGAAGCTGTTCCTAACATTATCAATTAATTTTGAGAAATTACAAGACATCTCTTCAGCTACTGATTATATACAAATATATTTCCATTATTGTCAAAATGTCTACCAAAGTAATTGATGTTTAATTAAGTTATATCATGACTAATATAAAGTAAAGAAATATCTAATGCCATTAAAATTTTATAAAGCTTAATTTATTTTTAAGTATGTTAATCTAAAATAATTCCATAGAAAACATAACTTCTAAATACTTAGAGTTAGCAACTTCTCAGAAAATTCATTTGTAAGTATTTATACTTTTTTGGACCTTATTTTGTATCAAATGAGCCTTTTATTGAATTGAGAGCAAGAGTAAATGAGCTACTTAAGACAGAAAGCCATGATATTGGAATTGTTCACTACGACTAAGACTTCTTCACAGAAAAACTATCTATCAAACAGAAAATCCATGAAAATTGACAGGGGTAATAAACCTGCTGTACTCAAGGATCCCAGAATCACATAATGGATATTCCTTTAGGTGCAACTGTGATGAACATTGAGTATATCACAACCCACATTCTGCATATGGTCTGTTCAGATTTATTCTTAGCATAATTTTACCTCCAGGAACAAAACATTAGACAATACTTCTAAGTCAAGTGACATCTTTGCATTTTCTGGTAGAGATGGGTCAAAGTAGAATGCTGAAATTTTTATGCAATGGCCACAGATAAGGTGGTTGTAAGGTTCCCAAACATTCTTCCCAAGTAATTGCTTCCTAAATCCTGAATGAAATGGTTTCTCAAGAATCACAGTGATATACGAAATGCATGTCTGTTTTGTCAGCTTTAAAAGACAATGGTTGGTTTCCTCCTCCTCCTCCTCCTCCTCCTCTCCTCCTCCTCTCCTCCTTCCCCTCCACCTTCTCCACCACCACCACCACCACCTCCACCTCATCCTTTTTCTTCTTCACCCCTTTCGTCTCATTTCCTAACTCTTTGAGACAAGGTATTAATGCATCCCATACTGGCCTCAGACTCACTGTGTAGCCAAGAATGACCTTAAACACATGATTCTCCTTCCTCTTCCTAACCAGTGTTGGGACTACAGGTAGACAGTGATTATTAGCTAACTATTTTTGATGTTTTTCTTTGTATAACTAATAATGGACCTCAAGACATTGTGCATGCCATACAGTCTCTACCATCATATGACATATTCATTTTAATGGTATTTGTAAGTAACTATGCTATGACTTAAACATCACATTGATATTATTTAAAATAGGAGTCCATGAGTTTTTCATCTCCTATTAAAACATTCTAGATACTTAAAATAAATACTAACATGTCTAAAAGAGCACTGAACAATTTTTATTTTGCATACTCCTCCCATCTCGACACATACTTGGCCATTCCTTTGCATAGTCATTTTACTTGATAGTCAATTACCTGGAATACTCTTCAGATATTTCTGTAATGGCTGTTTCCATTACACTCACCTCAGGTCCATTATGTCCCTGTACCTTCCTTTAAAATGAAACCCATAGAGCCGACATCTATTCTAATTGGAAACCGGAGTATTTTGGCCTGCTTTACAATGTTTTCAGTGAACTTCACAATGCTTGGGATTAACTGGTTTACTCATGCTATTACTTTTACATTATTTTTGTTTATATCTAGAATAATGTCCACTGTATTGAAATGTCAGTGTTAACCGTTACAGCTTTTCATAACACAGTACATGATAACCAGGATACACTTTTAAATATACATATAAATGATTGATCTATCAAGTTAATTCCCTACGACTACTTATCCATAATCCAATGTGCTTAAACACCTTTAATAATTTTAGTAGATATTATTCTAATTCATATTTTCACATAAATAATTTAATCAAAGTAAAATAGTTGTCATTAGGCTGTTTTTACACTTTTTAAAGTTATAGTTGGGGTGCTGTAGTCATGGCTCAGCAGTTAAAAGCATTTGCTGCTTTTGCAGAGGACCTAGGCAGACAAAATTTGGGGTTTGCTTTAAGAAGTATCACATTTATCAGAGTATTTGAGGGCAGAAAACATTTATAAGTGCTGTAGCAAACCTTTTAGGGTAATTACAACCTTTAGATTGTATTTTATCTTCTTTCAAGATTTGATACACCTTTTTATTGTTTGAGAACTTCTTACATGAATACAATAACTTTGAGCAAATCTACTGTTTCTCCCTTCCTTACAAGTTCTTCAATACTCTCCCTCATGATTTACTCCCAATTTTAGGTGCTCTTTAAAAAAAAAAATCGCTGAATCTATAGAGCATGCATAGGTATAAGACTGTCTATTCGATCATGGATAGCATTTCAGGGACTGTATCCTTTAAAAAACTGACTCTTCCTTCTCCAGCAGCCAGCATTATCCAAAAGAGCCTTAACTAGTGGTCACATTTCATGAATCCCCCTGCTCTGTAACTCTGTTGAGATTTTGGCTGGCTTGATCTTGTGCAGGTCTTGTACATACCGACACTGCTCTGTGAGTTTACATCTGGAGTGCAACTGTTATGGCTGGCAAGTACTGTATTACTGCAAATGCCCAATACCTATTGTTCCTATAAGTCTTTCTGACATTCCCTTCCTGCTTGATGATTTCTGACTCTTGGGGATAAGGAAGTGATGTAGCTATGGTCTTCAGAGGTGAACACTCCACAAAATAATATTCTCTGAACATTGACCAGTTGTGGGTCTCTGTAATACCTTTGCTCTGTACGATGAAACTTTTCTAACAAGGATTGGGAGCGGTACTAACTTTTGGGTATAAGGAAAATGACTTAGGAGGCAGTTTAATATTCTGTCCATTTATTAATATCTATTACCACTCCCCTACAACCTATAAAATACCCTGTCATGGTTTTAAGTTATATCTTGTGGAATAATCTTTAGATACATTTAGAAAATGATTTTTATTGCCAAACCACTTCTGCTACTATTGCACCAGTGGGCATATCATACCAGGCCTTGTATTACGTGGTAAACAGGGTTCAAAGCTGGATGGACTGTTATTTTTATCCCAAGTAGTAACATAGTGCTGTCCAGAATTATGAAATCTAGCAGCAGAACTGGAGTTTCCAGATGAGCACAATGATCTACAGGATTCATACAGGTGGAATCTTCAGCAATGAGCTCTCTCACTTGAGTTATAGCATGAAACCAAGAGCAATGGCAGTAGTTTGTATTTTGTTTTAAGATGTATTTATTCATTTATTCTTTATGGGCCCAGTGTAAATAATCCAGATAAATCCCTATTACCTCTCACTGAGAATTCTGCAGTAGTCTTTTGGAAGTTCTCTGTGTTTTAGGATTTCCTTTATATTCTTTCCAAGAAATAATTAATTGATGCTGATTCCTATCAGAAAGATCATCAAAATACACAAGTGATCTTGTCATTACTCTATGTATGTAAAGATCTCCACAAATTCAAACTATCTAATCAAGAATTCAAATGAAAAAATTTCTTCCAACAAATACTGGAATTCTTCAATTTGATCCAGTTCTTCTTGTGTCTGGAGCCTGGCCTCCTCTCTATATCCTCTTTTATTCATTCATATCAAAGTGGGCCTCTTCAAAGTTCTCCAGACTTTCTCTCCTTCTCCATTATTGTTCTCTTTGTGGATGCATCTCTTCTTATTGACTTCAAATCTAACCATTCACAGTCAAAGTCAAATGTATGTTCATTCTGAAAATTCCTCTGAGAGAACCAGGGTTCTGCTTGCTCCCTAATCTCTGATTCCACAATGATGAACTGCATCATTTAAATGCTCTTTGATTAGAGCCAGGTCGTATTTTCAGATATATATTCATTCTGAAAGGCTTGTAGCATCCAGTGTTCAAGGTCAGAAAGAATAATTTGTAGAGAACTTGTTTCAAATAAGAATTGAAAAGACCTGGGGTATAGCTCAGTGTTTGCTGAATAGGAACAATGCCTTAGAATCATTCACTAGGACTACAAAGTATGTATAAATAAACAAACAAATACTGTGTCTTATGTGAAGTTGACATAAGACACTTATAAGAAAGTATACTTTCTTCAGGTATGAGCAATGTTGAACTCATTGTAAATTCTTCAAATGATGCTGATACACAGTCTGTAAGGTTATAAATTGCTGATGGGGTGATATTGCACATAGCATACCATGGCCACTGAGATTCAGTTAGATTTCCATCAAATACTTGGAAGTAGCCTCTATCTTCTATATTCTTTCCATGTTTATCCATTTCCAGATGAAAATTATTAAAATAATTTGTTCTATTACGGAGTCTTCTAAATGCTGAGTGTACTTTTCAGGAATTTTGTAAGCTAGCTGTTTAATATAACCCATGTTTTAATAGCTTAGTATTTCTATACTAATATTCTATGATAAATTTATATAAATAAATAAATAAAATGCTATATAAATTTCTATAATAATGTTATTAAAATAGAAGGCTCAGAGAATACAAAAGTCACTACTTTTGAAGTGCTTTAAAATTTTTCTCTATTTAAATCTTAAAGCTATTTCTGTGAGAAAAGTAATACATTGTTATGAATTATTGTACATTTGTTCTAATTCCTTCTGGTATGTTTTTAGTTTCTAGTTAGCCATAGTATGTATTTAGACAACATAAACTGTCATATGCTAGCATCAGGACTTTAGCGCTTCTGATGAAAGAGTTTTCAGCATATCAATATAAGCTTTACAAGGCTAGAAAATGTCCAAGATTATTGAACTCATCACTATTTTGCATTGAGCATAGATATAGTGTGTTTGGATGCTGTTCCAGTGGTCAAATCATGATTGAGTTACAACTAGTGACTAGCTCTGATTTCAACGTTCAGGGCAAGCTTTCCACACAGCCCAAATGACCTGTGGGTCAATGATATAGAATATTTTACATTTTATTGTTTTATTATATACTTCATAATTATTATTGGGTATGTTTGATAATAAACCAACATATTTATGTGCACAAACAATGTATAGACAATTTGTGGAGAGTTTCTCTTTTTATAAATATTGCAAACTACTCTATTTGGACAACTTTTAATAGTGTCTTTTTAAAAATGTTGTCGACTTTTTGTTTATGAACATTTACAATGCTATTCAAACAGATTATGTATGAAGTCAGTTAAAAAACTGGAAGCCAGACCATGCTGACCTTGGGGATAACTATACATTTAACAGCATGCACATGTGCATATATACTCATGTATTATGTAAACTGTAATTAATATACTCAATCAATCCAAGACAAATATTGGTAGACAGAATAGTTAAGGTCCCCAGGACACATGAAAATACACAGATAAGTAGTTTTTCTCCTAGCATATAATATCATCCATTTCCTTCTTTTAATAGGTTTTGATACATCATTTACACTGCAAAATTAGTGCTAAATTTAGGAAGAAGGATAACAGATATTTTTACTCTAAAAGAATTCTTTAACTGCAGGTATACATGAAAGGTTACAGAAAGAAAAATGAAGGGGTTCTTTCCTCTCATGTAATTAAATAAACCAAATCTGTACTTCCTGATGCTCCCACTTACAAACAGGTGTTTCTTGCTCACTTTGCCAGGAGCTCACAATAGAACAGATTTGATACACAGAGAACTCAAAACATTTCAGTAAAGAACAAAACCCTTCCCTTCCGAAACATTCTGATGAGCTCTGTAATTGGTTCTCCACACTGAGCCAGGAAACAATAGGGAGTGTTTGTGTCTGAAAGGACAGGGACTCTTGTTTTTGTTTGTGTCTTTTGCAGGTATTTGCACACATAGGAATTTCAGAAAGTACATACAATCAACAAAAACAAAGTTTTCACAGCCTCGGACACCTGAATTGAAAACAAGGTGGTTTCTTCTCTCATCAACTATTTTCCAATTGTTATTTCTGAAATAGTCATCGACAAATCTGGTGGATACAATCAGAAGTTGTCAGTGCTCATACACAACCAGAGCAGTGCTAACCTAATGCCATGGATTCTCTGTGACTGAGAATATGCTATATTCTTGTCTCCCAGTCTTCAAAGCTCATTGATTAAGTAGCTTGGTAAATCAATGTATGCAAATATTCCAAACCCATAAAATTTTAATGTATAGAGGAAGCAGAAACATGTTTCACTTCGCCAACAAATTCTGTTTCCATTAGTGCTTATTTTCAGTGGGAAATCTGCTTTCAGAAATCACAAGGACCATTCAGGAGATTGACAACCTTGACTTGGTTAGAATTCATTCTCTTTGCTTTTCTGTTCAGTTCAATGTTGAGACTGACCAGGAAGGAGTGTGTGTAATATCGTAAGAGATAGGTAGCATCATTCTGTGAATGCCATACGACAATATCAAGGGAGACAAAATTTCAGATGAACTTGATCAGCCTCCTTCTCTTAGACACTTCTTTTACAACCTAAAGATCTGACCCATAGTGACCCCAAAGTTATTACAAATTTCAAAGTTAACATTGTTTCATTTTTTTATCCAGTGTCTTGTCTAGGGATCAAGAGGACTTACAGATGATATCACAGTGACCTTTCACCTCTTAATTTTGTCCCTCCTTATCATTGTTTAAAGTTTCTTGAAACAAACCCCTTATTCATAAATTATTTATGGTGATTTTTAAGTTCCTGATTCAACCCTGACGAGACAACTAAATTTGTCATACCTGATGTGGGAAAATTACCACATTACTATACTTTGATTTCCCCAGTGACAGCTGTTGAGTTCTGAGCTTCTCAGAGGATGAGATCTGTTATGTAAAGTATGATTAATAGCTGAATAAATCCAAGGCAAATATTACTAGAGACAGAATACTTAGGGTTTTAATCAGCCTAGCACAGATGGGTTTTGTCACTTTGTGTATTGACATTGAGTACCTCACTAGGCTACTGACTCTAAGGGAACTCACCCCTTTAATTGCTTATCAACCTAAGCTATTTACAGCATTCCCAGATCTACTTTAGCCCTATAGTCCACAGTTTTGTATATATTTATGTTTCATGTCTGTGCACTGTGTTAATTTATACAAAATAATGAAAGCTAATGATCTGTTTAATCAATGCACTTCTGGGTTGTTTTACTTTTGGATTGGACAGGATTTGTGGAGTTTTCTCCAAAGGGAAAAGAACTGCTACTGATTTTTGGAGGATATCAAGTCATAGGGGTACAGGATTGCCAGTTTTGTTTTGTTGTATGGCAACTACCACACCACTCCATATAATAGAGATAGGAGACATTTATAACTTCATCTCACTGTACATGAAGTTATCAGAAGGACAGAGGTGTCATTTGCTTATCCAGTACTATTTTCTGTGAAGAAAATTTGACACCAACTAGTTGTCTATCATTCAGTGCTCTATCTAGTGAAACATCTAGGTACTTTAATAAAACGGGGCCATTGGTTATTTTTTATCTCTACTTCTTCCTAGTGCTCCATCGTGTTTGCTTTATTCCCAAGTAGGACTTTGCAGGAGACCCTAGTCACCATATATTTTTTTTCTGTTAATCTCATGCTTGCTTTAAGAAAACACAATATCTTATGTTTCACAATGTGCTTAACTACCCCTCCTTAAACAAAGCCTCTTATATTGACAGCTTCATCCTTGATGCATCTGTGCTCACTCACTGATGAAACTTTTTGGAAGGATTTGTGTCATGAGAGTTCTGCCTTCATCATTGATTAGCCTATAGGAAGAGTAAAGATGAAAATACTCCATTTGAAAGCTAAGAACTGAGGACACAAGTCCTGGTTGAATGATGATCACTGACGGCATTCCTTTGAATGATGCCTTTTTTGGTCCCTCACTCCTACAACCACCAATTCCCTCTCTCTGCTGCTTCTTGTCTGGTGTGAGGTGAGACAGATTCCTTCAATACATACCCCTACATAATGATCTTCCTTGAATATGGTCCAAAAATAAAGAAGGTAATATACTTAAAGAAACCTCTAAAAATATGTGAGCCAAAACACATTTTGTTTTGTAAAGTGTTTTCAAACACAATGTAATAGAAGTTTTTGAGTAACAAACTTCTGAAATGTTATCCCAGTCGTCTTTTCTGCTTTGACAAAACACCTTGAATTTGATTCCATTTCTGAACAGCTAATTGGGTTTTTCTCAACCTCGGTTGAAGATTTTCCATGTCCTCAGGGTGCCTCTCCAAGCATCTGTCTTCCTTTCCTTCTGTAAAGATGTTTTGTGCAGACCATGCAAAGTAACTATCAGAGTTTTGTACACAGTGACTTTTGTTAATAGTGTCTATAATCCCTACCTTTATTGAGACTTCAGAGGTTACCGACCTTACCCTGGACCATATGAGGATGTGTCATGACTGTTCCAATTTTGAAAATGAGGAAGTGAATGCAAACTGGTGCGCTAAAATGACTTGATAAATGAAACATGACAGACACATAGCGGAATTTGCCTGGCACCATAGTCTGACTTTGAAAAAACTGTTTGCTCTGCATTTTCCATTTTCATACTTTCTTGTCTCTTATAGCACACATTTGGATTCTTTTTTAGGTCCAAATTTAAAGCAGTGGATCTCTGCAAGTGTCCTCACTACCAACCTACGGGTATTTATTTTTTTTCTATTTATGCAATTCCCTGGAAAGACACCTAAGTAAAAGGAGGTATAAGTTAGCAACTTTAGTGCAGGTTACTCAATGTTATTTGATTTGTGGAACAAAGAATTTTTACTATCTCTATAAGCTGATGCTTGACAAAAGAATACTCCAGCATTTAAATTTCCAGAGAACATTTGTGCTGACAAAGGTGCATTGGCCTTGAAGTTGCAAACATTACCTTTGCTAAGGAAAGTTGCTGCCAGCCTCTCAGCCTTACATACTATTACTTGCATATAGTACTCAATGTCAGTAATCACCTATAACTTAGTTATCTAATTTTTCTGTATAGTTGTCCATTACTTGAATTACAGATCTTTATGGGTATGTGTCTTTCCGTTATTATTATCAAGACTGACCTTAAACTGTAACAAAGAATATGCATATCTGATTTATACCTTTATGCTCCAAAGTGCCTTCCATACATTTGATCAATATATTTTGTTTAGTGAGTCAACATCTATTACAATTTTGAAATGCCATTCAGATACTAATAGTCATCAGAAATCACTCTTGATGTTTTCTATATGGCTTGTACTCTCCTTTCATTGTATATCTTTTATCTCAGATTGTCATCATTATAAACCCCCGAGTAGGAAAATTACATTGACACTGTAGACAGAAAGAGTTAAGGCACACTTAGTGAAGTTGCTAATATGTTGGAGTAGATCTAGTGTTTGAATATAGGTTGTCTTAGGGTACTTGTTTTCTTGCTGTACTCAAGAGCTGTTCACCAGAGAGAAAGATGGCGACATGAAATAAATATTGAATGCTTTTGTATGATTTAAAATACCTCTGTGATATGGTATTCTCAATACAAAGATTTTCTATGCAGCCCTGGCTCTTCTGGAGCTCAGTCTGAACACCAGGCTAGCCTGACACTGACAGAGTCTTCCTTTCTCTGCTGCTTTAGCGCTGAGATTAAAAGTGTGCACCACCACACAGGCCTGTAAGAAAGGAAAATTAAATCCCTGTTTTGTGTTGGATACTCCAGTTCCTAAAACAATAATTTGAGTGAAGACAATTTATTTGTAGATAATCCTGCAACACTTCAGTAAAAGTCAGGAAACCCAGATTGAGGGATTATGATGTGTTTATTCATAAGCAAGTCATATCTGAAGAGGAATTGGATTCTCTGTGTGGTAGTACTAAGGATGCCTCAAAAGATTACCACAGGAAGATAAAGTATTTAGGTTTTGAAACCTGAAGGTGATTGGTATCAGCATCGGGAAGGTTCTAGCTATCCTAAACTCTGTCTAAGCATAACAGTAGCCTACAAGTGAAATGTCACAAATACATGCAATGCAATAGCAATGCAGTGACAATTTTGAGAAATATTTTATACTTTATTTTTTAATCCAAAATTCGAGGATACACACAAGTTATAGCACCTGCCCAATGTCACACAGGTAAACAAAAATAAAGAGAGATGGATTTGAATAAAAGTAAATACTGGGATTTGACTCCAGGACACATATAACCACTGTTCATATTTAGAGTCTTTCCCATATACTAGAAGGTCAGGAAGAATAAAATGCCCTGGCCTTCCAGAGACTCTTGGTTCAATGAATAATTATTATCATATAGGTTAATTTCATTTTTAAATACAAGCTTATAAACAGCTTTCTAGTAATGAATTTCCGAATCTGAAATTAGTTCTAGATCTTGGAGAAATTCCTCAGCATTTAAGGATGCTTGCTATTCTTTCAGAGGACCCTGGTTTGATTCCTAACACTGTATCAAGCCATCACAAACCATTTGTAAATTCTATTCCAAAAGATACAGGTCCTACTTATGACATCCTTGGTATTGCATACTCACAATTCACAGAAACTCACACAAACAAATGCATAAATAAATATAAAATGTATCTTTAAAGGAAGAAAGATATTAACTCTGGTGGCTTGTTAGGGAGATTGAAGAATAATAGCATTCCTGACAAGAGGCAACAAAATTCATTCATCATAGGGGAAGGAAATGGCGAGGTAATTTGTAAAAGAGTATGTAGGAGAGGAAGAACAGTATGAAATAAAGATGAAGGGAAAGGAAAACCATGCTAGTCACAGAGACCTTACTAAAGAGTTAGGATTTAGCTCTAAAGCAGTGAGAGTCTATCAAAGGGCATACAGACTGCAGAGGATTTGTTTCTTTTATTTAACATAGCAGGACTCCGGATTTAATGTTCTTTAAGAAACATATATTTCTAAGTACTTTGAAAAGGAGCCACACTATAAAAGGGAGCCATCAGACCCACAGAGGTTGTGTGTGATTGATCCGCTCCAGGGTGGTGATACTTGGCAATCGTGTTGCACCTGAGCCTTCTTCCTTAATTCATGTTCTCTTTTTGGATTCTGTCCACATCCAAATTTAATACTCACTGTTTTTGAGATAATCTAGATTTTGACTATACAGTTGGCTCTGCATCCATACAGCAGAAAAATGATGGCATATACCCATCCTTCCTCTAGGAACAAAAATTACACAGGAGAATAAAAGACTCTCATAGTTTGAATCTGTAATCTACTCCAGTTAATGCTTTAAATAGTTGGTCCATGTGAATGATGCTCTTTTGGAGGCAGTGGAGGACTTTTGGAGATAGGATCTGGCTGGTGGAAGTAGGTTACTAGAGGTAGTATTTTGAATGCTACTTCAAAATGTATGATCCCTATTTCTTGGTCCATGAGCAAAGTATTACTGTCTGTCTTTCCTACAGAAGGAGGACTTAACACTCTGAAACTGTGAGCCTAAAGAAACCTTCCCTCCTTTACCTTGTTTCTGTCAGATGTTTAATCACAGCAATGAGAAAAACAACTGGTAAAAAATTTCATCATTACCTATAAGTGTTAAAGTGAAAGCATTACTATTAACCAACATGTAATTACATTGACTGCTTGATTATTGTCTGTGGGGTGAATGTGCATGCCATGTCCTGTGGGTGGAAGGCCACTTTCTCCTATTACCATATGAGTTTGAGTCTTGGGGACTGACCTCATGTCACTAGGCTTGGGAGCATGTAATTTTAACTGTTGAATCATCTATAAAAGTTATTTTTACCACAATAATCTTGTGTATTTTATTACTTTATATTTTTATCGATGTGCTCTATACTGCTATTTGGTCAAATTTATTTTATTAGTTCTTTGAGTATTTCATGCAATGTGTTTTCATCCTCCACTCCCCACTCTTCCCAGAAACAACTCTTATTCCCTAACATACCAGTCTCTGTTTCCATGTTTTATATATGAAACCCACCAATTCGATTGAGCTGCTCATATATTCTTGGATATGTGGGCTTCTATTAAAGCATGCTCAGAAACAAGGGACAAAACAGTCTTAAGAAAAACTAGCTCCCCCTTACTTGCAACTTTCTATTGACAATAGCTCCTCTGCTCAGGGTTGGACTTCCTGTTTGATGGGGGCTGAGAGATGCATTAATCTATTATTATAATGGCAACTCATTAGGAATCAGTTTAATACTATGTCTATTTAGCAAAATAGTAATAGTAGGTTTTCTCCTAGAGCTTATGACCTACAAAGTTACAGGTTTTCTAACTGTCAATTGTGCCAGAAATGGATTTTATCTTATAGCCAATCTAACCAGTCAGAAAGGATTTGCTTTCTCCCAGATGGTAATATCACAATTGTACCCATTGTTATGTTTCTTTGTTGAAGCTACTCATTGTCGACCTTACAAGGTTTACAACTTGTTGAAATTGGTGATTATTTTTCTCCTCTAGTAGAATACATAGCACCTTCCATCACTAAATGAAAGCCAGTAGGGAAAAATCTTTTAAGGGATAACATAGTTAAATTTAATACTTTTGCTGATTATCTAGGCAGTCTATAAAGCTGGGCCAACATCCTCAATGAAATAATTGAGCAACACATTCAAGTTTTCCATATTTAAATAAACTTTGGTTTTTTATGAACTCTTAAATGAGTCAAAGAATGTTACTCTAGTAAATAGTAAATAAATCCACAATTCTAAGTTATATTTTTGTACTATTTTGTTAATATTGCCAGAAAAGGAGTACTTTACTATCCTTTCCTGATATACAAAACAAAACAAAAAAAATGTATCTGTCTCTCATTCTGAACTCTTGTCTATTTGTCTTGTTTGTTTCTTTCACATATGAACCACTGTGAAATTCACACTTAGAGTGTGGAGAAAAAGGTACCTGAATAAACATATAACAAGGACATATGCTCCACTATGTTCATAGCAGCTTTATTTATAATAGCCAGAAAGCTGGAAAGAACCCAGATGCCCTTCAACAGAGGAATGGATACAAAAATGTGGTACATTTACACAATGGAATATTACTCAGCTATTAAAAACAATGAATTCGAGAAATTCTTATGTAAATGGATGGAACTAGAAAATATCATCCTGAGTGAAGTAACCCAATCACAAAAGAACATACATGGTATTCACTCACTGATTATTGGATTTTAGCCCAGAAGCTTGAAACACCCAAGATTCAACTTCACAGTCCACATAAAGCTCATGAAAAATGACGACCAAGGGGGGGGGGGCTTCAGTTCTTCTTAGAAGAGTAACAAAATACTCAAGGGTAGCAAATATGGAGACAAAGTACAGAACAGAAAAGGAAGGAGGGGCCGTTTGCAAACCATTCCACCGGGGTATCCATCCCATGTGCAGTCACCAAAGGTAGAAGGTTGATGTGAATGTCAGGAAGTACATGCTGACAGGAGCCTGGTATAGCTGTTCCTTAGAGGTCTGCAAGAGTCTGACATATTCAGAGGCAGATGCTCACAGCTAACCATTAAGCTGTTTATGGGGTTCCCAAAGAGAAGATAGAGTGAAGACTGAAGGAGTTGAGAGGATTCGTGACACCATGAGGAAAGCAAAATATCAACCAACCAGAGCTCCCAGGGTCTAAACCACGAGCCTGGAGCACTTAGGGAGGGACCCATGGTCCAGCTATATATGCAAGGGAGCTATATATATAAGTGGGAGAAGAGATTCTTGGTCCCGATGAAGGCTGGACATCGTGGGGGGTGGTATTCGAGGGTGGAGAGGTGAGGTACAGGGGAGGGTGGGTGGGGGTACACCATCATAGAGGCAAGAGGAGGGGGGGAAGGATAAGGAGTTCCTGGGAGGGAGGGGGAAAAGGGGTAAGGGGAAAACATCTGAAATTAAATAAAATTTCCAATAAAAAATATTTTAAAAAAAAAGGTACCTGAATATCCATTCTACATCTGTCCTTTAATTTACCAAAGTATCCTGGCAGATAACTGGCCCTGTTCAGCATTGCCTCTTTACAATGTTGTTAAGGAAGTTTTCTAGGTTACTTTTCATTTGTATAGTCAAGCAGGAATGGATATTTTTTTCCCAAAATGGTCCTGATGTCAGTGTATATATCTATGATTCTGATAATAAGAGTAAATGAACCAACAGCAATGACTGGGGCCCATGACTATCAGATTATGGGTATTACCTAAAGCCATGTCTTCTAGATAGATTTACTATACCTTTTCTTAATCATTTGACTCTCTATATAGTTATTTCTTACTGCTATTGAGTAATTATTCCTTACTAATATAATGTTGACTCAAGCTTTTTTGCAATTATAATAAGTGAATAACCATTTTTAATACCATAATTCAAGTTTTCAATTTAAATAAATCTATAATTAGAGGAATCAAATAGGTGCAAGAAATCATGAGAATATAGGAAATATAAATTTTCAATTAATTTAAAAATTCTCACTATGAATTTGGTCTCTTATTTGTAAATAAGTTCCAGTCTCAACACCCTTGCTGATTATCAACTGTGTCTTATACAAGATAATTTGTTACAATATAATACCATTGTTTGCACTGTCTGTCATCCCCTGCTTCTACATATTAGGCCGCACTACAAGCACCATCTTTAAATTGTGACCATAATATGTCTCTAACTTCAATTGTCCACTGTGGAGCATAGATCTCTAGCACAGACCTGCTACTGTGTACTTTGAAGGTCTAATTACAACAGGCAGGAGTTGATGAAGTCCATAAACTATATGGCCACAAGGATGAAAATTTGAGTTAGATTACCAGAATCCACATTAAAAACAGTTAGGCTTGATGTTGGGCTGTGTCATATTAGTACAGAGAAACAAAGATGTGTGGACTCTGGTGCTTAGTGGCCAGAAGGCTAGACATTAGGAAAGTTCTTAAGTAAAAGAATTTGTCTACAAAGCGAAAAAGGCAAGAAGGCAATGGTGTCTTGAGAAATAAAATCAGACTTTCATTTGGACTGTATGGACACACACATACACACACACACACACACACAACACACACAACACACACACACAAATATCCTTGTAAATAAGCATTAATTACATTCTGTGTTCTAGTAAAGTGTGCCCTTGAGTATCACATCATTGAGAACCAGCAGTGGATAGTGATTCTTCCCATCTGGAACCTTCTACATTATTTTCTTTTCAGTCTCCATTCCAACCCTCTTGCCTGAAGTGCTGCATGAACTCATCCCTCATTCTCTCTCTCTATTTTCTTACCCACTTCCTAAGATGCACTTTTAAGAAACTTCTCATTTCTCTGAGTGTTTGGCCCCTCCATTTATCCATGTTCTTATGTTCAACAAAAACAACAGGATCATTGTCCTCTGCAGATGGCAGTGATGATAACAATATAGTTAGAAAGAAACAGATTATAACTTAAAACATTATATTAGGAAGGAAGTTGTAAAACATTACTATTGATAAAATTCTCAGCAAGTTCAAACATCTGGACTCCGTACCTAATAAATATTACTCATCAAATGTAGTTCTTAAAGTACAATTATAGCTAAAGAAAATAAGGCTGAGATTTTTCCAATACAAATGCACTGAGTGGACATTTCAGATTATTCTGCCTGGGCAAACGCCCTCTGGCTATTTGTCATAAGCATTGTGTGATATTCTTGTCAAAAGTGTGATGGAATTGCCTGTGATAGCTACACTTTCATGTGTCTTTCATTCTTTCTTTCTAAAACCCTAAAGGAAATATGCTTTCGAAGGTTACATATTCTTGACATGACAATCAGGTTTTGGATAAGCAACTCCTATATACATGGGAGCAAAGGTAAGTTTCTTTCCACAGACCTGTCAGGAGGCAAGCTGTCTCTATGTAAAAATGATTTAGAGGCAGCTGGCCCTTCCTCTGATGGTCTCTTCAGTTTAGGTTGGCTATTCATCATCAGAGGCAGAAATCTCTGCCCATTTTCAGATCAGACGTGTGTCCTCCTGCTAGAAGGTCTTTATCCTGGCATAGATAGGTTCAGGCCAAGGTCTGTGCTTGGAAAATAGAAAAGTTGACACTATTTATATCACACCAGAGCTGACTTGGTGCCAGTGACCATTGAACCTGCTTCTCTTCCAATTTTAAGGTGCTTTTACCTTTTCGGAGTTTCTGCAGATGTGACATCTGTCTTAAAGAGACAGTATTTTTTCAGGACCTATTTTACAATAGCTGAGTTCACTATCCTCTCTGCAGTATGAGGCAGTGGTTATTTTGAGTAGTCCTCTTTCTCCTCGCTTAGGATTATATGGGATATTCTGGCTAGGGTGTTTCATAGTTGGCTTCCTCTTTTAGAAACCTAATCCTTATGTTAAATCTCTTCTTATAACCTGAACATTAACATGAACCTCATGTGACTGCTCAAGTAAGACAAATAAAAATGAGCAACATGTTTTCCGTAAATCCTTCGCAAGAGTTCTCTTTGGTGCTCAGAAACCTCTGATGTTAACAAATATGTATTTCCATTTTAAATTAGGAGAATGAGTCAAGAGAAACTCAACAGCTGTCCAACTTCACACAGCTGGTTTGACGATAGATTTGGGATTTGAACATAAGTCTACTCAATACAAATATCAAGTAGTTTTCTGCTGGATCACCCTATTTTTCTTAGATTCTCAAAAAAAAAATGTTGTGAGCATCTCATTGAGATGGTATTTTAGCAGCAGCACTGTCTACATTGCTGTATTTTGTTTTCAGTTTCCTTCTTTATTTTTCTGTGATGTATGCATGCATAGAGTTCTGTGGATAGGTGTGTCTATGAGCCCATGTAGGTATGGAGAGGACAGAGTTAGAATTTGTGTATCCTCAGTCACTTTCCAGATTGCTTCTTCAGGCAGTCTCTCACCGAACTGAAGCTCACGAATTTTGATAGGCTAGCATGTCAGTGAGCTCAGCACATCCTCTTGTTACTGCCTTTCTGAAACTGGAAGTACAGGCACATATCATCATCAAAACCTTTGACATGGGAGCTGGAGATCTGAATTAGGTTTGCAAGCTTATTCACCAAGTGCCTTCATTAATTCAGAAACCCCTCCATTGTGTTTATTAGGAGAGATGCACCCTATTTTGGAATCTTTAGTGACATGTAAATTAGATAGCAATGAAAACATTGTTGATAATTTCCCCTTTTGCTATTTTTTCCCTATGTAAAGAACCTATTCTAATGGACTAGATCAAAAATCTGTCTCCAGGCATGCCATTGCTTGTGCTCTGACACCATAAAACTAGATATCTCCCTACCCTAATTGTCTCTACTTAGAAGCTGAGAGAGTATAATTATAAATTCTTAATTTTCTTCTATTTCAGACACTGTGAGATATTCTGATGTGCCCACATTTCTGTCTAACAAAGGGATTATATAATGTCATAGAAGAAATACCAGTAATAGAAGACTTCTGTATTCATATCTACTTAGCTTTGCTCTCATTCAAATATCTCCATAGACATCTCTAGAGACTCCAAGAACTTGCTTAATTTTATACATCCCTTTATTAAAATGGGTCTTCTCTGAAAAATCTCCGCTAGAGGCATTTCTTTGGTACCCACACAATACATTCACTTTTACAGAGACTTTGCTTTTTTTCCCTAAAGAATTTCCTGTTCATTTACTACAGCCAGAGGTAATGTTAACAATTTGTACATCTCTTCAGAGGCACACAATTTACTAAATGTCTTTTAATTGGCATGGGAGCTTGTAAAGCACTTTGCAAGAGGCAATTGGAAGAATTATTTCCTTAATTACCAATGTACAGAGAGGGTTTTTTAGTTTGCATCTTTTTATATACAGTAGAATAGTTTGAACTTCAAGACTTATTATGTAGCAGCATCACATAGAACTTTCCAGGTTTCCTCTCTGAATTATTCTGTGGATCCATAATAAATGTGACCCTGACCATTGAATGCTGAGAATCACACAAACTGACTTATCCTCTTGTCCTTTCAGGGCTGAAATCAAGGACTAACAAGTAGGAATCTGATTATTTGTTCTGAAGGCGGCTTTCAAAGATTAGGCTACATGAAAAATACTGAGACAAACTGCTGTTGGCTCAATCCATAGCTTTAAAACTCCAGTAGTTATTTATTGTTACATGTACACATTTGGGTACACATATCTTCAAGGGCTTTTGTTTTTCCTTGGTTAGTGTACAGTGATGGGTTTCATAATGATACTTTTCTCTAATTATACAGTATGTTCTCAATGCATTTATTTTTTCCCTGTTCTGTCTCCACTCTACCCTCCCCCATTCCTTCTTTCTCTTCCCAATAATACCCTTTCATTTTCATGTCATATGTTTTATATATATATATATATATATATATATATATATATATATATATATAAATCTTATTTTATGTTTATAAACCTATGATAAATACATAAAAGTATTCAGGTCATCAAGATTTTAAATAGTAAACTTACTTGTTTGGGAAGTTCAAAGGAAACACCCTTAAAGAATGATCTTTCTCCCTATAGTATCAGTAGTTACTGACTATTGTTTAACTAAGAACAACAGAGAAAATGTTCTTATGAAATTTTTAACAGTAACCAAAAGAAAATGTCACCCAATGTCAAATCGAAGAAAACAAGGCCCATAGTATCCAGGAAAGCTGTTGTTAGTTTAGCAGGGAATGGAAGAACAAATCAGGCTAAATACTAAGGAGTGATTATTGTCTGTTTTATCTCTCTGTCTCTCTGTCTGTGTTTGTGTCTGTGTCTGTCTCTGTCTCTGTCTCTCTGTCTCTCTCTGCCTCTAAATTAACATGCTCCAGTACTTCAGTTTGTCTGCAGTAGCATCAAGATATTGAAGAATACCAATCTTTAAAATGGAAAAAGATTGGGAAGAGTGATCAAGAAAGTATATTCATATCAAAAGCTATGCTGGCTTTGTTTTTGCTTTGGTTAATAATTTTGAGAAGGGAACAAATGTAACCAAAAGTATAAGTGAGCTTCAAGGATCTGGCTCTAGAAAGAGAGTACTTGAATAGCTATAGGGAAAACTTAAAGGTTGAAAGTCGTTGCAATGTCTTATTTTATAGAGAGGTAAGAGCATAAGGATTCCCAGAAATGCTGGATGAGTCTGGTTTCACGAGTTAGTGTAGTGACAATGGTGTTTTCTGAGTAAAAAGTGAAGTCTATCAAAAGTTGGATGCCTTGCTTCTAAATGTAGACTTGTTTTTTTGTTTTTTTTTTCAATATAGAAATTTTTAGTAGAAAAATTAAGTTCCATGGATCAAAATGGATGATAATGACTTGAAGCATTGATGACTCCAGGACTCATCATTCCATAATTTGGATAAATATGTCAGAAACAGAAGAGAGGAGAGTCTGCGAACCAAACATGAGATAGCCAGATTACAGATGGTTAGTTGAAGAGAGTAACTGTTTGTGAGTGACTGGCATGCCAATGTTGCTGCAGACTCAGGAGCCACAAAAGGCATGAGCAAGGAATAGACTCAAACCATAATCATGAAAATAAAATCTAATTTCTAGAGTAGGAGGCTATGGAGATTGCTTTTTGGGAAAAATGCCAGCCTTGTAAGTGTGAGTACCTAAGTTTAGTTCTCCAGCATCCCTATAAAATTGGGATGTGGAAGCAAAATTCTATAAGCCCAGGGCTCGAGGGTAGAGACAATAAGAGTCCAGGTGAAAGTCAGACAGCCAATGTAGCCCAATTATAGGCTCCCTCCCAATCTCAGAAAAGTTAGGTGGAGAAAGTGCTTAAAGAAGACATCTTGTTGTAGAACTCTGGTCTCTAACTTTCAATGTGCCCACAGCAGCAAGCACACCATCACACAACATATGCATTATGTATCCACCACCACCCCCACACACACATATGCAGATTTGTATGCACATTCACACACATGTGCGAACATATATTTGCAAGCTGTTGTGAAAAGTTATTTATAAAGGGACAGGGTCAATACAGATGACCCAACAATCAATAGCATTACTTCCCTTGCAAAGGACCAGGGTTCTCTTCATAGTACTCACATCATATTTACAACCAACTATAACTGCAGTTTCATAGAATCTACTGTCCTCTACTGGCTACTGGAAGTCACTGCCTGCATGAGATGCACAAATGGATATACAGCCAAAATACATATACACTTAAAAATATATGTGGGGAGTTTGTTGTTGTTGTTTGTTTTGTGTTGATTTGATTTAGATAAGGTTTTTCTGTGTAGCCCTGACTGTCCTGGAATTTTCTCTGTAGGTTAGGCTAGCCTAGAATTGAATGATCACCTGCCTCTGTCTCCCAAGTGCTGGGATTAAAGGCATTTGCCATCATGCCTGAAAATAAATACATTTTAAAAAAGATTTAAAAGAAATGAATCTGTTTTCACTGATTACTCAAATAAATGGAGACTCAAATAATAATCTAAAAACCATATGACTTGATGTCTATGTGACAAAATAGTGTTACTTTTAACTTTATCTATATTATGTATGTTTACTTTTGCAAGATAAAAATTTTACTTTATGGATAGGAATTTAAAAATGGGTATGCACAGACACAAACACACACACACATACACACACAATTTTTTGAAAGTTTGCTTATCTGTGTCATATCTACTTGTATTGTGTTTGCTACCATGGATACTTATTACCCTGCCCACCTTCCCATTTTGGTTTTTATGGCTCTGGTTGAAACTAGACATAGTTACAAGGTTGAATAGTAGAAAACAAATGCTAAAATAGGTGTGGTTATGTTTAGCAAGGCTCAGCATGGGAACTTCAGTAGTTATGAGCTTGAAAGGTGCTGACCCAATATTGTATGCATCCCTGTCTTCAAACTTCTTTTGAGGTCACTTGTGTCTATAGAGAGGATTGTTTTTTTTCTGAAGATTCCTCTCAGTGTCTGCAGAACACCCTCTTTAAAGTTTTCTTTTTAACTTGTTCTTCTAATGTGCTTTCTATCTAGACTACTCAGACACTGGTTTATAACTGTCAAAGCTATATTCCAATTCAATTGTCACTCAAAACCTCAGTTTTAGATAAATACTCTGTCCCTGGAGTGTAGACTTGTAACTTTATCAGTACTTCTGTGATTTCATGCACTGTAATTTTGGAGTCCTCCGTCCTTCCTCCATCCCTGTTCCCACCCCCAATATCCCTTTCTCTTCTTTCTTCTCTCTTTTCTTCTCTCATATTCTCTCTCTCTCTCTCTCTCCTCTCTCTCTCTCTTCTCTCTCTCTCTCTCTCTCTCTCTCTCTCTCTCTCTCTCTCTCCTCCATATTAGCAATGACTGTGAACCAGCTCACTAAAGTTCCCCACACCCCTTGGTGAACTCTATGGAAACAAGGGGAAGACATATTTTTCATTTTACAACTAGTCTCTTTCTAGAGTCTTGTGCAATGGTAATTTCCCCACTGACAGTTATCCTAAAGTTCTACTGCGGTTCAGGACAGAGTCTAAAACTTGAAAGCAAATATCTCATGTATCTCATACATTTATCCTTAAATATAACTTGGGTGAAACCCTTCTTTTATAGCTATGCCTAAATAATCCACACATCTTCCCTAATTTATAGGGAATAAAGTGCTCAGTTACCCTGCATACCATATGTTCTCTGGGCACATATCGCTTTTTGAATGAGTTAGTTAGTATTCTTATGGTTCGAGCACTTTGATTGAAATAAAGTTGTAAAACTGCAATTTGTTTAGTTCATTTTTGTCATCCTAAGATTGGGCATAATTCTGTGGGAGTTCTTTTTCTAGCTTTATGCGTTAGAAGCAGAAACTAAAGTTTTGTAAAATTCACTTTCAAATGACTTCACCAAGGGGGAAAAATGAAACAGAGAAAAATATTAGTATGCAAGTAATAGAATATGAAAGAATTTCACACAAGGTCAGAGGTAGTGACCAGCAGAGAACCCAAATAAGGAAAAAAATAGAATTGGTGAGTCTGTATGCAAAGAGTTTTGATATTCCTAATACCTTCATTCCCATCTTGTGTTAAAAAGTATTCAACTAATTCCCTAAATATATTAATATATTAAGATATAATTTACTAGATAAAAATATCTTTCTCATTAGTCTCAAACAAAGGTAGTAAATTGGGATTTTTGTTCTTGCCTTTTCTTTCTCATAATCTCTCTAAGTTACCACTCTAAATGTTGTGTAATAATCCAGGTTTGCTAAACATTTTACCCACTTATCATGCAGCAGTGTTCAAATAATATTGGAAAAAATTTGCATACATCAATCACTCATGAAATGTCAGCAAGTTGAAAAAAAATGTTACACTTCACCTAAGAAAGATGGGCTTCCATGACAGCTGTGGTAATCCACAAATATCTAAGGAGATGCTGCAGTATCAGTGAATTGTACTTCGGGCTCAAGAGTGGTTCCCACATCTGCCGACCAAGGGTTTAGCTTCCCGGATCCTTTTTATTGTTATTATTATTATTTAATTATTTAAATCAAATTGTAAGAGTCTTATCTTCAGCTTCCATGTTTGTGAAGCACTGACAATACTTACTTTACTTGTATGGTTACATCATTGGTTTACACTAAAATGCTCTGTGATTCTTCTTTAAATAAAAATCATTATTATTATTTTTTTTTTTTTTTTTGTTAGGTGCTGGCTTTTGTTTTATTGAAACTTTTATTTACATTTCAGGTGTTTTCACCTTACCCCCTTTCCCCCTCACTCCCAGGAACTCCCTATCCCTTCCCCCTCCTCTTGCCTCTATGATGGTGTACCCACACCCACCCTCCCCAGAACCTCACCTCCCCACCCTCGAATACCACCCCCCACGATGTCCAGCCTTCATGGGACCAAGAATCTCTTCTCCAACTTATATATAGCTCACTTGCATATATAGCTGGAGCCATGGGTTCCTCCCTAAGCGCTCCAGGCTAGTCGTTTAGACATTGGGGGCTCTGATTGGTTGGTATTGTTGCTCTCCTCATGGGTTCCCATACCCTTTCTACTCCTTCAGTCTTCACTCTATCTTCTCTGTTGGGAACCCCATGATCAGTTTAATGGTAAGCTGTGAGCATCTGCCTCTGAATATGTCAGACTCTTGCAGACCTCTAAGGAGACAGTTATGTTAGGCTCCTGTCAGCATGCACCTCCTGACACCCACGTCAGCATCTACCTTTGGTGACTGCACATAGGATGGATACCCAGGTGGAATGGTCTGCAGATGGCCCCTCCTTCAGTTTCTGTCCTGCACTTTGCATCCTTATTTGCTCCTTTGAGTATTTTGTTACTTCTTCTAAGAGGGATTGTAGACCTCCCACCCCTTGGTCTTCATTGTTCATGAGCTTTGTGTGGTCTGTGAGTTGAATCTTGGGTGTTTCAAGCTTCTGGGCTAAAGTCCAATAATCAGTGAGTGAATACTATGTATTTTCTTTGTGATTGGGTTACTTCACTCAGGATGATATTTTCTAGTTCCATCCATTTATATAGAATTTACGAATTCATTGTTTTTAATAGCTGAGTAATATTCCATTGTGTAAATGTACCACATTTTTTGTATCCATTCCTTTGTTGAAGGGCATCTGGGTTCTTTCCAGTTTCTGGCTATTATAAATAAAGCTGCTATGAACATAGTGGAGCATATGTCCTTGTTATTTATTTACATTCTAAATGTTACCCCCTTCCAGGTCCTCCCTCACAGAGTTAATCCCACAAGTCCCCCTTCTCTTCCCCTCTGAGAGGATACCCCCTCCAACAGTGTCAACTAGCCCAGTTCCTGGGAGCTGTCAAAGACTAAGCCACTAACCAAAGGACACATAGGTGCTAGTCTGAGCCACTAGGCACATATAGAGTAGAGGACTGCCATGTCTCAGTGGGAGAGGATGCACCTAATCCTGTAGAGACTTGGTGTCTCTCCCAGGGAGCTTTGTGACTTTTAAGGAAATGACCCACAGTTTATTATTACACTGTGTTCCTGATGTTTATTTTTTCTCAATTGTTAGAATCTTTTCTGTGCTTTTTTTTTCTCTGCATTTCTATAATGTCCTTGGCCTTTATTCTTATGTTATTACCGCCTACAGTGTTATAGCCATTTACAACTTCATGTTAATCAAAACCGTGAATTTCAACAAAGGCAACAGACCTGCCTCATCTGTGACCATTTTCCCTTTGATCCTGCCATCTGAAAGCTTTTTATACATTCTAATTCTCTTCCATTTTAATAGCTCTGTGAAGCAGTACTATTTTCTTTGACTGATAAGATCATTGAAGGTGACCTGATTTTCTCCAGAGATACACAATGAATAAAACACATTCACCCATAAACTGAAACATGGTCCACAGAACGGGAAAAGAAAGCGCAGTCCCCCCCCCTCTCTTTCCTCTCTCTCTCTTCTCTCTGGTCCTCCCTCCCTTCCTCTCACCCTCCCTTCATTACTTTCCATTCACATAAGGAGAAGATGCTTCTCAGACATTATGATTATACATGCCTCATCTAATTATGCCGGCTGACTCCCTTCCTGCAGATCATAGATTTTGTTTGTTATTTCATATTATTTTGTCATAAAATTGAATAGGAAGATTTTTGTAAGAACAAATAGAATGGCTTGTGTTTGGTTCTTGCTTTGCATCCTTAAAGAGCTCTTATAATGCAAACATTTTAATATGAAAGTGGTCAGGCTGAGGCCATAGATTATTTATCCTCCGGTGTGACTTTGTGCATGTGTGTCACTGGGTTTAGTATTTGTGAGGCTTTTAGTTAGCAAGGTGACCTGCTTCTACTTAGGAATGTACTAGCCACAAAGTTTTCTACATCCTTATAGAGTTGTTCGTACCGTGTTAATGACTCATGGCTTAAACAGGTAGGCTACTCATGGGTGTGGAAAATTGATATCTGAGAGCATTTTATTCTGCTCAGTCAGGCTTATTCTTTATAAAGAATCAAAACAGTAATAACAATTACAAAAGAATTCTGAGTAAAATGTGCATTGTGCTTCACTTGGATCTTTCAACTGCTATATTGAGCCCTCTCTCCTGCCCACCACACCCAATAATAACCTTGCTGTTGCCACTTGTAATCAACAGTCATCAAAGAATATACTCTCCTTTAATTCCATGACAAAGCTTTTTGAAATAATCCTTTCAGTTTTCAAAGCTTCGTATATTCTATCTACTCAGTGAAGATTGCATAATTTGAAGATTTTCTCCTATTCAGATGTGATGCTAATGTTTCCTGAACTATTTGCTGCTACTCTTTTAAGTGGTTTGCTAAGAACAGTAGAAAAGCTTATATATTGTTTTATTGCAACTGCAAAAAGTAGGGCCAACATCTTATGATAACATGACCTCTTGGTGGAATATTTCTCTATCAGATTGGAGTGCAGCACTATCATTTGCCTTCTCCAAAGCCAATGGAAGCTTCCTGAAGTTTGTTTTCCCACACTGTCCTAGAGCAGTGCCTCATCTGGATGTGAACTTCAGTAAGGCTGCTGCAGACATGCAGTGATGCTGATATATTTTGAGTCATTCCATTTTATTCTTCAAAACCGTGTCGGCATCCTGCCTAAGGCTTCCAGAGATGTGAATATACTAAGGATTGTCTCAGCTTAGAGTATAACATTTATCAGTACACTATGTTATAGATAAGTATTTCCAAATAGACTATAGCCCTTTTCTCTAGATTTTTCTTATTTGTCTTTAACACGATATACATGTTATGTACAAAAGTGCATATATTATAATATGTATCACACCTTTTGTATGGGCAAGAAACTAAAAATTCATGAAACATGCCTGAATGCTTATAGTATAAAATTATATTTTAGTTCCAGCTATAAAAAGTGTAACGCAATTGAAATGTTTATCATGCACCTGTGAAGGTTTTTTCTTGCATGCCTAATGGTGTTGCATGGACAATTTAATTCCTCTCTTTTAAAACTAATCCTGGTGATACCTGTTTTCTCCCATAGAGTACATGCAAGAAAAGACCATCTCTCTAGAAACCCAGGTTGAATACCAAAAATATACACCATGAAATCCTTTTTCATTTTATTTATCGTGTTTTTGATTTTGTTTATATAGAAGCACTGGTATAATTTTATTTTCATATCTTTTGTCAATGATTTTATATATATAATTATATATATATATAAATTTTATATATATACATATATACATATATTATATATATATTTTATTTTTTTAATTTAGGGCAGAATAATTGCTTTTGGACAAACAATTATGGTTTGTTCCTGGAGAAAACTATTTCTACTGTCCTCAGCATACCTTAGTTGTCTGCAGTTGTTAAAGTTTATTCTACAATAGATTTCCCGTCTCACTTAGAGGCAGTGGACCATGCCAAGAAACTTGGTACTGTTGATGGGACTCAGAAACTCTGACATTCAGGCACCTACCTGGTCTCTACAGGATTCCTTACCTGAAACACATACCCACACACACCCCACAAGAACAGATTTCTCCAAGATAATGAGGTATCCTGATGGGTCTTGAGGGTTTAGCCAATAAGCTTCCCTTCCTGGACATTCCTTCCTACAAAATGTACTTAATCTCTAGTCCACCCTAAGGAAGGGGTATGCACCCATTTTCCATGATGAACAATCAATAAATGGTATGGACAAACATGGACAGTCTCTCTCATTAAGAACCACTGTGGGAAGCATGGAGAAAGCCTTCCACTACAGAGCCAGCCACCTATGTTTCCTAAAGAACGCTCATCTTCGATTCCAAACAATAGCAGCTGCTAGGCTAAGTCAAGCTACATTTCCCATAGCCCCAGCCCTGGGCTCATCCTCGCAGGCCTATGGGACCCTCCATTCTCAACTCCGCGTCATTTCCAGCGGACTGACTCCAGGCATTTAGGGAACCCCAGTTTCGGCCTCAGCCCGCTTCTTTCATCAGGGCTGAGGTACACATTTTTGGCTGCATTTTCCCACCCTGTGAGCAGTGTATTGGTGTTTCCCTCAAGCCCATCAGCTGATGGTGGGCGTAGGGTAAATACAGTCTAGCTTTCTGTGGAATGCGAAACCATACTTCCCATGTTAGAGTGTCTATTGGTATTGTCGTTTATATGCAGCCATACTGTTGAGGTATCATTGATGAAGATTCTCTGGTCCTCTGGTCTCACAATCATTCTATCCCACTTCAATGATGTTCCCTGAGTCCTATGAGCTGGAATTATTTATAGCTATATTCACTGGAACTAGGTACCCCATGATGAGGTGTACTATGCAGTTTGACTTATTTAGGTTTTCTGAAAGTGGTCTCCATCTTTGTAAGAAAAGTTACTTTGATGCTGCATAAGAGCTACAATTACCTAGGGATATGAAAGGATAAGTGTTCACAATTCAGTTAGAGATTATGATTTAGGAAAGTGTCAGTGATAGGTTCTTCTCTAAGATCCATGGCCTCTCTACATCTAGGTAGTTAACTAGGTTTCCAGTATAGGTGTGATTTGTTTTCTGCCTTAAGTGGCCTTAAGTCCTGTTAGAAGCTGTTGCTTGCCTCTGAGGTATATGTCACTATTTCACATGGTGAGATATCTTGGCATTCTGGCTATTGCTGTAATTTATAGGATATCCTACCTGGATAGGACTCTTGGTTGCTTCCCTTCCTTGGAGCCTTGCATGGTTCTCCTGATACTATTAAGGCTAGTCATAGGATGTTGCCTTTCAGGCCAGGTCTTTGGATCCTCCAAATCCAAATTATTGGAATAATTTTTACAGGGATATACTATCTAAGTGTCACATGGACCCTAACACTTTTTAAAAGAGTTAATATATTTTAAAGAGTTCATATAGACTACACTGTACCTACAAATGTAAAATTTAAGGGATAATATATGTATTACTGGCATTGCATAAACATTTGAGAATTCAAAAGAAATGCTTCAATTTACCATTAATATTATCATCTGAAAAAATAGGATGTGAGAAAATAAAGTTAAAATAGAATACCAAAGGCATCTGCCAAGTAGAAAATAGCATACACCAATTTCTTCTATTCAAAGGCACCACCATTTATTCAAATAGGTGCAGGGGGTTTACATTTTATATTGACAAAACAGTAAATTTTTATTAAAAAAAGTTTGTATTATAAGCATAAAAGTTTTTTAAAATCAGCTTATAAAGGTAGTTTATCTAGATTCTGGGATAAATGTACATTTAGAAGAACCTGTCACTCCCACCCCTACCTCCTCATGATTAGTTAAGTATCACAGCTTCCAAAGAACAGTATTTTGATCATTTATACAGTGGTTTTTTTTTTCCATTTTGTAATCCCTGTTGTTACATAGGTTCCGTGCAACATGAATACATCAGTTGAATGTTACCCAAGTGTTCCTTATTTTCCATGAGATAATGCCTCTTAGACTTGAAATCCTGATTCTGTTTCTGGCAACCTTCCAAGAAAACTGTTGTCTGAATCTCTATATTGATTTCCTGTTGCTACATGGTTGTATTTTTACAAACATAATGACACTAAACAAACATGCCATCTATGTCATGATATCTGTAGGTCAGTATTCTTGGCACACCTTCTTTGCTACAATTTCTCAACAAAAGCTGCAGTCAGATGTTGATCATGAGTGACTTTCTTTGAAGATTCCCCTGAGGAAGGATCTATTTCTAAATATATGGTATTGATGGATGGCAGAGGTCAGTTACTTGGATATACTGGATTTAGGGTCCCAATTCCAAACTGGATGGTGGTTGGGGAGAGCTCCTTTTCTCTTGACACATGGGCCTTCCTATCCTGCTGTTTGAATTTTTAAAATATTCAAGTTGCCATGACCATGAGAGAAAACTATCTCCAACATGAAAAGTCTGGAGTTCATCTAAACATAGCAGGGTGTATTAATTACCATACTAATCTCAGATGGAACATTGCTAAGAAGTGCAACTGTTAAAAGGTGATCAATCATGATCATGATTTTTTTGGCATTCATGAATAGATTGAGTTCCTCCTCATAGAAATGGAATTTATGAGTAAATTCCTTAAACAAGTTAAGCTCAGGCACAGTATGCACATGCTGAACTAACGTCTGTCAGCTTTCCACCATGTAATGACAAACAGTGAACTCTCTAATCATACACTATGGACTCCCAGCCTCAGGAACAGTAAAACATAGATTTTTACTTCATTATAACTTGTCCAGACTTGGGTATTCTGCTACATCACAGTAAAATAGACTCTACACATCACTGCCACTTTTCAATGTGTGGTTAGCTGTTAGTCAAATACTGTCCAAACTCCAAAATTCAGGATTAATTGGGAGTACACTAAGAATCAGGTAGGACCACTGTAAGAATCCTTCCACTAGAGTTCAATTCTATAGTTTCACCATTTTTTTAAGTGAAGGCTATAGGAGCACAATAGAAGCTAGCGTATCTGTCATTGGATATTGTTTGACACATAAACTGTAGAGTAGGGTACTACTTATTTAGGTGGTTAGGAAGCTGTTCGTATTATATGTCTTGCATGATAATAGAAATCATTGTACTTCACTAAGAATATACTTTGAGATGAGTTTGTACTATAAAGAGATCTCCTTTTACATCAATTATTGGTATTTATATATAATTTGTACCTATATTAATCCCTATTTGATGGCATCAAGAAAATTTAGTCTAAAATACTAAATCATAGCCCAAATTCAAAAATATTCTTGGTACAATATTGAAATAAGCCAATGACACAAATAAAATAATACTTCATCCTGTGACTATAGGAAAATATGTAAAGGGAGCTGAGCTTTAAAAATGGTTCATATACATAATCATGGGTGCAGTGAAACTCTCAGAGGGGGAGTTCAAATTAGATAGTCATATTGGGATATAAAGTTTCTGTTAACACATGAGAATATGGACTGTGTTTGGAGCATTACAAACAACTAGTGCTTGTCTTAGGAATAAGATAATATGCATTCAGTGTGAATGTTAAAGAGAATAATGATAGTTAAATTTAACATCAAGAAGCCAGAGTGTGGTGACACATGCCAGTAGCAGCAACACTTTAGCAACTGGAGCAGGAGTTGGGCCAGATAGAACGCACCAATAAAATTCTATTTCAAAAATAAGGAAACAAATTTGGATAAATTGATAAACATATAAAAAGAATGAAAATAAAAAGTGAATAGTTATAATCATTTTTGGATTAATTATTCCTTTATTATAGAAGCTGTTTCCCATTTCTCAGAACTTAACAGGCTCTGTCCTATATGATACAAATACCACAACATTACTTCTTTAAAATGTACTTAAGAGCTTCATGGGACTGGAGAGCTAACTCAGCAGTTAAGAGCATTTGCTGCTTTATCAGAGGACTCGAGTTTATTTTCCTGGACACAAATTGCCCTCTCACACACTGTCTGGCATTCTAGTTCCAGGAGATCTGATGTGCTTATATGGATTCTGTGGATATTGCACTCATGTCACACACACATACACACACACACACACACACAACACTAAAATAATCATAAATACTTTTAAAAAAAAAGTCCTCATGTACTCTTTGATTCTTTGTAAATTTTAAACATATTTGTAATAGGTTCTACCTTAGGGATTTTTATTTAAAGAGAATACTTTATACTAAATACTAAAGCGAAAAATTGTGTAACATATAGACAGAAAAAAAAAGGACAGTTCCAAACCACATTGGTTTCACACAAAGCTTTGATTTCAGAAATCCTCTAAAGAAAGGGTTCTCATTCGACGATTTAAAACATTCTAGATGAGAAGAAAATCTTGGCAATAGGAACAGCTCAGACTTTGTTTGGCATAGTAAAGGCCAATAAAAGTGCTCATCCGTGCTACCCTGGCACTTGGCCAGCTTCCATAAATAGGATTCATGATACCGATGAGGTAGTGCATGTAAAGCACTTACCAGAGGCACAACTAAATGCTATCGGTTAGAGAAGCTGTAGAGAGCTCAGTAAATGGAGCACAGGCTGAGCCCTGCTGCAAGACTCTGCTCTGCCCCTCTGCACAGCTGAACCAATTAATCCCCGTACTTCATTTCTGTCCTCTGTAATACTGAGTTATTAATAACTAATGAAGCTATTGTGAATATTATGCAAATGACCAAATTACTTCCTCCAGCCATTAAGAACTATGTGACTTAAAAAAAAAAATGAAATTTCCTGTTTCAAGAAACAGATATAATCTTACCAATATATTTTAGTACTTTATTACTATCATCTAACAAATAATAATTAATTCATCTACTAAATTTCAAATAGATGTATTTATGGTTTGACATAAGACACAGGATATTTTCATATGACAAAAGCAATAGGAAATCATGAACAATCTTGAGATACTAAGTTTAAGTAATACTTGGTGGTTGTCAGTACGTGTCCTGTAAATGATACAGTGATTTAAAAGAGAAATGTCCCCAAAGGCTCCCATATTTGAACCTCTTGATCCACTATTGGTGGCAGTGTTTGAGGAGGTTATAGAACCTTTAAGTGGCAGCCTTGCTGGAGGACTTGTGTTGCTGGGTGAGGGGGTAACCTTTGCCCCACTTGTAGTTCATTCTCTCTGTTTACTGAATTTGGGTAGCCATGCCTTCCCTGGTTATTATGGTCTGCCGTCTGGATCCATAAGACACAATGAAGTCTTTCTTCCATAAGTTGCTTTTGATCCTGGTACTTTAACTACAAGAATGGAAGAAACTGACACAGACGAATGATGTTCCTTGAGGGTCACCTGATCTTTCAGAGAGACATGCAGAAATGCATTTGTAATTTGGCATCATTGTCAACTCAAAATGCATTTTGAAGAGCAGCTTATCACAGAATGCGACGGCTCACAAAATTTATTTAGAAAAGAAAATCACCTGCTACCCTTGGGACATTTGGATAAACTTTCACCTGCCAAAAAAAAATGTTACTTTAGGTCAGAACACCCCAAATGTCAGGTCTTAGGGACTGGGAGGTAAAGTAAATCCAAGCGCAGTTGTTTCCTTTTCTGATCCTATCACTGGTGTACTTTTCTTTCTTGAGTATGCACTGTGAATTTGGGCCCTTTCATCTTCTATTTCCTGCATGTACAGCAAAAAGGGTCCGCTTTGCTCCTAATTTATGCTGTGAATGACAAAGATAAGCAGAAAATGGTTGTAGTGGGCTGTGCATTTGTGCTAGCAGGATGGAGAGCCTTTGCATGGTAGAGCCTTCTTGCACAACAGCTAAACAGCTAAATTCCGATCCTTTCAGAAGACAGTTGTCTATTCATGTTTCTTCTTTAAATTCATATAAATGGGTTAAAAAAATGGAAGAGATGTAATTAACTAACATGGCTTTATCCCCTCTCAGCCAAAGTTCACATCAAAGAAAATTTCCCATCTACAAACCTTCTGTTTCATGATACCTCCAAGGAGAACAGAAGCTGGGAAGTGAAGGCAATTAAGGAAAATTGCTAAAGAGGGGAGGCCAGTGTGTTTCCCAAATTGGGATTTCTACCCCTTTTTATCCATATGTAATGACTTGTAAAAAGTTTTGCTGTTGTTGTTTGTACATTGTGTGAAGTTGCCCCTGATAAATCCCAATGGTCCTTTTCCCCTTAAAGTGAAAGAGCTCCTCTGGGAGCTAAGTAAGCTGGCACATTGCCTGGTGTGCAACAAAGGACTTCTTTCTGTACCTGATACCAGCTCTATCGGTACATAAAACATGTTTCCCCCTCTTTCCTACCCTGTCATTCCCCCAGTCTTTCATTCCTTTGAGTCATCCATGAGGATGAAATAAGTTTGTGCCTGATGTACAAAAATCACTCTCCATAGGCACAGATTTTATTTCATCTTTTATGGAAAACACAGCTATAAGACCGTGGTGTCTGGCTACAAAAGCTTCTTTGCCTTCATCCAGTGTCCTCACATTATTTTCCTGAAGCAACTCTGTAGCTTCTCTTCTTTAGCTCAGCAAGTGGTTCAGTTTTAGTTTAGGGTTCTTTCTTTCTTTTTTTGGGGGGGGCAGGGGGGCTGGACAGTAGTAGAGAATTAGTAGCAGCCTAATAAGCCACAGTGGGGTACCAGGATTCTCCATAACTAGAGTAGGATACATAGTTTGTGAAGCTCAGGGTGAAGCACAAATAAGCCATCCTCTGCTTGTCAACAACAGAGCTGATTCTTCTCAACAAGGTACATTATGAAGTTGCAGCCATATGTACAAGATGCTGACCCTGCCTGTATAAGCGCAGACCCTGGGCACATAGATGATAAAAAACAACAATTAAAAAGAGTGAAGGTTAGTGTTCCCAAGACAAAGGTGCTGTATGGTTGGCCAAACAGTTTCTCTTTGATCCTGCAACACCCTAGGTAGTTTAACTATGGGAAAGCTTGTGTTGTACCACACTGCTAGTGAACAACTGTCTGTCTCTTAATGTCCACACACTAGCATTTCTTTGCTTTTTATAGCCTTTCTATACTGCACTTCGAATACATTCCTGTAAAGATCTCAACATCAAAAGCATTCAAGGTTCTTCTGTTATGATCTGTAAAATTAGAAAGCATTTTAATTTATTGGAATTCACAGAAATAGATTTTTCTTAAAGTCTATTTTTAATTATATTGGAAAAAATACAGAAAGATTACTTGAGAAATGGAAATATATGGACCTAGCCATTCCTCTGAACCCTTCATATATTTGTTTTTTTTGTTGTTGTTTTGTTTTTTAGCTATAACTATTATTGGATTACAATGAAATATCAATTGTAGGTTTTAAAATATATTTTTCTATTTCAAAGAACACATCACTGAAAATAAGAAAAAATATATTAACGTACTATGAAAAATGTATGCGGTCAATGACAAAATAAATAATCTCCCAATACAGTGACCTCTTTCAATTTAAATATACAGATCATTTCCAGCTGCCTGTTAGAAACCAGCAGATTTCCTTCTGCCCTTTGTTGAGGATAAGTTGTTACCATTGCCTTTTTTTTTTCTTTTTTTTTTATACCATTGCCTTTTAATGGGAAACTTTCAAGGTGTTTTTGTTTTGTTTTGTTATGCTTTGCTTTACTTCATTGGCCCAGTTCTCTGCTGTCTAGAGGTATCCTGCTTTTTTTCTGCACCCATTTGTAATTGCTTATCTGTCTAAACTATCACTGTTACTTCATTTAATCGGTTTGTTACAGACTGGCTAAAGACTCATTGTTGGCTTGATGATATATAAATGGTGATATGTGAAAAATACATTCAATAAACCAAAAGTCAATAGCCAGCATGGCTTGATTACAATCAAGCTAGATGTAGCCTAAGTTCATGCATTTATTCAAATATTATCAAAATCATAGAGTAGCTCATGTCTGTGTATTTTGGTGTCATAAGAAAACATAGAATATAGATCTCCTATGAACTGGTACTAATCTACATCTGCACTCCATTTACAAGTTTAGAACAATGTTCATGGCTGTTTAACTTACAATGGAGGATATTATGAAGTTACATATGCACTCAGTATGAAAAAATATATGTGACTGAATATTAATGTCTGGTAAGGCCAGACAATAAAAAGGACACCATCAACTATGACAAGAAAATATACTCCCTCAGTGTGAACTTCATCCTCTCAGTTTTCAGGTGAGTAAACTGGGCTGAGAACAGCAAGGCATTTTTTATGATTCAGACCCCCAGTTTCTAATGGTGACTACAATATCACATTCAGGCATAACCAACAGCAATTGGTTGTATCCTCAATTTGAAGGCTGGAATTTCATAATCAGATGATGGTTTGCTTAAACTGTGTCCTCTTCCTGGATTGTAATGCCGACTTCTGTCTCTATACCCCCATATGACAGAAGGTATGCCAGGTCTCTAGATCTCTTCGTATCATTGCATGATTTTTTTTCACAAGGACCTCACCCTCAGCCTCATCTAAACTTCAAGAAAGTTCTTCCAACCCCAATCAACCGTGTGTTAGGATTTGAATAAAAGAATTTTAGAATATCTAAACATTTCATCCCAAGTCTCAACATCTACCTACTCTATAGTACAATGTCTCTTTTGCTATTATGTGACAGTGATGCTCTTAGATTAAGATTGCCTCAAATTTCAAATTTTCATGTTGAGAGAATTATAAACAAGCCTCAGAAAATACACGATTGAGTTTCTGTGTCAGTATTATACTGAATCACACCGTAATCCAACTCTGAATGTATTTAAAAAATGAGGCCCTTCTTAAGGAGATCTAAACCAGTGCAAGAATTCCAGAGACATTCAGTCGTATCTATCACAAGAAAATTATTAAGCTATAAGAGAAAGGAGAATGTTGCAGGCATTATACCTCTGAGAACACAGCTGAGGGACAAAGGGCATGACCTACCAGTAAAATAGCTTCTAGATTGGCCATAAGTCAAGTCCAGTCAGCTCTCCTGATACTTGATTCTCTGTCCAGGGACTTCCTTCTCTGTCATACCTCATTGTCAGGGATCAGTTTTGCCAATACAATTTATTACCCAGGTGGTGGGAACTTGATACAAATGGAAAATCCCTTGGCTGTCTCCTCAAATTATTGTCTTCAGATCTGTTTCTACGACTTTATCAGTTTTAGTCTTCTCAGAGCATGCCCGTCATATGTATTTTCAGAGTGAGGTAAGGAAGTCACCACATGTGACATAATAAGAAAATACATTGATTGTTAAGTCTCTGATCCAGTTTCTAACAGTGAGCTCCTGAAAGTTGTATAGTTTCCAGAAAACTAGGGGGCTGAGAACATCTTCTTGAATACATGGTTGGGGACTCTGGTTCCTAATATGGAGTTTCTAAACATTTTGTGCAGTACATGTTAACCTAGTGAATTCAACCCTCTACCTGCCATAATTCTGGGCAGTATCAGAACCAAAAACTGTGGAACAATTGGCTTATGCAGATTCATGGAGAATTGCTTTGTGTGGAGAAGCAAATTCAGTTGATGTTGAAAACTGTGACTAAAGAACTTTTAAACTAAGACTGTTCAGAGGAAAAATCATTATCTCAGCACAGTGAGAGTATCACTTTGATTTTTACTCTATTGGACGCTTTCGGCATCTGCACCTCATGGAAATTTCCCACCCACCACCTCCTTTGACTCTTTTATTCAATCTCCCATTATCCTACTTTACATCCCTTCAAGTATCCTAATTTTTCTCAGGGACAAACTCATATAACAGTCCACTTTTCAGACAGAACATTCTTTATCCAGGCTATACTGAAACTTACAATGTATCATTCTACCCTTCTAGAGTCCTCCTTCTTCAATCTACATAGTGCTGGAATTACGACTTGTGTAGCCATGTCCTGTTTGTTGTCCAAAATCTAACGTGACCAGGTTTTCCTTGATTTTTTTCTTTGTTTTACTTGGGGGCAGGGGAGTTCAAAAGTTATCCATCAAACTGTGTCTGCTTTACCAAACTACATCATTCTTTCCTTTCTTTGCATCTGATTTTGCTTGGTGAATCTTACAGCTTCTTCATTAACTATGTCTTTTGGAAAATTTCTACCATTTTTTTTAAAATAAGAAATAAATAAGTTGTGTGTCGAAATGCATTTATATCTAACATTATGAATGTAGGAGCATAAGGTCTGAATGAATGTATAGCAACCATTTAAAGAGCAAGGTCTCAAATATACCTTCTTTGCTGCACAAATGTAATGAATACTATGCTCAGCTACCTGGATTTCTAATGAGCAGAAATCAGAAATACCTTCAGAAAAGTTTTTTTTTGTCTGAAATAATAAAGTATTTATGTTTTATTAAAAGTTCATATGTGTGTGTTGTGTATGTGTGTTTGTGCATGCACACATTCATCATCATACATATATATAATGCTGTTGTGTTCTTCCTAAAAATGGGCAGACTTTTAGAGGAAAATGTTATTAAAGACTTTGTTATTGTGTATTGATATCAGTGATTATAGTTACACAAACCTGGGTGGATTATCAGTTATTAACATGACATGCCTCTGGACAAAATCAAGAGCATGAAGACACTGTATTTCAGTTGGTTTTTTATAAGTAGAAAGAGTATTACTAAAAGTTTTCAAGTATATTATCAGGAATAAATTAATCAGAGATGTAGTCCCTTACTATGATGACTGATTATTCTGAACGTACATAATGGCATGCTCTATAAATTTCAAATGTGGTGATAAAAACATTTCAGCTCTATTATAATTCCTGAAGACCTTTGTCATGTATCTGGCTCACTGTTTATGGAAATTTTAGATAGTACATGACTTGTATATATTGTGTGCACATGAATATCCATGTACATTGCTTTATATTTCCTTATAATTTAGATCTAATATTTATAACAAATACAAGAGGAAAGTACCTTTCTATCAAATCTTCAAGAGTGTAGAATCAGTCTGTCTTAATGAAACACATCACACTATTAAGCTTCTGCTATATGAACAACTCAAGTAGGTCCAAGTGGCCAAATATACAAAGTAAAATTACCTATTAAAAGTCAAATAACTAACACGTGTAGAGCTGAATTTTCAAATTTATCTTTGTTGTCAGAGTCCATATTATTTATCTTAAGATGTAGTGTTTCCATTAGGCCAGTACTGGATGATCTAGATCACTTTCTGCAGCCTGATAACTGCTTGATAAACTTTCTCTCATTCATTCTGAATTTCAGCAACCTAAACCTGTAGTATTGAGAGGCACAGATTCAAATGATTTGGACTTGCTAACACAGTCCATAGCAGGTAGTAAGTAATCCCTCTATGTTCTTGACTATTTTGCTAGTGATCACGTGGTATATTATGGCTGATATATTCTCAAGTCAGTTTTCCCCCAGGCTTCTATTTTCTTGGGACTTTAATGACTCAATTTATAAAGTGGTATATACCAATGCAGCTCATCTGCTATATAAAGTAAAATATATTACTTTTGCTCTATTGACCCCAATCTTGTTTCCATATGAAGCAATTCCCCATGAAAAGAAAAAAAAAAAAAAAAAAAAAAAAAAAGAAAAAAAAAAAAAAAAAAAAAAAAAAAAAAAAAAAAAAAAAAAAAAAAAAAAAAAAAAAAAAAAAAAAAAAAAAAAAAAAAAAAAAAAAAAAAAAAAAAAAAAAAAAAAAAAAAAAAAAAAAAAAAAAAAAAAAAAAAAAAAAAAAAAAAAAAAAAAAAAAAAAAAAAAAAAAAAAAAAAAAAAAAAAAAAAAAAAAAAAAAAAAAAAAAAAAAAAAAAAAAAAAAAAAAAAAAAAAAAAAAAAAAAAAAAAAAAAAAAAAAAAAAAAAAAAAAAAAAAAAAAAAAAAAAAAAAGAAAAAAAAAAAAAAAAAAAAAAAAAAAAAAAAAAAAAAAAAAAAAAAAAAAAAAAAAAAAAAAAAAAAAAAAAAAAAAAAAAAAAAAAAAAAAAAAAAAGTAACTTTAAAAAAAAAAAAAAAAGGAAAAAAAAAAAATAAAAAAAAAAGGGGGGCCAGGAAAAAAAAAAAATTTTTTTGGGGGGTAAAAAAAAAAAAATAGGGAAAAAAGGGAAAAAAAAAAAAGGAAAAAAAAAAAAAACTTTTTTAAAAAAAAGGGGGGGAAAAAAAAAAAAAAAAAGAAAAGGAAGGAAAAAAACCAAAAAAAATTTTTAAAAAAAAAAAAAAAAAAAAGAAAAAAGAAAAGCAAAAAGGGAAAAAAAGAAAAAAAAAAGGAAAAAAAAAAAAAAAAAAAAAAAATTTTTTTTTTGGGGGAAATTTTTAAAAACCAAAAAAAAAAATAGGGTAAAAAAAAAAAAAGAAAAGGGGAAAAAAAAAAAAAGAAAAAAAAAAAACAAAAAAAAAAAAAAAACCCCGGGGAGGGGGAACAAATTTTAAAATTTTTAAGTTATAAAAAAAAAAAGAAAAAAAAAAAAAAAATTTTGGTTTTTAAAAAAGGGGGGAAAAAAGTTTAAAAAAAAAGGAAAAAAAAAAAGGGGAACAAAAGAGGGGTTTTTTTAAAAAAAAAAATTTCCCTTTAAAAAGGAAAAAAACAGGGGAAAAAAAAAAAAAAAAAGAGAAAAAATAAAAAAGGGGAAAATTTTTTTTAAAAAACCCAAAAAATAAAAAAAATAAATAAAGAAAAAAAGAAAGGGGAAAAGGGGTTTTTTTTTAAAAAAAAAAAAATAGAGAAATTTTTTTGAAATTTTTTTAAAGGGGCAAAATAAACAATTTTCAATTTTAAAAAAAAAACTTTTAACTTTTTTCCCTTCGAAAGGTTTTTCAAATGGGGGAAAAAAGGGGGGGGTTGAAAATTTTTTTAAATTTCAAACCCTTTCAAGCACCACTGTAAATAACAGTGTTGGATAGAATATGAAGCTTATAGTTCAAGAACCCTGGGCAAACCAATAATTTTATTGCATAAATGGTACACCACTGGCATCCAAGAATTTTCTATTTGGTACAGCAACAGAGATTTTCTTGAGTATGGTCAATACTTTACTCATCAAGTATACTTGTCATGCTTAATAATTAACAATCAGCTTTGGTATCATTATTGATTCAAAAAATTCATTCAAGAAAGAGTGAATCATAGTGAGAAAAATTTGTCATATCAGAAGAATACTTTTAAAACACCAGGAACCTGATGTTCTTCTTCCTTTTGTTTTGTGTATTGGTGCAGATGTCAACATGTTGTAACAATTTTGTAGTCATGTGATAGAGAAGGATAACAGACTGAACTCCCAGCCTTTGCTTTTAACTCTATTCTTGGCTTCTTGGTTCACCCCTTGAAGGAACCTAGTGTCCACAAACATTTTCAGGTACAATTCATATTTGACCCTAGGGCAACATTCACAGATGGTTGAGCTCATTCATTATGCATAAAATCTTGCTATTCTCACCTCTAGTGTAATCATATTTCTACCTTCTGTGTGGCTACATCACGGTTACTTTCTAAATGCCAGAGAACATCTATGCCAGATAATACAGCATTCAGGGATATCTTATATTTTTTTTCCTGTGATCCAAAACAGGAACTCACACAAAACTCCACTACAGCTAATTATCTCCCTGCCCAACCCCAGCACACTGGTTTGAAAAGGGTGCTTTCTTTCTCACAAAACAAAAAAAGACCTAGAGAAAGGTTGGCTTCTTACTGCACCATCTCATTTAGTGATGCAAACTTCAAGCTATTTGATCTTAAGAAAATAACTCTTAACTTGGTGACTCATCAGAAAGGATTTGTTTCAGATGGCATGGCTTAACTGCCTTTGGCATTTGCTTAGGCTGAACATTCATCAGAGACCATGGGCATTCTTTTTTTTCTTTAGTGTGATAGTCTCTGCAGAAACAGCTTAGAAAACTCAGTGCAAGAAGCCTCTTTTGGCATGGCTGGTGTGGAGAGCTGTGTATTTTGATTAACAGTTAGGGCTCTACAGTTGAGTGCTTTGGTGACTCTAGAGCCAGGCTGCTTATGACCCCAGCCAACTATTCTGCTAAAAGAGAGACAGTAGTGATATTGCTCTCTGTTTTTCAGATCTAAGACAAGGAAGGGTATGTGTGGGTGTGTTGACTGATTTTTTTTTTTTTGTTGTGTATTTTGTCTCTAAGCCTGACTGCCATAGAAAAGGTATTCACTAACTACTAAAAGAATATAATATTGGCATGAAGGTTGACTGGCACCAAAGTTGCAGAGAACAAGAACAAGTCTTATTACATTATTACATTATATATTCCTAGAAAGTACCTACTCAAGAGAGAAATCAACTAAAGAAAAAGTCATATATACTATGTACAAAAGAGTTGAAGATGAGTTTATAGGAAATATATGGAGTATACAAGTAATATATACAATCTGCAATTTGTGACATTTGTTTATTTACAGATCCATAAATGAACTTCTAAACTTTATTCTATGGTAATATCATATGTGCTGAACATTCTGAGAAAAACAAAAGTACCCTGAAAATATATTTTGCCACTTTGGAGTAGATGGCAGGTCAGGGCCCCTTATGTCTATGACAGCCATCTCCTGAGAGGGGAACCTTTAGGAAGTGAACAGAAGAGGTGTTCAGAGCACCAACTCTACCATTAATCCTGTGCCATTTGTGGACCTGTATACATCTCTGAAACCCTTGAGGGATGAAAGCTTTTTCCCTGACATAAGAGACAAGTCTGAGATGCAGTTTTTCATTGCCTGTTTCTGCCTGAGAGCCTCAGCTAGTTGTTTCAGCTTATAGACATAATTGGCCATCAGTCATCTGGGTACCATTGTTCATTGACACTTCAGGATCATCTCTCAGACATCTGAACAGCAAGGTCCTGGTTTCTGATTAATCTTTGACTGGTCATTGACTATACTGAAGAAGCTCCTGGTTAATGAGACCATTTGTGTCTAACCTCATCCATTTTCTGGATATACTAGGAGCAGAAGTGCCAGCTTTTCCCAGCACAGCCCTGAAAATGCACTAATCAATCAGTCTTTGTGATTTGCTAAGGGTTTCATTGTTCCAGTTGTCGAAATCAAATTGTAGTGAGAAGTAATAAGGGGGCATTTTTATCCCCAAGTCAGATATATACATTTGTTGAAACCTATGAGCCTCATACAGTAAAAATACATACAGAAGCAAATAGTGATATCTGAAGCAATTACTTATATGAGGCAAATGCACAGCAAGGTGGTGAAATAGAAACTGGGTGGAGATGAAGTCTGCATTCTGATGAAGATAGAGGTTTCTTACTTCAACAGCTGTGTGCCCATGAGCAAGGAAGATGTGATTCAGAAACTCAGACTTCTTACTACTAAGTGAAAATACTATTAGTGCTTACAGTATTGTAGAAATTCTGTACAATAACACTGAATATGCTGTCCCCGGGTTAAACAATGTATGGTGATTATATGGCAAAGCCAACCTCTCTCAACTGAAACTAAGAAACAATACACTTTTCTCTAATTCATATTGAATCATCTAGCTTCTATTGGAAATGCTGAAGTCAGGCTAAATTCAAAGAGAGAGAAGGTGAGCTATTTGCACCTGGCCTCTTGAGGCGTGTGCTTAGGCATGTTTAGATGCACAGTGTTTAGGTCAATACATCCAGAGATAATGGGAAGCTGGAAAGTAATGAATGACCTTTATACCTCCAAAGCATATAGTCTTTTCCTCAATAACATTGCCTTTGAATTTTACAAACAATAACTTGCTTTTTAAAATTATTGTTGAAGTGCTACCAAAACACAAAACAAATCAACAATCAGCATAGTACAGGCATTCTGAGAAACTTGAAAAACATTATGTATTGTTTTCCTCACTGAGGTACAATTCACATTTTGCTGGGGGCAGGGACCAGGCAGAGAAATAAAGGAATATTCTAATGATTGGAACAAAGGGACAGATTTATACCCTTCCATTAGCTTTCACAGGTTTCCCATATTCCATATTTCCCACAGAAGAGATTTAAAAACACACTAAGTTGCAGCACAGTGGCCAGTGGCTTCTTCTCTAAAACTCATGTCCGAAGAGAAGTTATGAAAAAAGGAACTTACTTCAGGTAGGTTTATTTCCAATTTTCTGAGGAGCCACCAGATTGATTTGTACTGGTGGTTGTATGTTTCCGCCCATTCTGCCCCATGTTCTGAGGCCACTTTGTCCTGGCCCGAGCTGCCACTATGGTCCTCAGGTCAGGGTCTAGCAAGAGAGAGAGTGGGGATAGAGGGGTAAGAGATTCGAAGAATGGCGACAAGATGGAGTCTCTCCCGTTTATTGAAAGGAAATCCTGGGTATTTATACCCTTTACCAGGTGCCTTGCCCTCATGGACAAGCATAGCTGAAGGCACTATGTCATGTGCCTTGTAACATGGATATCACATGTGCCTAGGTAGCAGTGTGGAGACCATGTGTGCCTTGCAGCTGGGGGCACTAAACAGCAAAACAAGATATGTGAGAAAAACAAGATATTTATCAGAGTGTGCTCAGCTGTTGTGGGTTGTTGAAAACAAGTCTCTTGTCAGAGTATATGGCTCGAGATGGGTGTAAGGATGATAGCAGGTTTCTGCTAGAAGTCGGCTCCCAACAGTTGTACCAGTTTGCAACTCTACCAGCAATGGATGTGTGTTCCTCTTTCTGCACATCTTCACCAGCATGTGATGTCACTTGAGTTTTTGATGTCACCCATTCTGATTGATAGAAGGTTGATTCTCAGGGTTTGATTTAACTTTCCTTGATGACTATGGACTTTTGAACATTTCATTAAGTGCATCTCATCCATTTGAAATTCCTCTGTTGTGAATTTTCTGTTTAGCTTTGCACCCCATTTTTAATTGGGTTATTTGTGGTTTGTAAGGTTAGCTTCTTGAGTTCATTATATATTCTGGATATTATTATTCTATCATATGTGAGGTTAGTGAAGGTTTTTTATTTCCCATTTGTCTTATTACCTATGTCTTTTCCTTATAGATGCTTTTTAATTCCATGAGATCTTATTTTCCAATTGTTGATCTTAGTACCTGAGCCATTGTAGTTCATTTTAGGAAATTTGCTACTGTGCCAATGAGTTCAAGGCTCCTCCCACTTTCTCTTCTATTTGATAACTTGAGGTATGTGCAATGTGATAAATATGGATCTATGTTCATTTTTCTACATGTATAGTGCCAGTTACACCAGCACCACTTATTGAAGATGTTTTCTTTTATCCATTGTGTGTTTATGGCTTCTTTATCAAAGATCAAATATCCATAAGTGTGTGGTTTTATTTCTGGGTCTTCAATTCTATTCCATTGGTTGGTATGCATTCTACCCAGCAGTTGGGGTGTAGGAAATGCCTCACCACTACTGAGTGTTAGGCTGGATCAAAATGCAGGGACACTATTCAGGGAGGAGGAAAATGCAGCCTAGGATGTAGGAGGTTGAAACTGGGGTTCCCAACCTCTTAGGCATCCAGTTGTAGCTGGAAAACCATACAAAGGAATCAATAAAAAAGAGTTCCAGCAGTGCTCTGAAACTCATGGACATACAGGTGCCGCTGGGTCTTAGGGAATTGGGAACGGAGTTAGGGGCTGCGGGCTGAGGTTGTAGATGAAGGTGGGTATGAGAAACTCAAGCTTAGCTCATTGGTATAAGTCCTTAGCGTAGCAGAGGATGTCTGCAAACGCAGATGGCCTTCAGCAGGAGACTTAGAGAGCATAACTTTATAGATGAAGGTTTCCTCCATGCTCCCCAGGGGTTCTTATTGAAAGAGACGGTCCTTGGCTTCAAACTGTTTATTGATTGTTCATCGTGAAAAATGGGTGCATACCAACTCCTCATGGTGGACCAGAGATTAAATATGCATGGAGAAATGTCCCAGAAGGGAAGCTTATTGGCTAAGCACTCAGGGCCTCAGAGGCCTCCATTAGCATAGAGAACTCTGTTCTGAGTTACTAGGGGAGTATGGTCAAGTGTTCCAGGTCAGGAATGTATTAGGGAGCAGGGAGATGCCTACCATCCCAGGTGGGTGCCCTGGTTCCAGTGTCTCAGACCCACTCAACCTTACTGACTTTCATGGCACTGTCCCCTGTCCCACATTCATTGATCAAGTGTCTGTCTCTGTACCAATACCATGAAGTTTTTACTATATTTGCTCTGTAGTACAGCTTGAGGTCAGAGATGGGTAATTTCCCCAGAAGTTCTTTTATTGTTCAGAATTGTTTTTGCTATCCTGGTGTTTGTTTGTTGTTGGGTTGGTTGGTTTTTCCACAGAAAATTGAGAATTGTTCTTTCTTTGTCTGTGAAGAATTATGTTGGGATTTTGATGGATGTAGCATTGACTCTGTAAATTGCTTTTGGTAGGATGGCCATATTTACTATGTTAATCCTACCAATTCATGATCATGGGAGATATTATCATCTTCTGAGGTCTTTTTTCATTTCTTTTTGAGAGACTTGAAGTTCTTGTCATACAGATCTTTCATTTGTTTGGTTAGAGTTATGCCAAGATATTTTATATTTTTTGAGACTATCGTGAATGGTGTTTTTTCACTACTTTCTTTCTCAACTATTAATTTTATATCCAGCCACTTTGCTAAAGTTGTTTACCAGCTATAGAAGTTCTCTGGTAAAATGTTTGGGGTCACTTATGTACACTTGAGCATATACCCAAAAGATACCCCACCTTACTACAGGGACACATGCTCCACTATGTTCATAGGGTCTCGTTTGTGATAGCAAGAAGCTGGAAACAACCCAAATGTCCCTCAAACAAAGAATGGATCAGAAAATATGGTTCATTTACACAATGGAACACTGTTCAGCTGTTAAGAATGAGGACAACATGAGTTTTGCAGGTAAATGGACGGACATAGAAAATATCATCCTGAGTGAGTGAAGTACATGCATAATAGATACTCAGCAAAAGTGAATATTAGCCAAAATTACAGAATAGCTAGGATACAACTTAAAGAAGTTTAGCAAACAGAAATGTCCAATTGAAGATGCTTCAATCTCACTGAGAAGGGGGAAGAAAATAATCGTGGAAGGAAGAGGGAGGGAGGAACCTGGGTGAAAAAGGGGATAGAAAGAGGAAAAGGGGAACAGGATCAGGTATGGGAGTAGGAGAGGAGCCCAGAGGGCCGGAAGAAGAAATGGAAATATGCAGCCTCGGGGGCTAGGAGATTGGGGTACCCTCTAGAAAGTACCAGAGACCTGGGAAGGTGAGAAACTCTAAGGACTCAGTGGGAGTAACCTTAGATGAAATGCCAGAGAGTGGTGAGAGGGAACTCGAAGAGTCCACCTCCAATAGATAGAAAGGGTTCCAATAGATAGAAAGAGGAGCAATGAGGTTATCAAGACACAGTCAAAATTTCTAACCCAGAATTGTTCCTGTCTAAAAGAACTACAAGGACAAAAATCTAGAAGAGACTGAGGGAAAGGCTATCCTGTGATCTTCCCAACTAAGAAATTCAGGTAACTGGTGGCAACCATGAAAAGAGGAGACAGGTATGAGAAGTCTATTCTTCAGAAATTCTAATGAGGATTATGTCACATTCAGATGGGCAGCACTTGAACTCAGATAGACAAATTGATTATTTAAGCTACTCAGTCATAGTGGCTTAAATAGCATCCACAGAACAGATACTATCTATTCATCTATTATTTCTCTATCATCTCTCTCATATCTTCTCTCTCTCTCTCTCTCTCTCTCTCTCTCTTCTCTGTGTGTGTGTATACACATACAGATTGTGTTTGTATTTATAAATATATGTGCATATATTTATACACACATGAATACTTAGATGGCTATTTTAAATATGAATATCTTCTGCCTATTTTGGACTGGTTCTGTTTGTTGGTTCTTTGAACGTGGATTTGAACCTGGATTCTGAGGAGGACAAACAAGAAGCACTGACTGCTAAGAACTGTGTTGAAGCTCTTGCTTACATCTAAAACATTTCTTTCTTTCTTTCTTTTTCCTTCCTTCCTTCCTTCTTCCTTCCTTGCTTCCTTCCTTCCTTCCTTTTTTTTGTTGTTTTGTCGTTGGTTTTGAATTTTTTGTTTTTGCTTATGTCTGTTTCCCCTTTCTTCTTGTCTATACTATTATTTGATTCTTTTGAATCATTGGTTTTTAGGAAAAGCTTGATAAACAACTTTATTCATAATACTCAAAAATAAAATAAATTACAGACAATATTCAATATCAATATTTATTCTGTTGAAGTCATTATCCTTGCTTTATATTGGAATCATCATGGCAAATAAAAATGAGGGTCTATTTTTTCGAAGGTTAAGAGTTGAAGAGAATTCTGTTTTAATCTCTTGGTTTAAGTAAACAAAAAGGCAACGTGTGTTTTTAATTCAGTTCTTTAGCTAGTAAGGATTGTGCCAAGATTGAGTCCTACAACATAGGGGGAATTGTGAGAATGGACTGTCTGTTATATTTCGATATAGCCATGGAAATGGTCAGGTCAAGATAGATGAAAAGCCAGGAATGTGGCACTTTATTCTCTGACATGGAAATTAAGGATAAAATAGCTTTGTTCTAACTCTGAGTGTTCTATGGCTAGGGGAAAAGAGGGAAGAGGCAGGAGGTAAGAACAACTACAGCAACAAAACCATCATCAAATTGGAAGTTTAAAGGCAGAATTTTTTTAATTGCTTTTGGCAAATTCTTGTTTGCCCCTGTTAGCCTCAAAGTTAAAACTCTCTTGAGTATGCAGCTAAGTTAGTGAGGTTACAAATGTGAATTAAAATACCTGGTTTAGCAAGCTTTGGATTTGTAATTTTGGTTATATTGAATTTACTTTGTCAGGAGCTCGGGATGGGGATGGGTATTCAGGTACTTTGCTGGCCTTGTGGTCTGAGGACAGCTCTCTTGCCTGTCCTCTCAGCATGTGGTTTTATAGAAGCCATGTATTGTGTACATGTGTGTGTGTGTGTGTGTGTGCATGATTACATGTGTCTGTGTGTATCTGTGTTATTTGCATCTCTATGCATGTACACATCTGTGCACGTGCAAGTAGATACCAGAGTTTGATGTATTATGTCTTCCTCTTTTATTCCCCATGTTATGGTACTGAGACAGAGTGGGTCATTTGCAGGGCAAAACAGGCTGCAACCTCCTTCCATTGCTTTAGATATAAATTAATGCTATTATCAAAGCACACCAAACTTGAATCTCTTAAAAATATTTTGTCATTTTAAAAATAGATATTTTTGATGAAAGTTAAGTTTTACAATGTCAATTAATACAAGAGAATATGTTTATTTTGCATTGTTTTTGGGAAAACACTACGAGTGGAAACTTTAAAGAGGCCTGAGAATAAAGATTAGTACTTGAGATGTGTATAGCATGTGCAATAGTGTAGGTTCAATGCTCAGTACCGATTATTTACATTTAATTTTGGAGAAAAAAATCAACGAATTAAAAGGTATTGATTTCCTGATAATTATTTTTAGTGGGCAAAGTCGAATACCTTTGAATTACCATTCTGAGGTTTGTAAATGATCTATATTGAACATTTATAATTTCTATAATAGGTAGAAATGAGCCTTAATCTTAAAATCTGTTATTTGTTTGAATAAACCATGTCCATACTAGTGAGTACTGCCATATACCTTTGTTTTACTTTTCTGTGATGAAGAGAATTGGAGGAAGTGTATGTGGAATAGAAAGAAAAGTAAAACATGGATCAGAAGGAGAAGGGAAAGCCTGATGCATCCCTATTCATGTAAAAAATCCTGACAAAATCTATGTAATATCTTGGAGATAATGTTTATGTTCAAATACTGAACCAGCAAAACATAGAAACAACAACAGCAAATTAGAGCTGTTGGAACCTTGAAGAATAAACAGAAATTTCCAAGGTCCTCTCCCACACAGGGAACAGTCTTCCTGCTCATCAGAGAAATATAACGATCTTTTGTTGATTATGAGTCTGAAAAAAAAATTTAAACCCGGTCTCTGTAAACTATCCCTGTCATCTAATGTTTATACTGGGGAGAAAACAATATAGCATAATGAATCAGAGGATGCTACTTCATTTTCTTATTTCATATTCGAATTCATTCTGGTATAATTATGGTGTTTATGAAGTTTAAAGTGATGTATGTAGCAAGAGAGAAATAGAGAGAATGCATGATCTGTTATGTCAGTAAGCAGCCCATTTCCAGATAGAAGACAATCTTTAAGAGCATAAGTAATATATGTTTTTTTTTTTATCAACCAACGATTATCATGTGTAAAAACAAAATATCTACATGATGAATAAGAAAAAATCGAGCTCTCTCTCTCTCTCTCTCTCTCTCTCTCTCTCTCTCTCTCTATATATATATATATATATATATATATATATATAATTTAAATCCAAATAAGGATGGCAATGGCAGACACATTTTATACTTAGAGCAAGAACAGCAATCACAAAATATCCCTCACTCCAGCAGTCTGTGAGAGAAGAACTCAGAAAGAAACAGGAAATTATAAATGAGCAGATCTATCCTTGGCTCTAGGCAAGATCCCTGAGACAGTACTAAGGAATGAGGTTACCAAACACCTAGAAAGGTATAAGCTGATAAAACTTAATCAGGCTAGTTTCACAAAGGACAAATCTTTTCTGACAAATCTGGTGACATTTTTGCCTGGCATAGAGGGCATTAAAAATGAGAACGTGACTGGCATGAAAGAGAATGCATCCTGAGAAGGCAGGAAGTGTAGATGACATCCATGGGAATGAGATGCAGCCGTGGCTTGTGATAGAATGCCATTTGGGTGACATGTAACCTCAAATCACTGACTTTGTTAAGACATTCATGCCAGCCACAAGCACCAAGAAACACAGTAGATGAAATAGCATTCTTAGCTGAGGGCCATGTTACAAAATTACATGTCTATTGTCTTCAAATGCTGCCCTCTGTGGTACATATCTGTACTTGGTCTTTGTAGTTTATTTAATATTTCCCCAGTTATTTATTCATGTTTTTGTAAATGTTCTGTTTTCCAATTTTTGTGGGCATATGCATTGGATTCAGTGACATTTCACAGATACATACATGCCCTTGTCTCCCAGAGCAACTCTTGGGCCATGGTAAAATCTGGATTATAATAATGGGTTTTGTGGGGTGTTGTAGCATCTTTAGTCTGGGACATTTTAGGAGAGTGCTTTTAGGTGCTTAGTATACTTGACAGCCTGCTGCTCTTTTTCAAAGGTTAATGTTGAAATGGTCTAAAACTGGGCAAGTAATAGGGTCAAAGACCCAGAAGTTCAAAAGATGAAATCCGAGTCTCCTGCTCAGCTACCCCACTGGGGTCAGTCTACAAATAGGCTTGTCTCTTTCACTCTAAAAATAAAAGTAATCAGAACTGAAACAGACACATACAAACAACTTGTCTGAATCCTGCTGTGCTTTTTGCTCATCTCTTTTCTTTATTGTATGATTTTTCTGCACTATTTCTCCATTTCCCCTGGTTTAAGCGAGGCCTGTATGTCTCAATCCAACAGTGATCTGGCAATTTCTTCCAAAGGACAAAGAAGAGATTTCTTGACAACAAACCTGTGTTTTATTATTGTTCTTGGGCTTTTGTTTTCATTTTTCAATGTTTAGCCATTTTCATTCTTAACATGTTCAACAAATAGTACTCTTAATTACATGTACCTTTCTTTCCTTTATCTGTATTATGATGGATGAAAAAGTCAGAAAAATGCCCCAAAGTCTCCATATCCCATATATACATATATATTGTATTTACAAAGTAAGAAAGAATTAAAGTCACACATACACACAAATACATATACATATACACATACACATATACATATGTGTGTGTGTGTGCATACATACAACATATATATTGAGGTTAGTTATAATCTTTTAGAAATAAGATGAATAACTTAGAATATCTGGTTGGAATAATATAATCACAATATATTTAAACATAAAAGTGAGTAAGAGAAGAAAAGAGTGATAGAAAGGTAACTATGGATGTAGTCAGTCAACCAAATAGAGGCAGAGAGAATATGGTTCTGCCAACAGCAGAATTAGAGAAAATTGCCTAAATCAATGAATAAACTAAGTCTAGAGATTGGGCATTTAGCCAGTGAGATACATGAGATCTACTGTTGCCATAAATCTTAATTTTTTCGTTGATGAATTATTAGATTATTTCCTCATTGTTCTAATACAATATCTGACAAAAGAAACTAAAAGAAGAAAAGGATTTGATATGTTGGATTGCATAGCACATAAAAGCACTTGCCACCTGATGATCCATCCTATAACCCATATGGTAGAAGAAGAGATCTGAGTCTACCAAGTTGTTTGTTGATATCTGCATGCATGGCATAGCACATAGCACACAACCACTTAAATTTAAATGGATGAATAGATAGATAGATAGATAGATAGATAGATAGATAGATAGATAGATAGATAGATAAACAGACAGACAGACAGACTAATGTAATAAACAAAGAAGAAAAATTTCTTTGACTCACAGTTTTTAGGGTCAGACCCTCATGATGGGTAAGCCATAGCCACATGAGCACGAGGCAGGTGTTGACATTGTGCTCATCATCAGGAAGCTGTGCAGGAAATGTTTGTACTCAGCTCACTTTTTTATTTAGTTCTGAACCCAGTCCTTGAGAGAGTACTACATACATTCAGTAGTACTCTCTTCTCTTTGCAGTTAAACCTTGAAACACCCTTATAGATACCTCTAAAGGTATCTTTGCTTGATGACTCCAAAATCATGAAGTTGCCAATGAAAATAAACAATCACAATTGCCATTAAGTTTGATGTGGTTTGCTAAAACCATAAGGGAAATGAATCCAGTGACATCCTAAAAGAGTGTCTTCTTACATGTCTTCCCCCCACCCTCTCTCTCTCAGTGTCATAGATATTGAAGCATACTGGATTATATTATAATTATTCCTCCTATCCATGTTACCACTAACTTTAGAAAACAGTGACACTTCTTAGCCATCTGGCTGCTTGTAGCTAAGCACTCTGTGGTCTACATTTTATATAACCTCAGGCAATTCAAGCTTTACATGATCTAAAGATATGTTTTCAGGCACCAAATCATGAATCTTAAATGCAAAAGAAGAGAAATGAAAGGGATTTGTAGTGTATTAGTTGAGGAAGAAATCAGCTAAATGTTGTGACTTGTACCAAGGAAAGTAAGGACAAAGAAGCATCTGTGCACAGCCTGTAAAGAATATTAGGATGAATTTATAAACAGAGGCAAGTTTATCATGGCTGAATCTCATGACATACGAATTATGCTTCATGGAAGCTGTTAGAAAAAATAAACCAATAGCCTAGTTTATCCACAAGGGAAAATGGTTAAAAAAATCTCAAGCTTTTCACTGGGCATAATTTATATGTTTTTGATGGCTAAGAATCATTTTTATTCTTAATAGTTTTCTTCTCATCACATTCTGGTGAAGGAGAAGACATTGGAAGGTAGAATTAATCAAAACAGTACACTCGACAAGGACACTCTATAATCTTTGTATGTCTAGATTTTAATCTTTTGCACATTTTTCTGGAATGTCCTATTACCTTTCATTGGTCTAAACATTTTCTAATTTTTCTGATAATCATTTATTTGACTGTTTCTTTGAAATCTCCCACATTTCTCCCCTTTTCTGTCTCACCTACTTTCAGAAGAGTGAGAAAAAAATTAAAAGATAATTTGACAAAATTTCAATATCATATGCAGTATGTCACAGCATGTTCTCTGATTGTAACTATGTGTAGTTCCTGGGTGTGACACCATGCATGCTGTCTTTATGTGACTAGTTACTCTGTCTTGCTTCTTGCTATTCTACATTACCCTCATACCTCTCTGTGGCCTCACCATTGCACAGTAAGGCAAAGCCAGGTCACCAGCTGACCCTTATCATCATCCATCCAGTTACTGTGTTAAGTGTCTGTATTAAGTCTGTCACTCAGAGCATGGGAACATGCTATAGATCTTCATCTTTGTAAAGTAATCCAAGATGCACTCATTTCTCCAATACAAACTTTATTTTTTACATCAGGATCTAGAGATCCATGTTGAATTATTTTTCCTTACTTACTATTTCCAAATGTTTCTTTATACTCTTTCTTAGCCCTGTTCCTTCCTAGAGCAATATAGCAGTCGTTTGCTTTTCCTACATTCACAGAAACATCTTCTGCATTGCTAAATAACATACTTTAGTTCTCTTTCATTTCACTTAACCTAGGATCTCTCTATGGAGCAATTAGCCTGTCCCTTGTATTGGAAACTCTCCATTAACAATAGATTCTGCCCATCACTAGATCAAGACCACCCCATCTGTTACTGGCTGTTCCTTGTCAGTACCTTTAGTGGTTCACATGGCCATTTTAGTTTTTAACTGTTGCTGTCTCTTAAGGCTTGACAGATATTTTTCTTATAGACACTTATCCTAATACAAGTATCTTCAACCAGTTATTCTCCCATGAATTCCAGGCTCAAATGGAGAGTACCATCTTAGCCACTTTTGGCAAAGGGTCTAATAGGAATCACAAACAACATTAAAAAATAAAACACACTTGGAGCTAGGGAGATAGCTCAGTAATTAAAGTACTTTTCTGATAACTATGAATTTGATCTCCGCAATCCACATAAAAAGGCTGGAGATGGTGGTGTATGCAAAGTGAGTGCACATGTACATGCACATACATGCCCATATATGCACACACACACACAGGAACATGTATCTGCTCTAACACAACACACACACACACACACACACACACACACACACACACACTTTTATTTCCTACTTATACACCTAACCTGTCTTATTATAGTGTGAGTATATTCCTAAATGAGGACATACTTACCCCTGGATATATCTGTTTTCTGAGGCTAAAAACACTGCTTTGTATTATCTTTGACTCACTATCTCTTCTAGGGAATCACAACTATTATTTGTCTCAGTCTTCAAAACAAAAGAAAATAAAACCACAAAAATTTCTGGGTTTAAGTTTATTAACCTCCACTAGAGGCATTCTGCTCTAAGCCCCTGCTGTATCACAATTAAATTATAGAAATATTTTTCTTTGAGCCTTAGGGTCTTAGCATAAGCTGTTTTTCTATCTACAATTTCTCTGCATACATCTTTTGATATATTCACTTTTAATCTCTTCTCTGATATCAGCAGATCAGAGGTAGCATCCTTCATCATTAAAAATATAAAATTCACAATCCACTCCAACCCAGATTTTCTATCTTGCTAACTCTCTCTTTCCTTCGAGTACTCACTGCAGTCTCATACAACATGCATTTATTTGCTGATTTATCTTATACCTCCTCTAATTAGAATACAAGATCAATAACAGCAGCAATTTTAGCCAGCCTGGTGGCTGTTATATTTCCAGCACATATCAAGCCCACTAATAAATGTTTGTTCAATAACTGCAAGGAAAAATGAGTAAGACTACTACTTTCTCATTTTCTCCCAGCCTCAGTGCCCCTCCATTTTCCCCTTCTTCTTCTCTTTAGTGAAAGACTCCAGTGTGCATACATGTCTAGATGCATCTAGCCATAATACCTGACTCAGAATCAACTTAATATTGTCTTTTTCTCATCCCTCATATCCAATCAGCTTTTCTAATTTGTTGGCATTCTAAATGCCTGAAAATAGCTCTCTCATCATTTTTGTTTGCTTCTTTCCTACTGTCAATGCCCAATTATCTCAGTGTTTTCAAATGTTGGATAAATAATCTCTCTGATGTGTGATTTCTCTTCCTTTATCTTTGTTGCAATGAATCAGAGATCTGATCATGTCATAATCCTTCATAAAAAGAACACTCCAGTGCCTTCTGTTTTCAAATCAGATACAAATATCTGTCATGTCATTTAAAGACATTCCTTCAAAGATATTCTCAACTGATTGTTACAATCCTGTATCCAGGGTTCTTTTAGCTTCTTATTCTCCAGGCTGTATGTATGTATGTATGTATGTGTGTGTGTATGTATGTATGTACCTACATACATGTATGTATGTATGTATACATATTGAGGAACATTTCTTTCACAACCTTTACCCAAGCCATGCTTCTCCACAGAAAATATTCCATATAATTTCTCTTTTAGAAGTGTTCATGATGCTATGCTTGTACAAACACATGGCTTAAATATTTCTTATTTTGGCATTCTTCCCTAAACTCTTGGTCAAATTAATTGCTTCCTCCTCTGGAATCACTTGCTTTTGGTATAATATTTACCTTGTAATATTGTAGTTATTTAATTATTCTCCTGTTGGCATTTCTTCCTGTGGTGTATCTCATAATGATTTAGAATGTGAGTTTGCAGCACAGATGGCTTAGGTTCAAAATTGGGCTCACAAATTCCACACAAGTTACCGAAGCTCTTTACTCATCAATTTCTACATCTTTACAGCAGAATTATTAAAATATACCTCAAGAGTCATTGTCAGGGCAATAGTCAAAGTTCATAGTCTTTCAATTTTAGCCTTGGCCTTTAAGTTGTTTTAATTTGATCTTTAGCATGAGTAAAGCCTATTAAGTTATTAATATTTTATACTGTCAGTTCACAAAGAAAATTCAGCACAGCCATAACTAATAGCTGTCAGTTGAATTTCCTTCTGGGTTCTAGCTTCTGCTGGGTTTTATTGCTTTGAGAGAGTAATAACAAAGCAAGCAACAATGCCTGTTATTATTCCCTTCTGGCCTAAATTGGAAGGGATTAATAAAATGTAGAATATTTAGTGAATGACCCTTATTATGAGTTGTTATATTCTTTGCTTTTTTTCTAATGATCCATATGCTTTTCATGCAGGTTTAATCTTCAACTTGCAAATCATTATGTCACCATACCCTACATGTCTGATCAACTGGAATGCTGATCTCAAATATTATAACACACACATGATATGATTCATTCTGCTGTAGTAATACACATAAGAATTCAATGAACTATTCTATAATATTAAAGTAAAAATTTCAACTATTATTTATCTCCCCAAATGTCAATTGCATGAATAAAAATTAAAGTGTGACCAGCCATGTAGATGTATACTTATTCTTCTTAAGATCTTCACTGTTAGCTTGAATGAAGATACACTGGTTTTATCTATGTACATTTGTACCTCATAGAGTAACCACTGATTTCAAAGCATTTCTTCAATCTAGTTAATGTTTGATGTCCAAGATATTTCAATTGATATTTGTTAACTATCTTCTAAAACACTTGTAGAACCTATTGTCATAAAACTATAATAGAATAATTATTCTTTGACTTGAAATTGAAAGGAAATAGATCCCAAAATCAGTTGCTTACCCAAGAGTTTACTACTACTGAAATATATTTGTGTGTGCCTAAGTGTATTTTGATTGTCTAAATTGACGGGTTTAGTAATAGAAATCTTCATCTCTATGTTTGTATTTTCCCCTAACTACAAGTCTTCTTCTTTATGTTATAAAAAATACCCAAACCTAAGTCATTTTCTAATGTTTTATTACTCACTAAATATCTTTTCAAGTTCAACTAGTTGGGGAATTATCTGTAGTTTTGCTTTCAATTCACTTTCTTGGTGTGAGACATGTCTCTACTAGAACCATCCTAAGTCTAATTTTCTCATATTTATTTTTGAATAAATGTGAGAACATTCTTGTTTTTCTCTTCAATAATAATCCTGATGAGCCTCCCATACATAAAATCCTTTGCATGCTACACATTGATTCTTTTACACAGTAAAGGGCCAGTTTATAGCTCAGAATTTTGGTTGAAGACTTAAGTCTTCCTTTATTTGACAAGTTCACGTTTAGGGACCTGATATCCTGAAATCAGTTTTCCTTCCTTTGTAAACTTTTTCTATCTTAAAATTTGATAACTTGCCTAGAAAACCAAGGGGCATTGAGTAAATGTCAAATAGAATATATAAGAGTGAGAAAGACAAAGGGGAAGAGAAAATGAGAGAAAAAGAAAAATGATGGATAGTGGGAAAAAACAAACACAGAGTGAGGAAGAGGAGACAGAAAAGAATGGTTATTCATATGACTTAAATTTTAATAAACATGTAATTGAACTAATCTGAGGTTGGATATTTTTAAGTGAAAGAAGTAGAATTTAGGCAAGTAAGAAATTAAGTATAGTAAAAACAAAAGTTAAGAAGAAGAAAAGTTTTTCAGTTGTCTAAGTGTCAAGGTATGTGCCCATGCCTTAGCCATTGCAATGATAACATGTCAGAAAAGAGAATGTAGGGAAGAAATATTTATTTCTTTCATTTTTTTATTAATAAGTTGTATATTTCTTCAATTATTTTTTACACTCTAGTCATGATACCCCTTCCAGTTCACCCTTTGACTGTTCCTCATCCCATTCCTCTTTCCCCACCAATCCTGTCTCCAAGATGTCCCTACCTCCCTCAACTCCACCTCACCAGACCTTCCACTCCTGGGGCCTCAAGTCTTTGAAGCATTAGATGCATCTTCTGTCACTGAGGCCAGACCAGGTAGTCCTCTGATGTATATGTGTCACAGGCCTCATATTAGGTGGTGTACACTGCCTGGTTGGTGGCTCAGTTTCTGACAAATCTCCAGGGTCCAGGTTTGTTGAGAATGATGGTTTTGATATGAGGTCTCCCTCTTCCTCAGGTTCTTCCAGCTTTTCCCTTATTCAATAACAGGGGACCCCTGCTTCAGTCCATTGATTGGGTATAAACATCTGCATCTGACTATTTCAGCTGTTTGTTGGCCTCTCAGAAGGTAGTAATGCTAGGCTCCTGTCTGTAAACACATGATAGCATCAGTAATAGAGTTAGGCATTGGTGCCTCCCCTTGAGATGAACCCCAATTTGGACCTGTCATTGAACTTTCTTTCCTTCAGTCTCTTCTCCATTTTTGTCCCTCAAGTTCTTTCAGACAGGAACAGTTCTGTGTTGCTCCTGGTTTTAACTCAACAAAACTGGAAAATCTGGATGAAATGCACAATTTTCTAGACAGATACCAGGTACCAAAGTTAAATCAGGAGCAAATAAACCATTTAAACAGTCCCATGACCCCTAAAGAAATAGCAGCAGTCATTAAAAGTCTACCCACCAAAAAAAGCCCAGGATCAGATGGTTTTAGTGCAGAATTCTATCAGACCTTCAAGGAAGACCTAATACCAATTCTCTTCAAACTATTCCACAAATAGAAAAAGAAGGAATACTACCCAATTCGTTCTATGAAGCTACAATCTCACTCATACCTAAATCTCACAAAGACTCAACAAAGAAAGAGAACTTCATAACAATTTCCCTTATGAATATCGATGCAAAAATACTCAATAAAATTCTAGCAATCCAAATCCAAGAACACATCAAAACAATCATCCATCATGATCAAGTGGGCTTTAACCTAGGAATGCAGGGATGGTTCAATATTCGGAAATCCATCAATGTAATCCACTATATAAACAAACTCAAAGGAAAAAAACACATGATCATCTCACTAGATGCTGAGAAAGCATTTGACAAAATTCAACATCCCTTCATGGTTAAAGTCTTGGAAAGAACAGGAATTCAAGGCCCATACTTAAACATAGTAAAAGCAATATACAGCAAACCAGTAGCCAACATCAAACTAAATGGAGAGAAACTTGAAGCAATTCCACTAAGATCAGGGACTAGACAAGGCTGCCCACTCTCTCCCTACCTATTCAATATAGTACTGGAAGTCCTAGCCAGAGCAATTAGACAACAAAAAGAAGTCAAAGGAATACAAATAGGAAAGGAAGAAGTCAAAATATCACTATTTGCAGATGATATGATAGTATACTTAAGTGACCCCAGAAGTTCCACCAGAGAACTCCTAAACATGATAAACAACTTCAGCAAAGTGGCAGGTTATAAAATTAATTCAAACAAATCAGTAGACTTCCTCTACGTGAAAGATAAACAGGCTAAAGAGGAAACTAGGGAAATGACACCCTTCACAATAGTCACAAATAATATAAAATACCTCAGTGTGAATCTAACCAAGCAAGTGAAAGATCTGTATGACAAGAACTTCAAGTCTCTGAAGAAAGAAATTGAAGAAGATCTCTGGTAATGGAAAGATATCCCATGCTCATGGATCAGCAGGATTAATATAGTAAAAAATGGCCATCTTGCCAAAAGCAATCTACAGATTCAATGCAATCCCCATTAAATTACCAAATCAATTCTTTACAGTTAGAAAGAGTAATTCTCAAATTTATTTGGAATACCAGAAACCCAGGAGAAACTATTCTCGACAATAAACAAACTTCTAGAGGAATTGCCATCCCTGACCTCAAGATGTACTACAGAGCAATAGTGATAAAAAATGCCTGATTAAAAAAAAAAAAAAAACTGCCTGATATTGGTACAGAGACAGGCAGGAAGATCAGTGGAATAAAGTTGAAGACCCAGAAATGAACTCACACACCTATGGTCATCTTATCTTTGACAAAGGAGCTAAAACCATCCAGTAGAACAAGGATAGCATTTTCAACAAATGGTGCTGTTCAACTGGAGGATAACATGCAGAAGAATGCATATTGATCCATTCTTATCTCCTTGTACAAAGCTCAAGTCCAAGTGGATAAAGGACCTTCATATAAAACCAAACACACTGTAACTAATAGAAGAGAAGGTGGGGAAGACTCTCGAACACCTAGGCACAGGGGAAATGTTCCTGAACAGAACACCAATGGCCTATGCTCTAAGAGCAAGAATTGACAAATGGGACCTCATAAAATTGCGAAGTTTCTGTAAGGTAAAGGACACTTTCAATAGGACAAAACAGCAATCAAGAGATTGGGAAAAGATCTTTACCAATCCCACATCCAATAGAGGACTAATATCCAATATATACAAAGAACTCAAGAAATTAGACTCTAGACAACCAAATAACCCTATTAAAAAATGAGGTTCCGAGCTAAACAAAGAATTCTCAACTGAGGAAATGGCCGAGAAGCACATAAAGAAATGTTCAGCATCCTTAGTCATCAGGGAAATCCAAATCAAAACAACCCTGAGATTCTACCTCACACCAGTCAGAGTGGCTAAGATCAAAAACTCAGGTGATAGTAGATGTTGCAGAGGATGTGGAGAAAGAGGAACACTCCTCCATTGTTGGTGGGATTGCAAGATGGTGCAACCACTGTGGAAAACAGTCTGGTGGTTCCTCAGAAAATTGGACATATCATTACCTGAGGACCCAGCTATATCACTCCTGAGCATATACCCAGAAGATACTCTAACATATAACAAGGACATATGCTCCATTATGTTCATAGCAGCTTTATTTATAATAGCCAGAAGCTGGCAAGAACCCAGATGCCCTTCAACAGAGGAATGGATACAAAAAATGTGGTACATTTACACAATGGAATATTACTTAGCTATTAAAAACAATGAATTTGATAAATTCTTATGTAAATGAATGGAACTAGAAAATATCATCCTGAGTGAAGTAACCCAATCACAAAAGAACACACATGGTATTTACTCACTGATTATTGGATTTTAGCCCAGAACCTTGAAATATCCAAGATTCAACTCACAGTCCACATAAAGCTCATAAAGAATGAAGACCAAGTAGGGGGGACTTCAGTCCTTCTTAGAAGGAGTAACAAAATACTCAAGGGAGCAAATGTGGATACAAAATGCAGGACAGAAACTGAAGGAGAGGCCGTCTGCAGACCATTCCACCTGGGTATCCATTCCATGTATAGTCACCAAAGGTAGATGGTGATGTGGATGTCAGGAGGTATCTCCTTAGAGGTCTGCAAGAGTCTGACATATTCAGAGGCAGATGCTCACAGCTAACCATTAAACTGATTATGGGTTCCCAATAGAGGAGTTAGAGTGAAGACTGAAGGAGTTGAAAGGGGTTCACGACCCCATGAGGAGAACAACAATACCAACCAACCAGAGCCCCTAATACTAAACCACCAGCCTGGGAGCACTTAGTGAGGGTCCCATGGCTCCAGCTATATATGCAAGGATGCTATAGGTGGGAGAAAGAGATCCTTTGTCCAATGAAGGCTGGACGTCCTGTGTGGGGGAATTCGAGGGTGGGGAGGTGAGGTGCAGGGGTGGGTAGGTGGGGGTAGAAGCAGGAGGGGGGATGGGATAGGGAGTTCCTGGGAGGGAGGGGAAAATGGGGTAAGGGGAGAACATATGAAATGTAAATAAAATATCCAATAAAAAATAAAATGAAATAAAAGTGTCATTTTCTCATGAAGGGAATGTGTGGCAGAACAGCTCACAAAATAGCATGCAGAATCGTAGTACAAAGTAATAGAAATACACAAAAATACAACCCAAGGATACATAATCAGTGACCCACTTCACCCAATAAGGCTTCATCTTACACAACACTATCATGTGTCCTTACTCTATTTAGATGATTCCTGCATTTGATACTTCTAGGTAATAAAATGCCACAAATACCCTTTTTGTTTTCGTAGTGTGTCTTTGAACTATAATAAAGTTAAAATCTGAAATGTCTCCCAAGAGCCAGTGTGTTCAGACTGTGCTACTGGTAAGCTACAGAATTATAAATGTGTTGTACCTGGTGGAAAGAAGTAAGGCCAATAGGAGCATACTCTCTGAAGAGCTATTAGGACCCTGATCCGTTTTCTGTTTCCTAGCCACCAGAAATTATACTGACATGGTGTATGATCACTTTGTCCAGTTTAAGCACATTATGCCCAAATATGTATGCATAAAGAAACATATTGTTGTACAATCTTTACAAAAGAAAGTTTTAATTTCACAAGAGCTAATAACAGTCAATAAATGAAGAACATTACAGCAAATTGGTAATGTGAGTGTTTCTTTTTGGAACTCATCTACTGTAAAGGTTTTGCCTTCATACTGAATAAAACACTTCTTAGAGTATCATTATAATCATAGGTGATTTTATAGTATGCATTATTTTCTGTACAATTATTTGATCACTTATTGTTACAGAAGCTCAAAATATCTACCCTTCTTATCCTGAGACATTCTTAAGGCAAAGTTACTTGAAAACTGTTTTGATTTCTTGAATTTGATGCTAGATCATCACAGATTTCCACTTTAAAAAAAAATAAGAAACCAGCATTATCTTTAAAATGATAGACAAAACAACAAAAGCTTGTTTTACTTTGTTTTGCTGTAGTATGAAAAATTTCTGACAAGCACATTAAAAATAATTCCTGAAATCCAAACTTTAATTCATCATTTGATGTGACTTTAAACTGTTGAAAATTCATAGGAGCCAGAGGATGAATCCTTATGCATTGCTGAGGACAACACCACAGAATGGCCAGCTTGGAAAGATGAGAAATCACTGTAGAACAAAAATTGATTCAAGTCATGCTATACAGTAAAAAGACATAAGGAAATAGAAAAGATCAAATTGAGTGATTGGGTCATCTCATAGGAAGTCTCTGACCCATGAATTCAGAGTGCAGATGGAAGAGATCATTCTGCTATGCTTGAGGTCATCTCTAAATAGTCAGTCTTTCCATGTGTGATATACTAATCTTAAGGTTCATCAGCAAGGGAAAGCTGAGACTCAAGTCTTATATCTACCTGCCAAGATGATCACAGGTTTTGCATTTCATTCCCCAAGAGGTACTGTGAGGTGTGAAGGCAGAAACCCTATCTACTGTCCTTTCCTACATGATCATTACTTGACCTGTAATGGCATTCTCTACATTTCTAGATTTTTGTTTGGAATACATGCATATGTGCTCTACAGAAGTTGGAGACATTAGCCTTAAGTTCCTCATCTATTGAACTGAAATGGCTATGTTCCCAAGTAGATCATGGGATTCATCATGGCATTTGGTGTATATAATAGTTATTTCAACACTGTAGTTACTCCTTCAAATGTAATGACTTACAAGGTCGGGGGTGTGACTCAGTTGGCAGACTGCTGGTAGCATGCATCAAACCCTAGTTCTGTCACAAGCAACACATAAACTGGGGGTGGTAGTTCATGTCTATCATATAATCACTGGTAAATGTATGCAGGCAGGACATAATTTCAGGGTATTTTTCCAGTTTGAACTACATATTGATTTCAGTGTTAGCCTTGACCCCATAAACATATTTTTCCTCGGGAAAAAAATAAGTTATATATAATCTACATTTGGAGTCTCTTAAGTTGGAACAGAAGTTTCATCAAAGTAGAAGTAAATAATTTAAGTACATCAAAAATTTTTATGAGTCTCTTCATACTCCAATATTTAGGAGATTATAGGACATTATTCTTTGTTGGGAAGTGATAGTAAGAAAATATTTGTTGAAAAATATTCTACCAAAAAGAACAGAAAAGCTGTTCTATATACTTATTATCTGAAGGTTGGTTACAATCTCGTTATATCTTTTTAAAATATTCACTCTTTATTTCTAAAAGAAAAAAATAATTATTACTTTTAAATATATTTTAAATCTTTGAGAATTTCATACATTGAATTTTGATCAAATTCTCCCCTCCAATAAATCCTTCACTATGTATTGCTATTCCATACCCACCCTCCCTTATGTCTTCAATTTTTTGATAAAAGCCTATCTAGTCTAATTAATCTTTCCTATAACTTTTGGGTCTGTAACCATCCAATTGAGTATGTTAGATCAATCAGGGATTCCATCCTTAAAGAAAAAGAATTGTATTGTTCCATGTAGATATCTACCAGATACCACAAGCATCTTAGCCAGGAAATGGGTTTCATTCTGACCTCCCTTTTGAATGCTGAGATTTTTGTCTGGCTTAAGCTTGCACAGGGATTTTTCATACTGCATTGGTGAGTTCTGGATTCAATGAGATATCCTGTGGAGATTGACCATGGCAAGCATCTGATATCAGTCACTTTCTCCCAGATGTAAATGTACACATGTATACAAGCACTGAACACATTTAAACAGGCATGTATTTAGCAAACACTCTCTAATTATAATATATATATATAATATAATATTTTATATATATATATATTTGCATGTGTGTCTGTGTGTGTATATGTGTACACACACACACACAGAAACACACACATAACAGAAATACATGCTTGGGATCCTAGCATTTGTCAGGCTGAGTAGGAAAAAGGTATATGAACTAGTTATAGCTAGTCAGCGTGCACAGGTGTGTATTTATTTACCACATTCCATCACTTTTTTTATTTGTTTATTTTACTGTTTGTAAACATTTTCACTTTTATACTATAGTCTATATAATAAATGTACTTTATTTTAATCCTCTCTGTATATAAATAAATGCCATTAGGTTTTATGTATTGTTGAAATGTTTGTACTCTTTATGTCTGATGCTGTTTGTATTCTCTCATGTCCAGGATATATCATAGTTCCAGGAGGAAAAGACCTTCAATTTTTTCTTTTTAAACTAGCCTTTGCCACAACCTGAAATATTATATCTAAATTGCATTTATCAGAGGGGAATTTGGAGGACTGGCATTATTGGATAGCTTATCCATCATTGTGGAACTGTTAGCTAACTGTTAAAATTGAAGCTTTTGTAAGTCTATACTGCTATGCCAAAGACAAATACACAGAAATTAAACCTTAAAATCACTATGGAAGGGATTTATTTTACTTGTGTGGAAATGTTTTAGATATATAATAGAAGTGAAATCAGTAAGTGGGTCCTGAAGAAAGAATATGAAGATTTTGATTTAATGTCTTCTCTTAAGAGATAGAAATTTGGAAAATATGTTCAAATTGCTAGATTCAATTTCTCATCTAAAAATAAAAAGAATTATGATAATAATGATGGTGGTGGTGGCTGTGGTGAGTAAGATCATAGCTCACTGGCTCTCCACTTGCTTGTAACTAGCATATCATGACATAATTTATAAGAAGAATAAGATTAATACCAAAACAATCATAACTAATGATGTCATGAAAGTTGATCATTTCTGCTAAGGCTGCTTTGATTCAAGGTTACAAGCTTTTATACATTTTCTCTGCTATCTTTCCAAATGAGTAGTTTGCCTTACATGGTAAGATTTGGATTCCCTGGCACTATACATATAAGCTTGGCCTCCTATGAATGAGACCTAATGCCAAACTTATGGTTTATAATTCATTCTGTGTATTCTCATATAAAGACAAATGCATTTCCCACCTGTAAATCAATTCTTCTTCTGCCTTTCCCTTTGAGTTTTTCCCAAAGTATTTCTGTCCATTGCACTGACATAGGGCTAAGCAAGGGAAATATCCAACCATATTAAATGTAGGAGCAGGGACTCTAGCAGCCTAATGCAACATGTTGCAGCCTCTGAGCATAATAAATGAATTAATGCAAGGAAAAAACAGGGTAGGTGTCGGTCAGAATGAGCTGTCCAGTACTAATCAAGTTATTACATAAAAAGAGAGAGCAATTGAATGAATTTGGATTGCAAAATGTTTTATTTGGGAAAATGGTTAAATAGAATAAAGGATTAGATGATTAATCCTTGTTAATTGCTTAATTATGTTGAGATTTTAGAGGAATACTCTTTTTTTGTTTTGCTTTGTTTTGTTTTCTGTTTGCCCTTTATCTTCTTTTTCTTTTTCTATTATTTAATCTTTTTTTACAATCCAGTTTATTGGAAATTAAACTAGTAAATATGAGGTGAAAGGGGTGCCATTCACAAAATTATACTAAACAGTTAGAAAATAATTTTTAATTATTTTATTATATTAATTTTATTGATTACATATATAATGATTTGTATTTGTATACCTTAATATTATACATTATATTATTTTCCTTCTTGGTAAGGCAATCTTGTTTCTGCTGCTTCACTACATAATCTGGCCTAGATTCAAATGTATTTAAAGTTTTCACATGGATTCTGGGATTCAAACTTGTATCAGCCTTGGACAGTTTGAACATTTACCTGCTGAGCCCTCTAATGAGGAAAGAAAAAAAATGTTTTTATAATTCTTGAAGAATATTCTCTAAGTTCAAGCTTGGCAATACATAACATTTTAAATTGTGTAAAAGTGAGATTTAAATCAAGTGTGCTCTCAGCCAGAAACAAGTATCTCAATGAATATTTTCTTTTTTATCCCCAGGTGAGGTCGTTTCAGCCGTCCTATTTTTATCCAAGAGCCACAAGATGTCATTTTTCCTTTGGATTTATCTAGATCTGAAATTATTCTGACTTGTACTGCAAATGGATACCCTTCTCCCCATTACAGGTAAAAAGCTACTTCTCTGAACCACTGTTTTCTCTTTTGTGGCTGCCGTAATAACACAAATAAGGATTCACAGATGTACCCTACATATTCAGAATAGACCTCAAGATAGTGTTTTGTCCATTCAACTTTATCTACAAAACTCATATGAGCATCTATACATCTTCAGAACCCCAAATGCATTCATTAATGCTGTAATCTAGGCATTTTTCAGGATAGCTACTACTATATATGTCTGTTGTTTATTTGACATTTATTCTTGGGATTAGTGGCAGGCAGAGCCATATGTACCCAGAGATGAGAAAGAGTGAAGAAAACACAGTAATATAAGAAAACAGAAATGGGGAGGGGGGGAGATTTAGTTTCACAACTTGGAAAACTATGAGCTTATTTCTGCATTCAGCAGTACACATCTACTTCAGTTTAAGGATAGTGCCTCAGTTTCCTCAATACAATGACTATGAAACTAGACTTCTATAAATAAACAATCAAAGTAAAAACTTCAACTTATATCATGAAATTAAATTCTGAATCTTTCCTAGCAGCTCTCACAAAGCCAAAAGCACTTATTATAGAAAAACTATGTTGAAGGTAATTATTTACATCCGAAGGCCAAGAAAGAATTTTTATTACAAAAAAATGCTTGTCTCTCATACAGAATTTTATTTTTAAAACCTTCATTTGTATGTTATTTCAAATTGATCTGGCTTTTCTTACATGTGTCTGTCTAAAGAAAACATTTGAGCAAGGATACTGAGCCTTCCCTGGGGTCTTTGTAATATCAGGAGCACAATACATTGATGTAATCCAAACTTTTAGGAAAAATATTTTAAAAAGAAAAATAATAATTTTCTCCTTTGATGTTCTTCAGCCTTAAAATCGTTACAATGAAATAAAGTAAAGGACATGGAAGAAGGATGACTGTTTTGTTGTTGATTGTTTTAGTTTTTCTTACTTATACAGTTGCAGTGTGGGTAGAATTTAAAGATGTATGAATTTGTATGGGTGTAAGTTGTATTTTTATATGATATGATGTATTGTTGGTAATAACTGTATGTAGTACATATGTAGGAAGAAAAAATAAAACATCAGAATGACATTTGGTGATTTGGATCTTAAAAGAATTTCCCCAAAGTGCTAATTTTAGACACGGAATGGAATTGACATGCACAAAAAGCAACAATTAAGACAACATTTAGCAAACTGGGCTTGCTTTCCTGACTTACACATTCTAATGAAATACAGCCTGCATCTATATAATTACCAGAAGAATTAGATCAATTATTTAAATGGACAAAGCTAAAACCATCTCTGCATTAGCTTGCAATTTGTAGGATAACTTTCTCATCATTCATTCATAATAAAAATGTTTAAAAGCTAAACCTTTATTTCTAAATAAGTTCTTAACCCAATTCAAGTCAACTGATTAGGGAAGACCAGTCACTTTTCTAAATCATTTTGTTCAAATTCAGGCTTTTTGTTACTTATTTTGTTACTTATTTCAAAAAACGAAATGTCTTGAGCTTGAGGAGAAGGCTTAGCAGGGAATACCATTTGCTGCTTTCATAAAGGACCAAGTTTGAGTACTACGATCCATAGGGTGCTTTGAAACAGCTTGTAACTCCAGTTTGGGAACTCTGACACCTTTTTCTGGCCTCTGCTGGCATTGTAAACACAAGGTTCATAGCATATGTGTGACACAAACCACCCTTACACATAAAGAAAGCATTCTTAGAAAAATGGTATTACTTGATTTAACCTATGATGATTAATATAAAATAGGATTAATGCAGTTTTTCAGGGTCACCTCATCTGAAAGCATAGCTTTGGTGTTTGAAAGCTAATTCAGTTCATCATAGATAAAGGTAGTTTCTAGGCAGTGTTAAATGTCTATTTTTTAAGTTTGTTAAATACAACTTAAATAGGTAAAGCACATTTTAAATGCTTATTTTCCTCCAATAATTAGAAAAGTGGTTATGAAGACAAATTTTCAGTAGCATCAACAAAGACATTAACGAATATGGTTAGAAATTCTAATAGTGATAAATGACTTATGTACCTCAGATATTTGTGAACTAGAAACCTAAAGACAAACAATTTAGCTTCTTATTTCTAATATTTATCAAGTTTTTCAATAGATCCCTAATATTACATAAGAATCTCATGGGTTACAAGCCTAGGAATGAGAAAAGAATTAAAATTTTAATACCTAAATATCAGACTCAGACCCAATTTTCTTGATAATAAAGCAAAGGGCAGTAGTATTTCACACATTGTATTCTAGAAATACAATGTAAAGGTTTAGTCTTCATGATGACATTTCTGTTTACATTAGTTCTTTTAATTTGTTTGCTTGTTACAATTTACTAATTACCATATTAGACTTAGATTATTTGGTAGAGTTATACTAGATCAAAGGTCTTTATTATTATAGAGTTCAAGTAGAGACAAGTTTATTTAGGGAAAATGAAAAACAGTACAAGAGACTTAAAAAAAAAGTAATGACAACTCTGTCCTACAATTAACCCTAAAATGATCTTTTTTTGGAGTGAGAACATCCTTGAATAGTAGTTTAAAAAAAAGATAGAAAGAATGGAAGAAAGAAAGAAAGAAAGAAAGAAAGAAAGAAAGAAAGAAAGAAAGAAAGAAAGAAAGAAAAGAAAGAAAAAGCTTATAAAGAAGCCATTCCTATAAATGTTATGTTTGTTGTTCTATTCAGGATCATAGCACCAAATTTATTCTATTTTTTCTTTTTTCTTCTGAAATATATTCTTACATTGGTTCTTCTGTGGAGAAAACAAGTTGGTTATATCTTTTTTGTTGTTGTTGTTTTGTAACTTTAATATAGCAAATGGATTCTCATGGGAGGAAATAAAAATCTTAAAAGTAGTTCTGTGGCAATAAAGAGTAATTTGTGTAAAGTCATATTGAGTGAAATAAATAGCTTTATCACCAATAGCACAATTAAAGTCAGAATACAGGAAGGGGTGCTTGTATAGTTTCAAAACCCAGGAAACAAATGAAATGATAAAGTTGAATAAGGGATCCTTGCATATGGAAAAGAGAAGTGGGTCACCCAAAGCAAATGATAGGAAAGCATTACTTATAACTAGAATCTCTAGGAAAATAGGATAGCAGAGAACTTAACACCAAAATGTCCTATTTGAAAAAAGAGATTAGCACACAGATATATTATTTCTGCACATAATGCACTTTCTCTCAAACAAAAGAACTAGGAACACTAGTGATGAGTTCTGTTACCAGGATAGAATAGATCTGTTGATTAAATGGTAGTCTCTCATAGAAAATAGAGTCCATGAAGTCTTAAGAGATCTGTTCTCTCTTCATAAATTTCTCCATGTCATAATGTTAATGCATTAATGTGACCAAGAGAGTATATATTGTAAAAGTTTTATAATGGATGGACACAAGGATTCACAGGACAGTAATGACAGAGCAGACAGGAGGACTCTTTCCATGGAAGCAACAGCCTTCAATTTATTCTGTAAAGTGAACAGTCGACAAACTTAGAATGTAGATTTTAGTGGTTCCCGTTAGTGATCGAGGAATAGGCTAAGATGTGGTGCTTGTAAGTAGAGCTTAAAGCAGAGAACTGATTTGTTAGACATCACACTCAAAGGCATGCATGGATGAGCAGAATTAGGGTAGCAAATAGATCCCTCTAGCCAAACTGTCCAGTCTGGTCTCAACTACTTAACTGTGAGAGTTAGTCTCCAGGAAAAGGATCACATTCCAGTTCAAATTCATCACATCTCCTAGAACTGATGTGTTAGCTCCTATGCTTGAAAATATTCACTCAACACACATTTTCTAGTTTGTATCCTAGAAACATTCATTCGGATATGTAATGTTATCAGTAAAGTATGTCTGACAAGGACGTGCATGAAGTGCAACTATTTCTCCTTTTATTTAAGCATGTTAATTAAGATAAAGCCCACACCCAGGGTTAAACTCCTATTCTATATGCACAGTTTAATAATAATTGCACCATAGTGATTAGAATGATTGCGGGGCTAGTGTGAAGAATTCATTTGCTGCAGCTAAGCCAACAACTTTGAATTTGTGTTGAAAAACAATTACTGTGCTTAATTAGGAGCATGTAATGATGACAGCAGTTATTTCAGTGATTGATTCCAAAATTAAAGAGAGCTGGCAAACTAAGTGTGGTATACCCTTCTCTTGGAGATGATAGAGAAAACAGAGGTCTGAGACCATGGCCTGTAAGCAAATTATAAAAGACAGGTTTACAGGAAGAGCAGGCCTCCCTGTCTTGAGACAGGCCACTGGGAAGAGAAGTTTCCTGCTTTCTCTCTCCTAAGAACTCACATATGAATCAGTATATACAAATTACTATTGGAAAAATGGGGAAAACCCACGCTGTATGGATGGATTCTTGATGACTGATATCTTCATTTTATTAAAAAGGATCTTGTCACATACAGAAGGTGGGTAAATCATTTTAGATTTGAGAGGATTGGCTCAAATCCTCTGATTGATTTGATATCTGAACCATGATTTCCTGTCTTTACCAGTGTGGGGGATTAGCTAATGCTGTAGTTCTTTTCTATTTTAGTAGATATTAGTCAGATTTTCTCCAATGAATCTGTCGCAGTGTCATCCTCCAAATCAATAATATTCAAAATAACTTTTCAGAATGCCATTCCGTTCTCTCAATTACCCACCCTAACAAAACATCTCGAATATAATTTCACTATGAATAGAAGAATCACAGCAAGGCAACCATATGCCCTAAACCTATGGTTTGAAGAAGCATTTGGTGTTGGGCTAAGACAAAGAACACTCAAGAGGTACCTTCTCAACCCATGGCTCACAACCCCTTCAGAGGTCAGGTGGCCCTGTCATAGGGATCCCTAAGATCCTTGGAAAACACAGATATATTCAGTACAATTCACAACTAGGAAAATTACAGTTATGAAGTAACAACAAAAATAATTTTATTCTTTGGGTCACTGGTCCACTAGAACTGTATTAAAGGACTGGAGTGTTAGGAAGGTTAGAAGCACCACCCTAACGCCTGGAGACCATTGAAGAAGCAGGAGATCTCTCTCAGCTTCCACTTGCCCTTCTATTTTTAGTTAAGGACAAAGTATTCCTTTCGAGGTCACTTCCAGAGACTCTAAGCAAAGGACTTATCTTTTCCCAGAGAAGTGTCATCAATGAGAGCATGAACAGCTTGTCCTTGTTAAGTTCTCACAGATTGTGAGCATCATCTCTTACTTGCTCTCCTTTTTATCCTGATCACTGGAAACCATTAATTATACCCAGTACTAAATATACATGTCTCTCTGTATTTGGGGTTTTGTTTCTGTAAACTCTAATATCATGTAAAGACTACAGTAAATGTCTGAATATGTTCTAATATATACATATCTACCTTCTGTTATGTTCAGCCATAACCTTAACAGTGGGGAAGGGGAAGTTTTGCTGTATTCTTTCTGTATTTTTTCCTCCTGTATAAATGCTAATTGTGATTCATTATATTAAATACATATTCCCATAAATGCTTTACATGACAACATGCAACTTTCAAATTTGAGATAAGCCTCATTAATGTGCAATGCATATAATTTAAAATATGAAGTTGGAAGGTGTCCAATGAGAGAAATAACTCTAGCAAGAGTTGGTGATTGTATATTCATAGATCTCGAAATGACCAAACGGAGACTTCTCGAGCTGTATGTACATCCTTCTAATACTGCTAATGCCCATATTTAGATAGATTTAGCTTAGGCACCGAAGAGTTGGTTAATAGCTGCACTGAGAGAATTTGACTTCTCAAAAAAATGTTCTCAGTTCAATTCCATTGATCTACCTGCTTGTCTCTGTACCAATACCATACAGTTTTAACACTATTGCTCTGTAGTACAGCTTGAGGTCAGGGATGGTGATTTCCACAGAAGTTCTTTTATTGTTAAAATAGTTTTCGCTATTCTGGGTTTTTTGTTATCTCAAATGAATTTTCAAATTGCTCTTTCTAACCCTATGAAGAATTGAGTTGGAATTTTGATGGGGATTGCATTGAATCTGTAGATTGCTTTCAGCAAGATGGCCATTTTTACTATACTAATTCTGCCAATCCATGAGCATGGGAGATCTTTCCATCTTCTGAGATCATCTTCAATTTCTTTTTTCAGAGACTTGAAGTTCTTGTCATACAGATCTTTCACTTGATTGATTAGAGTCACACCAATGTATTTCATATTGTTTATGACTATTGTGAAGGGTATCGTTTCCCTAATTTCTTTCTCAGTCTGTTTACTTTGAGTTGAAGAAGGCTACTGATTTGTTTGAGTTAATTTGTTGAGTTAATTTGTCTGAGTTAATTTGTTGAGTTAATTGTTTGGTTAATTGTTGAGTTAATTTGTTGAGTTAATTTGTGAGTTGTTATCAGGTTAAAGGTTTTCGGGTGGAATTTTGGATCAATTAAGTATAGTAACAAATCAACTGTAAATAGTGATATTTTGATCTTTTCCTTTCCAAATTATTTCCCTTTGACCTCCTTTTGTTGTCTAATTGCTCTGGCTAAGACTTCGAGCAATACTGAATACTATATGAATTCATGAAAGTTTTAGGCAAAGGAATGGAATTAGAAAATATCATCCCAGAAAGGCAACCAAATCACAAGAGAAACACATGATATAAATTCATGATTAGTGGATATTAGCCCAAAAGCTCAGAATACCCAAGATACCATACACAGACCATATGAAACTCAAGAAGAAGCATGACCAAAGTGTGGTTGCTTCAGTACTTCTTGAAGGAGGAATAAAACACACATGGTAGCAAATACAGAGATAAAGTGTGGAGCATAGACTGAAGGAAATGTCATCCAGAGACTGTCCCACCTGGGATCCATCCCATATACAGTCATCAAACCCACACTCTATTGTGGGTTCCAAAAAGTGCTTGCTGACAAGGAGCCTGATATAGCTGTCTCCTGAGGGACTCTGCTAGAGCCTGACAAATACAGATGTGGTTGCTTGAGCTAACTATTGGATTAAAAATGGGGTCCCCAATGAAGGAGTTAGAGAAACACTGAAAGAGATGAGGTGGTTTGAAACTTAATAGGAAGAACAACAATATCAACCTACCAGAAGCCCCAGTGCTCCTAGGGACTAAACTACCAACCAAGGAGTACACACGGAGGGACCCATGCCTCCAGTAGCATATGTAGTAGAGATGGCCTTGTTGGGCATCTGTGGGAAAGGTCCTTGGTGTCTGTGAAGGCTCGATGCACCAGTGTAAGAGGAGGCCAGGGTGGGGAGGAAGAGTGGGTGGGTAGGGGACATCATCATAGAATCAGGAGGATGGAGAATGCTAAAGGGGTTTTCTGGGAGTGGAGGAACTGGGGAAGAGGATAACATTTGAAATATTAAATAAAGAAAATATCCAGTAAAAAAAATTCTCAAGCTGCATTTGTTTTGCTAGTGTATAATTTAAGGTTAGCTTTCTTAACGGCCATTGAAATAGTTTCAAGGTGATTAATTTTCCAAGTGGCAGACTTACAAAGACAATCACATTTTGAAACTGTCAGGATCTTATTGTTTTGCTATCAGCCTTGAATGGGTTTTTCAGACCTTTGCTGGCATTCTTGGTGCTGGGTGCAATGTAGCTTTCTCGGGTTTCTCTCTCTAAATCATTTCTGACATTCTGTTTTGTAGTGTCAATTGTGGGGATTCAGGTATGGTATACATTATTTGAAAGTCTCCAAAAAAATAGATGTCAGAATTATTGACTGATGTCAAATTTTTATTTCTCATGTTAAGAGTTCTACTGCCTTTCTAGTTTCATGTGAGTGAATGTTTGTAACTTATAATGGGTAGAGACCTTCCAAACAATCTACCAGTTTGTATAGCTGATCTCCGAAAGTTGTAGATGCCAGGCCTGATAGCATAGGCCTGTAATCTCAGTTGTGTGTAAAGGAATACAATAGGATTGCAAGCTCAATGCCAGTCTGTTCTTTAGAATGTGTTTGGAGTAAGATCGGCAACTTAGTAAGAACATGTCTCAGAATTGACAGGAACCTGATATAGCTGTCTCCTGAGAAGTTCTGCCAGAGCTGGACCAACACAGGTGTAGATGTACAGAGTCAAACATTGGACTTAGCCCCGGGACCCCAAAGGGGAACTTAGGGCAAGGACTGTAGGAGTTGAAGAGCTTTGCATTCTCATAGGAATATAATAATATCAACCAACCAGAACACCCCTCCCCACCAAATCTCCCAGGGACTAAACCATCAACCAAATAGGGGTACCCATGGCTCCAGGTGGTTATATAGCAGAGGATTGCCTTATCTGGCATCACTGGAAGAGGAGCCCCTTCATCCTGTGGAGGCTTGATGACCCAGATAGGGAATTGCTAGATCGCTGAGGCAGGTGGAGGGAGGGGGGAAATGGAGCTTATGGAGGGGAAACTGGGAAGGGAGTAACACTTGAAATGTAAATAAATAAAATAACCAATAAAATTAAATAAAATAAATAAAATACAATACAATGCAATACAATACAATAAAGCAAGCCTATGGATGTAATCCAGTGGTATAGCACATAGGTACAGTGTGTGGTCTTAGGTTCAAACCCCAGTATTACAAACAACAGCATATTTTTTGTCCTTAATCAAACTACTACTGAGATCATCCCACAGGTAATCATGTGTTTTGTTTTTGACTGTTTGTTTATTTTACTCTTACAGGAATTCAAACATTATTATATTTATGATAAATAACATTCAGTTCTTTATATTGCATACGTAACTTTATTTCTCTTTTTATTCTTGAAGGTGGAAACAGAATGGTACAGATATTGACTTCAGCATGACTTATCACTATAGGTTGGATGGAGGCAGTTTGGCCATCAGCAGCCCCAGAACAGATCAAGATATTGGCATATATCAGTGTCTGGCCACTAATCCTGTGGGCACCATTCTGAGTAGAAAAGCAAAACTGCAGTTTGCATGTAAGTTTGTGGAAAATCCATACTCAATATGTCCTGGAAAACAGTCTGGTGATGTATCCACATTGGGCCAAAAGTACAATGTACTCAAAATCCCATTGAAATCAAGTGGAATTTTATGTGTATAAAAAGTTCTGATTGTGCATTTTACAAATCATGTTCCAGAGGATAATAGAAATATTTTTGTTTAGGAGAGCATTTTTCTTACTATTTATATATATATTGTGAAGTATTCTTGGAAGCATCTCTAAAAGTGCCACATATCAATATTAAGATGCATATAATATCGCTGCCTTTTCTTTCTTTCTTTCTTTCTTTCTTTCTTTCTTTCTTTTCTTTCTTTCTTTCTTTCTTTCTTTCTTTCTTTCTTCTTTAACAAGCTATTAGTGTGAAGAGCACAGGAAAGAAACCCAGGGCAGTGGTGTCATGTGGGGCAGGCTGATGTTGCTCTGGGAACAGTGATCACACACACCCTCAGTGAGATGGAGGTGGGAATAAAGTGGTTGCCACAGGCAGGCTTTATATTAACTGTAACAATGTCCAGCTGCATCACATAAATGTCATCCAAGTAATTACCTTTGTGACATTTGGGGACATTAGCAGATGAACAATAGACACTGCTTCTTATATTCTTTATATATAGTGTTTCTAGGGACTAAAATGCTTCCTATTGGATTCAGTGAAAGCCTTGTTTGAGAGTAATTATGGTTCACAATGTGGACAAAGTAGAAGGCTTGCATTTCCCTCTTGTATAACTCGCTGCACTTAGATAAGTCAGGGAACTAGAAGGTTAGCTGCATCCTTCTGGGAGCTCATGGAAATGTCTGTGAGGTCTATAACTTTCATAAAATAAATTGAAAGATTTTGTTAAGAAATGTGTGTCCCATGCCATCCTGGATAATAGAACTTTAGTCACCTGCAGATATATGAATTAATAATTGGGTCTATTTCTCATTGTAGTGCTTATGGTTCCAAACTTATTCTGTGCCAGAGATCCCGTGGTCTACACAGGTTGCAGGGAATTCAGTTTTTGAGACAGCCCTGCATTTGGATGCATATAAATCATGGTTGCAGTTGACTTCTACATTGAAGAATCACTTGAAAATAGAGCAGTGAAAAAAGTATAGACACATATCCTACAGGAATGTGCAGTGAAACAATCCCTCTCTCTCCTTTTTGGAAGGTAGATTTCCCTAGAACCATAGAATCAGATTATACACTGGCAAATTCCAAAGGGAAGTCTATACATCATATAATATGCATTTGTAATGCTCTTGAGTTTCTATTGCATGTTCTATCAAACATCTGGACTTTGCATAATGAAATAGACTTACAATGCCACTACTTGGGTGCTGAGATTATCTCCAACTAAATAAACTAAATAAATCCTAAGTGTCTACATAACATGTGCTTTTATAGCTGCATATTTCTTCTTCTTAATTGCTTGCATTTTATAAAATGCTTTAAATTATCTCTATGATTTTGTATTTTTTATTTTTTTAATTTGCCTAAAAGAAATACTTGCATCTAAAACTTTTTCCAACTAAAATATAATTTAATGTTCCCCAAAAGGAAAAATACAAGTAAAATTAAAAGAAGTTAATTTTTTTTACTTGCATGTGTGTGAATGTAAGGGCCTTCATTCATATAGATGCTTGAGAAATGATATCTCAAATTCTGTTTCATTCTTTTCTAACCCATATTTATATACATTTACATATTTCTAATTACTACTGTTTCACAAATTTATGTATAGTTTTCATGGATAGAAATCTCTTGTTTACATCCAAAGCTTTTTTTTATTTTGTCAAAGTTTATTTTGTGTTCTTATTTGCATGTGTCAATTAAATAACATAATAGCTTTTAATTTGAGATTCATAAATATGTATAAAATACATTTTGATCATATTTACTTCTCCATTCCTCTATTTTGTCCTCCCATATCCCCGTTGATCCCTTTTCAGTCTCAACTAGTCCACTGTCGGCTTTAAAATCTTTGTTTATAGATTTCATTATGGTTGCTTACACAACCTATAAATCTTCAGGAAATGGTGCTTTAATGATAAAATTTTGATGTGTCCAATAGTGGCCACATCTTGCATAGGAAATCATGACTCATAAGTGTTCAAGAGTTCTGAAGACAGAAGTCCAAAAGTTCTGCAGTCAGAAGACAGCATTGCATAATTCTCCACCTCTTCCACTGGCTCTTACATTGTATTTGTCCTCTTTTCTATGATGTTCCCTGAACCTTTCAGGAGGTGTGATACAGGGGGTTCATGTATGGCTTGGAATTCAACAGTCACATAATTCTCAACACTTTTATCATTTATGAGTCTTTACACTTATTCCTGCCCACTTCAAACAGTATGGCCGAGAAACATGGCAGAAATACATATCTATGGGTATAAAACTGATTAATTTAAAGAAACTTTGTCAGATACATCATGTCCACTTAACAAAACAGCAGCAGGAGCTTCCTCACAAAGGCCTGTGATCTCTTCAGCCACAGTGGCTTTTCTTTCCTATGTAAGAAGTCTCCATTTCTATTAGTGAGTCATAATTACCAAAACAGGCCCAGCAGTATTAATGCAGTAAACACAGATTGCCTAGCCATTCAGTAGCATTGCCCATAGGGTCCACTTTGTGGGGTCCCATGTGATAGGGTATTATTATCTAGTCCTTGCTTTCCCCCCACTCCTTATCTATAATGTGTGTGTTGAGTAGGCCAATAATAATAAAGTCTGATATTACTATCAACCCTATTTTATAGACTAGACACTTTAAAGCCTAATCAGATTGTAGCTTTTCTCAGGATATATTGTTGACAAACACATTTTAATTATATTTACTTAGAAAAACCAGAGCTTATAAAATGAATGCTCTTGATGTTTAATAATAAAGACCCTTTACAACACTGTCTAGATAAGTCGTGGGAACTGTTCTTTTTCTTTACGTCAGTTCAACATGTTGCAATGATTCTAAATAAATGTAGCAGTATATATAATGGGTGTTGTAGCTTATGTCATTATAAAAATTTATTTATATTATTACTTCCGCTATGTCCTTCAGTTCTTATTCTCCATGGAATAGTTCAGTAATACATTGCTGCTCATTTTTCATTTGCTTCTTGCGACTTTTCAATTCATTGTAAATTGAATTGGCTTTCTTGTCAATTATTTTGTAATGTATTATTTTCCAACAGTATTTTTGTCATCACAGTAAATCTAAACAGCCAAGCTACTAAGAAGCTAACTCCTAACCGTGTGCATTTTACTTCTTTTATTCTATACATTTATTTATTTATTTATTTATTTATTTATTTTATATTTTGAGAATTTCATACTGGAAACTCAATTAATCTTATTGATACAAATCTCTGCCCCTGGGTCATTTTGTGGAATCCTAAGAAATACAGAAACCATTCACTGTAAAATTGTTAGACTTTTGATATTGCATGTCAAAATTTGTCCAAATGTCCTACTTATGCAAATTTCTCTAAGTTACATAAGTTATGCATAAAAAAATGTTTGAATTCGGGTGAGTTCGATTGTCTTTTTGGAGTTTCTTACAGCATTGCTTATAAACACTTTTCTGGATCTAAGTTCTCCACATGAGCTTTTTCAGGTATATATGAGGTAACTGGTTACTTTTGTTTGTGTCTTTTATCTTGGTCTTGAAATTCTGATGGTATATCCTAACTTTTTATTAGATATAGCCTATAATTCCTCACCTTATGACTTATAATGAATCCTTCCTAATAGTGTGGCCAATGTTTAAAAAAAAAAATTACCTGTTATGAAATAGGTCAAATGTGTCTTAGCCCTTAACAAGTCAATTCATGTCTCTATTTTTAAGGCATGTCTTAAATTATCTGATCACAAAAGCCCCTGGCAAATGATAGAATTCTGACCTATCATATACTTAGGCATATTCTGATTTAAACCCTAACCCCATGCCAAATCACCCAAAATTAACTGAAAAGAAAATTTCATACCTTATCACCTCTTGTCATTCATTCCAGAATTTTTATTGATAAATACATCTTTTGTCAATGCTTTGAAATTTCTTTTATTTCTCAAGGACTTTGGTAGGATAGGCTGCGTGTGGGTTTCCTTCTTTCATGTGCATATTACTGAATTCCTCTGTGGAGCATTGCACTCTAACTCTGCTACTTAAAATATTGTCACTGAGAAATTGAGATAGGTGTTTAGGATGAAACCTATAATTTTGCTAAGCTATGTTTGGGAGGCTTTTCATGAACTCTGATCACGAAAACAGACACTTAACATGAAAGTCATGAATAAAACTTTTTGATTATGTATATTTTATATTGAATCATGGATGATATTTCAAATACATGGCTTGTATTGGTGCAGAATGAAAGGCAACTTTACAAGTCTTCTAATTGACTGTAAATTTAAATTTAGACATACTTAAGCATGGTGCTAGGTCCCTAAGATAAATGGTAGAATTACTTCAGGCAGATGCCTTCTATTTTAACAGAGCAAACAAATGATCCTTTAAGTAGAGGTCTAAACAAAATAACACAAAAAGAAAATAAATTGCCTATACATAGTAGATACTTTTGAAACTTTTTAATGTCAACTATCTTGTCCCTAATAATAAAGCCTCTGATAGGTTCAAAATTCTCATTTTACTTAGGTAGACAAAATATGATTTGCCTGAAATCACAAAAATAATAAATGTCATGATTAATGTTCAAACCCAGGAGTGGAATATAATATTCCCTGCTCCTGCTCTCTGCATTTCCTTGAAATGATTATAACGTGAAATAAGATGTGGAATTACAGAAACAAAAGAGTACCCTGAATAGGGTGAAGGAAGTTTGAAGAAGGAACAAAGAATACCATCCTATCCAAAGGAGGTGTGGTTTAATTTGAACATTGAGATAGAAGTTTTTGTTTCCAACACAGAAACTAAAGGAAGTGTAAACAGGACCACTTCCTGTAGAAGGGGCATGGAGGGAAGGAAATGGCTGAGTATGGTAAAGGGACAGAAGGCTGGCATTAGGAAATGACTGCACTTCTGGGCTGAGACTAAAAATTAATTTGGTTCCTCTTTATGAAATGGGTAATTTAATTAGACTGCAATTCTGAAGAAACTTGGGAAAGTCAAAGTACAATGCAGTGGTCCATAGGCATCAAGGCAAACCACCTTCTTTAAAAGGTCAGTATGCATTCAATATGACATTGTGCACAGTGTTAATTCATGTGCAAAAGTGTGTGGTGACATTGCCCATTTTACATAAGGTTGATAGAGGATTGGATATTTAATATATACAGAGCAGAGGGCAAGGACAATAGATAGATTGTTGTGACAGGAATATAAAAAGGCAGGCAGAAGCCTAGACCTGTACTGTTAACAGGACAAGATTTGTATTTTATTATTCATTCTAACATCAAGAATTTGATTGATGTCCAGAACTTTGAAGTTGCTTATAAAAGGCAATTTGAAATTCACCACATGATTTCTTTGGATATGTTAGCTTTATATATTCAAATTATTAATACAAAAGTTATACATACTTATGGGTGTTCCAAGCTTTAGTTCATTTAATGTACAAAGGGAGATTACACAATTCTGCATCAAATAGCACGGCTGATTTTCAATGCTTCAAGGTTAACATGTAATAACAGTTCATTTTAAAGCACCATAAACATGTAGTCATTTACAACCAGCATCATTTTTCCAGAGGAATGCAAAAGGGTTATACCCACCATGCCATTCATCACCGTTTTGAACCTGTAAACTATTCTCAACTATATTTTACAGTTAAAGAAATTCAAGGTGATACAATTATGTTCCTTGCCCAAGGTCACTCAAACTATACTGGTTCTGAATTTCTACTGTGTATATCTTCAGATTTTCTAGTAATTCATGTTTATTTTGAAAGTAGGAGTATCATAAATCAAAGAAACTCTGAGCTGAAAAAGTAGCTTAATAGGTAAAGTCTTGCCTTTTTAACATGAGAAGCTGAGTTCAAACGTAAGAATCATATAGGGAAAAAAAATAGCAGCATGTTATGACACATTCTAACAATAAAGAAGCAGAGACAAAGTGATCTCTGGGCTTTGCTGGACAGATAGCCAAGTGTACTTAGTGAGTTCTTGGCAATATCTCTGTCTCATATAAAGGTACAGAGTGCCTGAGAAATGGACACTCAAATTACCCTGACTTCCATATCAACAGACACACACCCACATAAGCATTCATCTGTATACACACACATTTAAAAGAATAAAAAAAATATATCATAATAGTGGAAGTTTTAATGTAAAGGTCTTTTACTCCTTAGCTAAGAATTTCAATGTACTATGTGAACTTGAAAATGCTATATATCATTATTTCTCAAACTAGAGGACTCTTAGACTGATAAATAAAAATGAAAAGCATTTTGGAAACTGAGCATTCCTGAATGTCATTGAAATGAGCCCAAATTACACATGATCCTGATGGTGATAGAGTGCATTTAGATCTGCAAAACAAATTAAGTCCCGGGAAGGGAACTTTTTAAACATAACACTTAAAAATGCATTTGGAAATCTCAAAGACTCTAGTAATTGTAAAGGGTGCATTAAGTGGGTAATGCATACCTAATTATCAATGAAAATGCCAAATGCCTTTTAACATCATTTGTGCAGAAGAAGAAAATGGCATAAACATGTACTGAAAAAATATATTTCTAAGTTTTTAAGTGAAGGAAAGTTGTCCAATTAGCTTTGATTTGCATTATCAGGTTGTTGTGGCACTATAATGTTACAACAGATCTAGTATTCTAACTATTTTAATGCTACAATAACACTACCACCAGTTGGTATATTAAGGAGAAATCTTCGATTTTAAAAATAATTTGTATCTTAAACAAATGGGCCGTGAGAGTTGCACAGTTAAATTACAGCTAGCTCCTATCATATTTATCTTAAAAATCAACAGGAATGTAGATTATCCCATGCTTAGCCTCATTTTCCCCCATGTCAGCACTGCTGGAAATCTATTTATGAGTCTTATCAAAAATGATACTTCTCTATTTTTTGAAATTCAGCCTCTCCCAATGCCTGCCTCTATTTATGTTCAGCAGGGCCTAATCTTTTTAGACCATTTGAATAAAATTGCACATTTAAACTGCGTGAGCTAAGAGTCTTGGTAGGAGAGAAAAATATTACAAAGTAAGAGATTCATCCCATCAAAACTGAGAGTTTCTTATTTATAAAGCTGCAAAAGATACAAAAAGCCAAAACAGGCTTGTTGATAATTTATTGGAAAAGTGGTGTTGGTGGAGTTATGTACACAGCACCAGAAAATGTTGTTTTGTGGACTGATGAGATGGTTTATATTAATGAAGATCTCATTTGCATGAAATTATTGGATGAATTGTTTCCTGGCATTTGCTTTGAATAAATATATATTCTATATTCTCTAAATTAGGATCTACTGTTTAAAAAACTATACATAATGGATTTAAAAGAATCTCCTGGAAATGTTTGTTATGTTTAAATAATTAATTTATATGCTAATATCTTAAGAAGTATAATGTGTATAGAAAATACAAAAGGCACAAATAGCTAATCACACTCAATGTCACCTTACTAAGGAAAGTTTAGAGTTAGAATATTACTAACACCTTGCACAACCTCCCCGTACTCTTTTCCTTCTAATTCTTTCTCCTTTTTACTTTCTGAGAGATGATCCATCTCTTCTTGTCAATTAAGAATTTGTCAACCATAAATTTAAAAAGTCCCTTTCTGTGCATATATGATGCATGCAAATATACGTATGATGTGTTCGATGTGTGTGTGTGTGTGTGTGTGTAGTGTATGTTAGTGTGTGTTCCTGAGTGTGGAGGTAAGAGGATGAAGATAACCTTGGCACCAATTCTCATCTCCCATCTCTCTTTGCTTGAGACAAAGCTTCTTCATTATTTGATGCCAGTAAGCTTCCAGAGACTAGCCTGTTTCATCTCCCATCTTTTAGGAGGAGTACTGGGTTAATAGATTGACTTTATTGTGCTCTGATGATTCAGACTCAAGTCCTCATATTTGGTGGTAAGTGTGTTGCCCATTAAGTTAAATTCCTAACTATTATTTTTACCTCTATATAAGTTAAGAGTATATAGTATAAGTTAAAGTGTGACCCTTTAGACAGTCATATTTGTAAGTTGAGTTGCTTTGAAGGGCAAAGATATATTATTCGTGTATCAACACTATTTCCTGAATTACTTACTTTTCTCTTTCCTGTAGCCAAATACCTAACAAAAGCAACATGAGGAAGTAAGGGGTTATTTTGGCTCACAGTTAGAGAATACAGTCCATCATGGTGAGGAACGTATGGTGGTAGTCAAAGCCTGAAGCAGATGATCACATTGCACACACAAGTCAGGAAACATAGATAGGTGCATGCTGATGCTCAACTTGGTTTCCCCTTTTTACTTAGTCTAAAATTCAACCCTCTGGAATGGTGCTATACATATTTATGTAGGTGTCTCTACCTTAACTAAGCCAATCTAAAGAATTCCTCAGAGACCTGTCCTGAGGTGTGTCTCCTGAGTGATCAGATCTAAATCTTACCAAAGTGACAGTTAATATTAACTCTGACACCCATGTATCTTTTCATATATTCCTTCATACACTTCTGTATGTATACATAAAACAAAACCTCAAAACATGGGACTGTACATAGTCAATTTTAAGCATAACAATTGCAGAGCCAGTTTGTAAAGTCTATAATCCTACTGCTCAGAATACAGAAGCAAGATTACATGTTTAAGTAGTGTGCATGTGTGTGTATACGTATTGTGTGTGTATAAATATATATATAATATATATATATAATATATATATATATATAAACATATGACATGTAAATAATTATATAAATCATTATATGAAATATATGTGACATATATATTTATTCAGTATTATATTATACATATGAATTAATTTCATGTATATACACATACGAAATAGATATATATGTATGTATATATGTATAGATATGTATACACACATACATACATTCATAGGTTGTAAAGATGACTCTGTGGTTGTGGCACTTACCATGTGAACAAGAGGACAGGAATCCAGATCTGCAGTGAATGTCAGGTAGATGTGGCAGCTTACCTCTAATTCCAGACTGCAAGGCAGAAACATGGCATCACAGATGATGCTGGTTAGGGAAACTAAGACAAGGCTAGTATGTTCTGTCTTTGATTAATAAACTCTCCCTTAAAAAAAAAAGAAAACAGAAAAGTGATAGGTTATTCATGTTCATCTATATTCCCACATACATATGAGAAACTCATCTGTCCTTCTCAATGATGCATATTTATTGAGCTACTTTCATATATACATGTATAAATGCCACACAGAGAAACACCTGAAGGAAAATACCTCATTAACACTTATTAGACATTAAGTAGCCCTTTCATGTAACACTTGCTTAGAGCTTGCCATCTATGGTCTTGATTTTTCGTGCAGTGATTTTCCACTTTGGAATTTTCTTGACCTTAGCTGGAGCTTTACAGTGTCATTGAAGGTCCTCTGAAATCCACCTAACAGAACTGAGTTGCTAAAGTCATCCATTCAAGGGAATCTAATGTTTGCCTTGTTCTTGTATTATATATTCATTATATAGGTAGAAGACCCTAAACAGTAATAAATTCCAGACTTTCTGCTTACATTTTCTAGAAAATCAGGATGGAATATTAACCTTGATCACTTCCATGTACTTTTTGTGAGCTAAGTCTCTTTCCTGTGTCCTAGATGGATGCTTTAGGAAAGAAGAAATTCTATATCCGAATTGATATAATACTTATATACCCTTCTATCAGTTTTGTAAGCAGTGAGAGGATGTCATTTAGAAAAGATCCAATAAATCAAACTTTTTAAGTTCTGTGAAGCTGAATACAACTTTTAGGGTATTTTTAATCTATTTTTAAAACAAATCATCATCAAAATATCAAGTTTCAATTGTCTATTTTAATTAACGAGTGTGCTCAGTTAAAGAAAGTCACTAATCTTAAAAACAGCCCAGATTCTGTTCCCAGTACCCACAGTGGCTCACAAAGACTATCTGTAACTACCATCCCAGGGGACCTGATGCCATCTCTGGCCTCTGTAGACACCAACATTCACCCAGAGCACCTATGTACATGAAGGCAAAACACTCAAACTACAAAAACTAAAACTACAATAAATCATATACATATTTTCAAACATATAATCTTATTTAATTCTCAAGATTGACAATACAATTAAAGTTCTAGTTATAGCACTAGTTTTGTTGATGGCAAAAACTATTTTCAGGGAAGTAAAGTCTGTGTCTAGAACAATAGACTAGAAATAAACTGTAATTTGGTCTTGGCATTCCATGTTTTAACTATACTTTCATAATCATCTCTAACTAATGTTTTTTATAATAATTAGGCATATGATGATTCTCGGCAACTCATGACAGTTTTTGAATCACCTGATCTACAACAGAACCTAATGTTAAACATCCACAGTTCAGTGGCGGCATTGATGTTGTCAACATTAATTCAAGACTGTGAGTGGTAGACATTTTCATCAAGAGATGCTATAGGCCAGTACCTAGGGAAGCCGATTACCAGATTCATCAAAGGGTCAACAAGAGATGCTGCTGAAAAGCCCGCTGTACCCAAATAGAAAAGCAAATTGAAACCTGGATTTCTGGATTCTAGAATGACCCTTCAACACACTCATCTCCCATTTCAACAATGTATACTGAGGTACATCTTTCTTTGTAACACGAACACAGGCAGGGAGAACATTGATCATTCTTTGTATTTGTGTATTTGTCATATATAAGTCAATCTCATCTAAAGAAATAAGCAAATCCATTAATGCTATGAGAATAAAGATCAACAGAGGACTGCGCTTAAACCTTCCAAAGAAATAGGTTTTCTAACATGTAATCCATTCTCAAAAATAGCTGTCTTCCTATGCAATGCTTCTAGTCAAGACAAAAATGCAAATGAGAGGGAGCCTAGATCTATAAGCCTGATTTAAGAAGACAATTACTGGGTATTTTGTTTCTTCATGAGAATCATGTAGTCCAGATCTATTTTCACATACATATTAATGAGTTGTTTTATATAAATCAATTCTATTTGTTTATGAATGGAGATTATATAACCTTCCCTTAATTCGTTCAGAAATCCCAAACACACAAGCTACTAGAGTTCTTACAGAAGGAGCAAAAAGGACTTATAATTTATTTCATCAAGTTTAAGTAAAAGTTAATATTTTTTATTAAATACAAACAACTGTGTTAGAGGGAATACCATTTTCTGTTCTCTCTGAGCCTTTTGGAAGGTTCTCTGCTTCGGTAGAGCTCTCGTATCCATTTACAAGGTTACTCATTTCATTTGACAAGAAACAGAAAGTATTTAGATCACAACATAAAATTTATGCCAGGTTTTTGGTAAGCTTAGTTGGCTGCGAACTGTGACTATTGTATTAGTGTAAGTATTCCTATTCATAAAAGTTAATAGGTATGCAGTCAGCCAAATGACAGACACAGCAATCCCCCCAGCTTGCTGAAATGCTCACAGCAAAGGAATGTCAGACTTGAAGCCTGAAGTTGATTGGTAACAGAAGTCAGACTCTGAACCTAACTTTGGCCTTCCAAAGCATTTTCAGCTGCAGATGCCCTAACAAGCTATCTCACTCTAGTCCTAAGTCTAGCTGTGTCCTGTCTATTCTATGTCACAGGAAAAAGTGTTAGAGCAGGTGATGCTCTGAATAAAACCATTGTTCCTCAGCTCCACATTTTTATTATAGGATTAAAGGATAAGATTGTCCAAGAACACCATCTTAAACCTCCTACTTGGACTTCATTGTTTTCAGGACATTGCCAAATTGATTCTATGACCCCTTTGCTCCTATATATGTAAGGCATTATAATAAGACCAGAGTCCCAAGACAGCTCTTATTTCTCAATCCTAATTTACCAAAACATTGCATTCTGCATCAGAACTCAATTTCAAATGTCCTAAATGATAAAATGTATTTCCAGGCTTCTCTACCCAAAAGCCAGTCTTTAATAAAGACTTGTACATTCATTCCTACAGTGCTAGGGACATGACCAGCCACGTACCATATTCACAAGTTTTATGTGTTTCAATAACTAGAGTTAACTTTCTCAAATATAATCCCAGCGACACTCTAAACACAGGAATTTTGAAACCTATCTTCATTTCTTCACAAATGATCTGTCTTCACCATTAGATTATTTCATCTGCAACAAAATTTTACGATTCTAGCCTATTCTTTGTATTTTATAACTTAGATCAACTTTTATTTTGTATTGCTCAGCCCGTTTTGTTTGTCTGTGTGTGTGTGTGTGTGTGTGTGTGTGTGTGTGTGTGTGTGTGTGTTTGTGTGTGTGTGTGTGTATAATTCTGTTAACATCAAATTTCGATACAGTTACTTGGAGTTACTGTAGTTTGATATATATAAAAAATATGTAACCCTCAGATCAAAATGTACTTATACTACTAGTTATTTTCAATATAACAGAATTGTTATAACCAAAAGTTACTCTACATGCTGTAGGGAACAGAAATTAGTTCCTTTTCTTTAGCAGTGTATAAGCCCCTCCCCCTTTCTCTTTAATTTTTGGACATTTGAACCAAAGTTGTGGTCCTCTGCTCCTGCTTTATTCATTTCCCAGGACTTCCCCCACCTTTCTTCTGCCTGTCCCCAGTTGACTCCTCCTCCTTTACTCATCATGCCCAAACATGGCATACAAAGTTGGAATAAGACTACATAGCTGCTATCCTATTAAGGCTGGCCAAGGCAACCCAGTATGAGTAAAAGGGTCCCAAAAGCAGGCAAAAGAAACAGAGACAGCTTCTAATCCCACTGTTACAAGTCCCACAAGAAGTCAGAGCTACACCACTGTAACATATACTGATGGCCTCAGTCAGTTCTATCCAGGCTCCATGGTTGTAGGTTAGGTATCTTTGGACCCCTATGTATCCAGATGAATTGATTTTGTGTGCTTTCTTGTGGTGTCTTGACTTTTCTTGCTCCTACAATCCTTCATACACCTTCTTCAACAGGATTCTCAGAGTTATACCTAATGTTTAGCTATGGATTTTCTGCATATGTTTGCTTGATGAAGCCTTTGTGATGACAACTGAGCTATGAGTATAGCACAATATCATTAGGAATCGTTCCATTGAGTTTGTCTGGTTTGTTTTGTTTGGTTTTGTTTGCTTGGTTGTCCAGTCTCAAAATTTCTAGGCCACCTTTACCCCAGCCACATCATGTAGGAAGGATAAATTTTAGGTCAAAGCTTTTGTGGCTAAGTTAGGGTCTCAGTTTCTCCATGGAATGCTGGCTTGGTTACAAGAGATGGTCTGTTCATGTTCTGTATACCCCATTAACCACGTTTCTAGCTCATTCCTGAGATGCTTTTTGTAAGTATATTTTTAAGTATATATTATTTTAGCTTAATATTTTTATATGACTATGTCTGAGTAAATATATTTTGAGGTAAATATATTTTGTATATTCATGGTTTATACATAACTAAAATTTCTACATTATTTAATAACTTTTGTTTCATTTTTATTTTATTTTATTTTATTTTATTTCTTTATTTTATTTTATTTTAGAAACAAGGTCTCACTACCTTTCCTTGCTGGTCTGAAATTGTCTATGTAGATCAGACTAGATTTGTTCTTGCAGGTATTATTGCCTCTGCTTCTCAAGTGCTGGCATTAAATGAGGTGCCATCATACCTGGTTTCTAATTTTTTTGTTTTAATAAAACTTCTGTATAGTATTTAACTGGTAAATAACATGAATTTTCTTGTACTTCCAGTTATGAATCGAAACTTTCAGAAACATTATATAATAGTGACATTTTCATTTATCCATTCATACACTTTATTATTTTATATTTCGGTATTATCAAATGTCAGACACTAATGTCCCAGAGTTATAAGGCTTTATAAAGAATGTACATTCTCTATGTTATGTAGCCATATGCAACAATGAAGGATAGATATCATATATATAGACACTATGAAAAGCTTAATAAATAACCCAAAAAGACTCGGAAAAGTTGAAAAGGTGTTTTTGTTAGAACTCAGAAACTAAAGTTCAAGATGAATGAGATTTTCAGTAGATATACATTGAGGGCCACTTTATTATCAATTATCTAAATTATGTCTTGTATTATCTGGGCTCATAGTATTACACTGTGAACATTTTAAAGATGATCACTATTGCAGGTTTAGTTTTACTCTCAAATCTCCAGTGAGATTTCTTTAGGATTTGTATGAACTTACATAGAACATTTTTTTTTCCTACCTGGTTCTCATATGTGTCATGGCCAACATGAAGAAAAGTGAAATGACTCATTTCCCCTTTACAAGTTCTAATATTCCCACTGAGTAGCCTAAGCATTTTCCATAGTAGTAGAATGGGTTTTCAACAGTGAGAGTGCAGCAGACTAACAGGCTACTCTAAGGAAGAATGCTCTAAGAGTTAACTTGTCATCACTGATGTTATGTCTTAGGAAACACCAGATTACATTTCAGTGGTGATGTAGGCTGTATCTCAGATGGAGAATATTATAAAGCCACACTGCACAGGTAACTATAGTACCTAAATTCAGATATAAGTTGTGATGCTAGTTTGCACTAAGTCTTCCATGAGTGATAAGAGGAATGGGTTTGAGAAACACTCCATAAAGCATAGAAGAGCATATTTAAAAGATAGAAGTTCAACAGAATGTGAAACATTTAAAACTCTAGGAAGGATAAAAAGAGAGAAAAGTCTTAGAGGAAGCTAGGGAGGTAACAGGGGCCAAATATAGTGACCTTTTGATCTTGTCTAGTGTTTGTATCATGTTCTAAGAAGAATACCTTAAAGAAGGATCTATGTGATGCTATTTTGTATTTTTATATTAGCTATTATGTAAATATATAAAGGGAAAGAACTTTAAGTGTAGCCAAGGCTTGATTAGGGATTAACTTTATAGCTTCAACTACCTTCAGATACAATATTCTTGTCTTAATCTCTAAAATGCCAACATCACATGAATTTGCTATCACATATCTTTTATGTAATTCAATCTATTTTATGGGTTAGTAGGTTATATAATCTAAATTTCTCAATTACATGATTTGTTATATTATTATTATTATTATTATTATTATTATTATATATAGTTTTGATTTTAAGTGAAGTACTTTGTGCTAATTATAATAAAGTATGAAATATAGATGTAAAATAGTTTGGGGACTTTTCAACCATTCACATATTATATAATACAGACCTTGGAGGGACAGCTTGGAGACTGAGGGAACTAAAGATAATATTGGAAATCTTAGATGTCAGATCTACAGCAAATGCTTCCAAGGGAGTGTAGCATTTTAATGGCAAAAACAATATCTAATATCTTCCAAGAAATACATAGTTGAAGTTGATTCTTTAATTTGATGAAGATTTGAAGAACTGTTTGGAAACAAATAAGAATCCATTTTCAGGAAAGCTGCAGGGCAGATAGAAGCTTCTATACTGTGCAAGGAATGTCTGAGCTAAATGTTTAAAATGAAGAGAGTTCTACTTAGTCAAGATACTTCAAGCCATATGAAATAATATATTAAGTCATCAAGAGTAAATATTTCAGTCATGAAAAGAGGAATGTCCTGAAACAAATATAAAATAATCTTAGATCTTAGACATCAATGGATGCAGAGAGATTTGTTCCTGCTTTTAAATGGCTACTAGTATTTTCTTATATAGTTTGATAATTTCATTAATTAACTGCTGCTTAGGATGAATTTTCATAGATGTCATTGGAGAGTTGAATAACAATTATCTATTCTTTTACTCTTTGGTCAAGTATAGCCTTGATGTAAATATCCAAAAGCTACATTTTTCAGGAAAATATGTTACACATTGTAAATAGCAATGTGTCTAGATTAATATCCTTCAAAGTCTAGTTACATAAGAGCGCTTGGAAACTCACTGCCAGGACATGCTCTTACTAGCTCTTCATATAATACATTATTTGGTATTTATTTTTAGCAATCTAATGGGTGACAAATTATTGCTTTTTGCCTTTGAATTTCTTAGTTTATTAATAAATAATACTGGACTTTACTCATATATTCACGGCAATTGTCTACTCATGACCTTTGCTGTGCTGAGTTTTCTGTTGAAGATTTCAGAGTAATTCCTAAAAATACTTTACATTGAGCATTTATATTTTTCCATCATATGGACTATGAAATGTGACTACCTATATTTCACTTGTCCTGGTATTTTTATGTATAGAAATTGTATTATGCAAACCCAGCATTTGTTAAATTCAATTTATTTCTTATTTCCTTAGAAATTTTAATTGTGTCATGAATAAGAACATTTTCCTAAACTCTGGGTTATTGGACTATTTTGTACAGTTCTCTTCTAATTTCATTTCGTACATGTATGCCTTGGATCCCATGGGAACTTATTTTGGTTCCAAGCCTTAGGTAAATGCCTAACTTTGCTTCCTCAGGCACCCTACATGAGGTTGTCTCATTTGAATTTAGTAAGTAGGCCAGTTTTAACACATCCCACTTTCCAATTAAATGTTACCAGTCCTTTGCTATGGTCACACCACCATGCTACTTACTAGTAGCTCTGAGTAGAGACTCTTATTCCCCTGAAGAATTTGTCCTCTGTGCTGTTCCTCCTGGCAGAATGAGACACTAGTTGGTTACAGTGAATTATTAAGTACAGATTTGTACAATAGGATGATAGTTCTCCTGTAGAGAAAGCTGATTATCAACTAGAGGCAAACTTTTAAAACGGCAATCGGGCCTAGACTGTGGTGGCTAAGGTTCTTTTTTCTCCCAGTGAGTAAGTCAAACACAAAGCATTCAAAGGCATCATGGAGACATCACATCTGAACTTGAGACGGGACTGAGGAGCTGCTGTTGAGTCCATTCGATCAATTTCATTTTAATCTGATTTATTTTGGCTATATGTCTGTCCCCCCTCTGCACTTCCTGTGTCAGCTTTATCACAAATCACTCCCCAGAAAGCTGTATTGGAAAAGCAATAAGTAAGATTGAGATATTGTTAACAACAAAGACTGTTCTGCTTTCAGGGCTGCTAGATTCTGGCTGATAAAATTTAATACTTGGAAAGGAGGGGAAAACATTATTCCTACCATTTCTTTGCATTGTGGGAGATGCTTGTTGTGTTTTCTCTACTTTCATTGTAACTACATGACTGAGATTCCAATAAATAACAGACTAGTATCCACATGTCCAGTAAATTTTGGTATTGTTACTACTAACTGAGTGGAGGTAAAAAAAAAAAAAAGAAGTGGAAATTCTCTAAGAAGCATTCAAAGCTTAGCAATAAAATAAGATTTTGTCATTGATGAAAAATCTAATAAAATCACCCAGTTTGTTGTCTCCTGCACTGTCCTAAATCATGTAAATTTTGCTTCAAATGAGTCATGATGCTTGAATATGCTGTGGCCAAGCTATGATTATGAATGGTATATTAGTGTGTATGATATGCAAATGAAAGAATAGTTATAAATACTTTTAGTAAAAAAGTGTTGGGTAAAGCAGCTTGGATTTTCAAGTAAAGGAAAGTGTCATTTTTGTACAGAGATCAGAGCTGGTGAAAATCAACCTCTTCCATTTTCTTTCGCAACTGACATCTTCCTATTGTAGTTCCAGGTCCTACTGGTGTCCTTATATTAAGATTGTTTCTCCTCTACTAAGCAGCCACCTTTTATCTGCTGGGAATGTCATTCCTCCCACAGAAATGTTTGGTTTTATGGTTAGTTTCAATTGTTAACTTGACCCTATCTGAATCCTGGGATTTAATCAATGTATCAATGAGGAACTGTCTAGATCAAGGTGGTCAATGGATTTATGAATGGGAGTGGTTGTCTTAATTAAGTTAATGAATGTTGGAAGACGCCAGCCCACTGTGCACAACATCATACCCTGAATTTGAATCCTGGTCATTGTAAGTATAGATATGGGCCTGAGCCTAATGGGCATAAAGACACCTGTTTTGCTGTACTCTTGACTATGAATATGATGTTAATACATGTTCCCAGTTCCAACTCAATTTCTTGGACATGTAGGCTGAAACCCACAGCAAATCAAAACAACTTCCTTCCCTAAGTTGCTTTTTGTATGAGAATTTCATCACAGCATCAGAAGTGAACTAGGATCCTTGAGTTGTTAGTCTGCAGGGCCAAAAGAGTAGACTACAGGTTAGCAAACATTCCTTTCCATAGATAATTGTTGCAGAGTAAAGTCAGTCAACAGTTATGTTAAACAAAGAATTGTGGTTATGTTCCAATGATCCTCGTTTACAAAATAGTTTCTAAGGTACTAGATTTGTCTCATGGGTTGTAGAATAGTCCTAGAGTATTTTTCATAAATGTTTTTCCAGTAATGACAGCTATTCTCTACTGAGTGTCTACTAAAAATTCCATGAGTCTCATACCCTAGAACATTTAGTAAAACCAAAAGTAAGTTCCATTATGAGGCTGCCATAACTCACTGGAAATAGGCAAAGATCAAGGAACTTATTAAGAATAATAGAAGGGCAGCTTACAACAGGCACAACACTCCACCACAATGCTTTCAAGTTAGTTAATAGGGAAGAGATGCTATAAAACATTTTATGAAATTTACCATATATAAATGTAATTTTCATTTTTATATTTAAAAATGCAGTATAACATATATTTCTACTATCAATAACTACTAGGTTGTATTATTTAAACTGATTTGTTTTAAATTTCAAAGTTTATAAAATTAGTCACAAGTCTACTGTCAAGTGTGAAAGATAGCTGATGATGAATAAGTCAGCAAGAAATGATTCAAAGAGCTAATAACCTATAGTCAAATTGTGACAGAATCACAAATTCTGGCTCTGATTACAGGCTGTTTGAATTTGACAGTTTATATTCTGAGTCATAATTTTTATATTTATGCAAATAGAGGGATATATATATATATATATATATATATTGTTATTGAAATATTTATATGGCTAGAGAGATAGCAACCTGGTTCAGAACACTTTCTCTTTTTGCAAACGACCTGAGTTCATTTCTTAGCATCTTCAAGATTACAAGAGGCACCTTATTAATTTGTCTGACTTTATTCTCTTTTTACATTATGGTATGCACACTAACCCTCTATATGGACACACAAACACACACACACACACACACCAGATAGATAGATAGATAGATAGATAGATAGATAGATAGATAGATAGATAGATAGATAGAGTGAGAGATTAAATTCAAAGGTTATTATCAAGACTTACTGATATAATATCTATTGAATTGTTTGGACATTAAGTCAAATTAAATTTTATCACATATATATCAGAATATATATATATATATAATGCATCTCCACCTAAATATATGTCTATACACAAGCATAAGCAATACCACATATATCTCAAAGTGTAGTTTAAAATTTTAACATCTTTTGAGGAGTAAGAAAATTCCCATGTTTGAATGATCTAAACTAAAATTACTTTGAACTAAAAATTTAGAAGAAAAATGTCCAGGGTTTGAGGCATAAAGATTGTTCAGGGTCAACGAGGCCATTCCTCTGTCTTCAGGCAGAAATATCCTTAAGCCAATGCAGATCAGACCCTGTCTATTTCTTTTGGAGAAGCAATTTAGTAAAAATGCCTATATTCCATTTTCAGATAGAAAGAGAAGCTTTTGAATACAAATTGGCTCCCTGCTTTCAAGTGACTTTGTGGTGACAAGCAAGAGAACTTTTTTTCAAACGCAGACTATCAAAGACATTTCTTGTTGATGTTTTTGGTGGGCAGACTGCTTTGCATGCCTGGATACTTGGAAGTAAGGACTCACACTCAAAACAACCCAGGAGTTCCTTAAGTCCTTCCTATGAAGCAGGGTACCTCTTAGAGTCGACAGGTGAAGTCTTTACATTTTATACTATTAGATGTGTAGTACAAAATGTGAATTCAGGGCAGATGTTTGATGTTGCCACATGTTCTTTTTTTTTTTAATTATTTATTATAATTATTTATTTATTTATTTTTTAATTTTTATTTTCAGCAAATCAAAAAAATTTAAAAAGCATTCAAACAGAATAAAATGAAAAGAAACAAACAAGCAAAATACCAAGGGTCAGATATACTTATACAAGAATTCTATAGAGCCTTCAAACAAGCAATACTTTTTGAGTTATGTTTAAAAAAATTCAGAACCACAATAAGCTCCTTCACAAAGCAAATAATATTGAAATAGTGAAATCAAGTGTAAACCCAACAAAAATATATAAATTATAGTCCAGTATCCCTCATGAATACACATACAAAAATTCTCAATGAAGTAGTTCCCACTCAATTCTTTACAGAGATAGAAAGAGCAATCTTAAAATTCATTTGGAATAACAAAAAACCCAGGATAGCGAAACTACACTCAACAATAAAAGAACTTCTGGGGGAATCTCCATCCCCGATTTCAAGCTGTACTACAAAGCAATAGTGATAAAAACGGCATGGTATTGGAACAGAGACAGTCAGGAGGATCAATGGAATAGAATAGAAGACCAGAATGAACCCATACCTATGGTCCTTGATCTTCGACAAAGATCAAACATCCAGTGAAAAAGACAGCATTTCAACAATGTGCTGTCCAACGGGAGGTCAACTGTAGAAGAATGCAAATTGATCATACTTATCTCTTTACAAAGCTCAATTCCAAGTGGATCAAGGACTCCACATAAAACCACTACACTGAAACTAATAGAAGAGAATAGGAAAAGCCTTGATCATATGGCACAGGGAAAAGTTCTGAACAGAACACCAATGGCGTATGCTCTAGATCAAGAATTGTTGCCATGTTCAAACTACTGAATATGCAGAGAGTTCCCTGTTTGACATTTTGCTGGATAATCACCATCTGAATGTCTTCAGACATTCTATGCTTGAAAAGTGATAATTCCAGGATATAAAACAAACTTGATGCAGTTCCATATTTCATCATAGTCTCTGTTTTATGAAAAACAGAAAACTGATGTTTTTTCCAGAGGGCAGTCATGATAGGTCCCTTTTTGAGAGTGCTCCATAGCCTCAGTAATAGTGTCAGGCCTTGGGACTTCCCCTTGAGCTGGATCCCACTTTGGGCCTCTTACTGGACCTTCTTTTTCTCAGGCTCCTCTCCATTCCATCCTTGCAGTTCTTTCAAACAAGAACAATTATAGGTCAGAGTTTTGACTGTGGGATGGCAACCCCTCCTTCATTTGATGCCCTGTCTTCCTGCTGGAGGTGGGCTCTATAAGTTCCTTCTCCCTACTGTCCGGCATTTCATCTAAGGTCCCTCCCTTTGAGTCCCGAGAGTCTCTCACCTCCCAGGTTTCTGGTGCATTCTGGAGGGTCCTCCCAACCTCTTACCTCCCTAGGTTGCCTGTTTTCATTCTTTATGCTGGCCCTCAGGGCTTCAGTCCTTTTCCCTCCCCCAAGACCAGATCAGTTTCCCCTCTTACTACCCAACCCCCATCCACTTTCCCTCTCAGGTCCCTCCCTTCCTCCCCACTATGATAGCTTTCTTCTCCCTTCCCAGTGGTACTGAGGTGTCCTCAACTTGGGCCCTTCAGCTTGTTGACCTTTTGAGTTCTCTAGAATATATCTTGGTTATTCTGTATTTTTTTTTTCGGCTAATATCCACTTATTAGTGAGTACATACCACGCATGCCATTCTGGGTCTGAGTTACTTCACTCAGTATATATTTTCTAGTTCCATCCATTTGCCTGCAAAACTCAGGATATGTACTCATTCTTAATAGCTGATTCCATTGTGAAAATGACCCATATTTTCTGTCATGGGACATCAGGGGGTTGGGGAGGAATACAATCTGGAGTGTAAAAATATAGATAATTTTTAAAAGAGAAACGGATGTTTCAAATTTAATGTGAAGCTTCAGAAAACTCCATGCGTTGAGTTTGAAATAAACTAGAGAAACACTGACTTGCCACACACACACACACAAAAAAATCCTAATTGTTACCCCAGTTTATTGCTAGATATTTGATTATAGGGGATTATTTGGTAAATAGAAATTACCCAATAAATTTGGCAACTAAAACTTGCTTACTGTATATTATAGATACCTTTTATGCTCTGAAATATTTCCTCACCTTTTGAAATGTCTAACATCCTTTACTTTAACTACCAACATTGGTGCATACCTGTACTTTCTCCACTCGGAAGGTAAAGACAAAGATAGTGTAATAAATACTACTTCTGAATACTAGGTCATCTTCAGCTTTTTGTTAATTATTGAAGTAATATGACTGCATAAGCAATTACCTAAATAAATTAATAAAGAAATACCTTAAAATGTAAATACAAAAATTAACCAACATGCCATTTAGATAAACTAAATCTGTATGAGATATAATTTATTTAAGGTCATTTAGCAGTATATATTAAGCAAGTTATTTATATTATCTTGTCTAAATATTAAACTACAAAGTTACAATGATTTGAAATGTTAAGAATTTAATATAGTCCTCTTTACCATAGTATTTCTTGATTATGCTTTATATATCAGACATGAAGACATTAGAGAACACTGAAAAGTAACACTTTTAGTAACAGATGAAATTATATTTCAAACTTAGTCTCAAACACAATGTTACGTTACAATTTTGAGGTAACATGACTCCAGATGGTGATGCTCTTTTGAAAGATTGTGAAAGGTACATTAAGGGAGCTAAGTTGGAGGAAGTAGACATTTGAGGTGACATAATTTGAGATTTACAACCTGTCTCTCATCTTTGTCCATCTCAGCTTTCTATGCCAATACAGAAGTAAGAAGTAGAGGAGTTGCAACCATTGACTCCAACATCATGGTGCCGCTATTACCACACCTTCTCACTCTAATTAACTATGTGCATTCAATTCAGAAGTTGACATCACTCCTTTCTCCCTTCAGTTATTTCAGTCATGTATTTTATCAAGTGATAAAAAAAGTATCTGGGATATTCAATAGTCAAATATTTTCATTGTATTCTGTGATAAATTTCATACAAAGACATTGGAATAAAAACCTTTTTAAACTCAGGGTGTTTAAATTTAAAAGGTCTCTTAGAGCATACTTCACTTCCTATTCCTTTGAGATACAGAAGAGCAACCTATTCATATGTCACTTTACTCCTTACTATCATACCTCACAGAAGTCACCAATTTTCAAAGCTACCTGATTAAATCACAGAGAACCACATTGATTAGCACAATCACAAATACCTGACTGAAGGTCATAGTCAATACAACGGTTTTCATGAACCACCTATACCAAAGATCTCAGCCTCTGCCCTTATAAATCACTCTGTTTGCTCCAAGTAGAGTCAGAGAAATGGATCAGAAAATATTGCAGATGCTGTTGCTCCCACAAAGTCACATTGTCAGTGTATCACCTGAACCAACATTTCCACTCTACGTGCTAATGATCTTTCATGGTATCTAACCATGAGTGAACTTCTAGCTGTATTCTATTAGATTCTTGGGAAGCCATGTCCATCCTGACACTTTTTGTCTCCAAATAGGACCAGTTAATGCTACCCTGCATTTTATAAAGAGATAGGACCTATATCTCAGATAACATGGCATTTCAATTAAAGCTTCTTCCCTCATCTCTGTCTCATTATTTTCACTTCTGTTCTGGGGGATGGTCAGAGTCATGCCCTAGTGTCTGAAAATGTTTTAGATTAGAGCTGGATAGGGTCATTATATTATTCCTCTTTACCCATACAGTCTTGGGAAAATTACTTAAGTTTTATGAACATTAATGTTTAAAATTATAATAGGAATCAAAAATGCTCACATGCCATTTCTTTAGAAAATTCAAAGAATCAAAAATGGGCTCAGTAAAGGTTCTCCTTCCATCCTGCTATAGGCCTAACTTTCATGTATTTGATACATATCTAAAAATACACACTGTCCTTTGGTTGGTGATTTTATTGTCCACTGATACCACCAAAGATACGTTTTTCTCCAGCACTAAGTGATTCCATCATAGAATCTTTAAATGTTCTGATAGAAGACACAGCCCCTGATGACACAGTGTCTGAGCTATGTCCTCCCTCCTATGGTTTATCCGCCTGAGGATGCTGACTTTGTACCTACTCTCAAGTACACTTGAGTGATGTTTATATCATTTTACCCATCCTGGGATGCACAAATAGCCCTAGGAAACCTCTCCAGAGTTTATTGACTTAAAAGAGAGTGACACTGTTTCTCTTGTACAACAAAATGTGGGGAAAGTGAACATTCACCCAAAGTCAAAGCTTATGACCATGAAGAGGAGCATTCTGGGTTTTTTTTTTCTGGCTACTCAAACACCAAGCTAAAAGATTGCTTCAGCTCCCAACTGAGACGGATGTCTTTTCTGGCCAGTGGGGATTCAATGACCCTCTGTCTAACAATTTGTGTCAAGTTGATAAAACAGGCTCTTGAATAAAATAAAACATGGTGTGACTGTGCTTGGAATAAGATTCACATGCTTTGGACTTCAGGCACTTTTTTCATTTTCAGAATATTTCAGCTAGCTACTGGAAGGTAGCAAAGAAGGACACATTCAGGCTTTAAGAAAATGTATGGTTGGTTCAAACATAGTAAAGATAAAGGCTATGAAACCAAAAGCCCACTGAAATTTGCTCAGCATCTTACTAGGCTGGTACATAAGGAGTATTCGTTAATCATAGAATAGGTATCCCTCACCTCCTTTGATTCTCCTTTATAACTTCCATAGCACCCTTTGATTCAATCCCATGACTGTCCTTAGATTTAAACAGTGATTTACAAGAAATGGAGCTCTGATACTTGTTAAGGATGGCTCATGAGAACCACTGTACTAACTATGACCCTTCACATAGTTTGTAATAATCCTCTAGGTTGTCTGGAATGGTGTAATCAGATAGTTCTTAAAATTTTGACTTGTGTAAGCAATTAAAGTAGGGTTAAAGAATGCTTTACCCTTGAAGGGGACAATATTACATTCATTTGAAGTCTGAGATAGAATTTACTCCATTTTAAAGTGGAGAAAAGTTAAGTTAAAAGAAAGATTTATTAATCTGCTAGCAATCAGCACCATGTGGGGCACATTTGGATACATTATGTGGTTCTACAGTAGTGAATTGACGATTTAATCCCACAAAGATCTTTTCACAGAATTAACTAAGAGCTATGTAAAACCTATTTTTCATGCATATGTTATATACATTATATATATACATATATATGTGCATATATAATGGGCATGTATGTAAATATAATGTATATATGAGTAATATATGTGCATATATTATTTTCTAATTCATCAACTCAGTCATGGTATGCTAATATTTTAGATAAATTGACATCTCCAAGTACCCTAAACCATCAAAGCTCTCTTCCTTTTGGTTCTTCTCAAGTAGATTTACTTATGATGTATTCTAATTTACTTGCTCGTTTGTGTGTATGCCACACGTTTGTATGTGTGTGCATAGGTCAGAAGAAAGCTGTTCATTCCCTAAAGCAAAGTCATAGGCTACTTGCAACTCCTGACTTGTGTGCTGGGAACTGAACTTGGGACCTCTGAATGAACAGGAAACAGTCTTAATTACTGAGCCTTCATCTGTTTTTAATTGAAGATAGTATTCATAATTGTGGTTCAACAGGAAGGATAGCCCATGGGTAGGCTATCCTGCCTAGTTTTTCATGTGTGTAACTAGTATTATCATTATTCATCAGATAAATAAGTTCATTAGAGTAAGGTATATGTAATTGTCCGTCTGTATTATAAAAGAGCCTTTAGCAACTTCAAATGCTTTCACTTTTTCTATTTACTAAATTCATATCTCTTTGAAAATCTAGATAATTGCTGGAGAACTATATAGTGGCCCTCTCCTCTGATTATTTTTTATTACTTTAATTGAATGTCACACAAAATAGTTCTCTGTCAATTTATCATTGCAGAAAACCAGGAAACCACTCAATTGGCTTTACACTTATTTGTAGATTGCTTATTTTTATTACATTTGTTAACATGTGTGTACGTGTGTGTGTACACATGTGTGATGCAAATGCTACAAGTAAGCATGTAGAGAATAGAGGACAACTTGTGGGAATCTAGTCCCTCCTTTCACCAAGACCCAAGGATTAAATGCAGGTTGTGAGCCTGACAGCAAGCACCCGTACTCACTCAGCTGTCCTGTGGTTCTATTATGTATTTTTGAATTTTAATATAAATACTTTCACATCAACAACAAAAAATAGAAAGAAATTTTAGTTGGAATTCTAAGTAGAATCGACACCAGAAGCTCTTAAAATAGGTTCTTACTTCCTACTTAGATATTAGCATTCCAGATTTGTGTCTAATATCAAGTTTTAGCTATTGCTTCTTTTACAGGATTTGACAATAGCATTGCACTTTATTAGGTTAGTCATGTTATGTTACTGAGTTAAGCTAGGAAACACAATAATATCAGGAACAATGTAACTGAGTATATAGCATCCAGAGAATGAGACCAGAAAATGAAACTGGGCTAAGCAGAGATATTTTTGTATGGCACTTAATAAAAGTCTGCGAAAATTAATAATAGAACTAAAATCCTCTCTCCTTATTCAAACCACCAAAGAAATAGGAAATAGAGGAGAAGAAAAGAAATATGGAGAAATATGAACTCAGACTTGAGAGTTTTAAATGGGTTTTTGCTTTCTTAATTCTGAAAGGTCCCTGTGTTTATATCTGGGAATTTTGAGAGAGCAATACTGAACTAAGGGACTTTTCTAGGTGTCTTTCAGCACTTGGGTTTTGCTTGGTAAGGTATCTGTATTTCACTGCTCAGCACAATGTTTTTGCCTTAGGCCAAAACAAAACACTTATCTTCAACCTGGGAGCTGCATCATGAAGGTGAGAGATGTTCAGGAGTCCTGTTTACCCCAGTGCATGCGTCAACACTGAAACTTCTTCAGACAGATTCTCAAAGGGAGAAATAGTATTTGATTGCTGGAAAGCAAGGAGCTGGAGAAAATAAATGTCAGATCTAATAGCTTCAAAGAGACAAATAATTGAAATTGCTTTTAAAGTGTGGATCAAGAGAGAAACTGAGCAATGTCTCAGGTTTGGGAGCAGATTACAGAGTCTGTCTGGGGGAAGGTTTAGTTAGAAAGGGAATTTAGTCTGGCTTTCAAGTATAGACACTTTAACACACTAGTACTTGGAAATAAATTATTTCCTTATATTATTTCCTGTGGAAAGTCAGTGCATATATCCTAATTTTTGATTTATGGAAGGAGTCAGATTATTTGATTATTCTTTTCAATATATACTATATTTATTATACATATGAGTCTCTTTTCTCCTGAGCACAGTAATGGGAGTAAAGGGATATTGAAGAAAGAATAGGTACACACAACAAACAACAATGGCTAGAGGTATTTAAGTCCTCACCTACAAAATCTTTTGGGCTAAATTGTTTGACTTGCATCTGAATAAATGAGTATGACTGGTACTGGGCATGGTTAGGACATGCCTTTAATCCGAGCACTTGGGAGGCAGACCAGGTGCATAGGCCAGCCAATTCTACAAAGCAAGTTTCAGGACTCCCAGGAATATTATATTCTGTCTCAGAATCAAACAAACAAACAAACAAACAAAAAATGAGTAAGACTGACAAACCTCAGACTGTGTCAACAAGGATTGTTCTTACTACTGTGGGGGCTTCACATCTTTAGGTTGGTTAAAATAAGGGTCAAGTTCAATCAATAGAGTTCATGTCAAGAAGCAAACAAGGATTCAGAAAAGTTAGAGCACCTGAGATGGATCCAAACTCAGTTACACAGCATCCTTCTGTCACTTCATGAGTTTACATAAGTTCATACAAAAAATGTCTTTGGTTGATTGGCTTATTTGAGCATGGGTTGGCAGGTTAATGGTATTGATGTCATGACTGAGAGACTCCAGTTGTCATTTTCAGTAAAGAACATCATACATTTGAGAGCATATGCCCAGGAACCACTCTCATGCAATCTTGTCCTGTCACCTAGGAGCCAAGGAGCCTTTAAGCCTCAGATTTCTTCACAGCTCAGTGTGTGTGACAGTCTCAGATGCATTTCTGGCAATTATGAGGATTCATTTACCATCCTCATGAAAGTAAATGGCCCATGGTAGCTATTCTTGATATTTGAATAAGAGAGAATATAAGGGAATGCTTACTGTGTTAAATTAAACTATTATCTGCATATTAAATGATGATGAAAGACTATTCAGATTTTTAACAAGTCATCTTTGCATCTAGTGTGCACATTTTCTGGCCCATATGTATTTTCCCTTATCCTCAAAAGCTGAAGTGTTCTCTTCTCGATTCTGGTTGATGGACCCTAGGTACTCACAACCTTCCTTCAAGCGTATGAGACTTGGCAAGTCACTGGCCTCCTTCTTTCTCAGGAGCTAGCACTGCCAACGTATCTTCTGAATGTGATCCTCAGGCCTTGGCATCAAAGGCACAGTTTCTTGCTTTAATTAAGCTGAGATACATTCCTAAATGTGACAGCTGCAAATATGTATTTCCTTCCAATTGAATACTGGAATACTTAGCATTGTGTGGACTTCATTTTAAGTACTTTTTTGTGGCCCTTGTCCCTCTACTGTACCATGGTGGTTCCAGGAGAGAGCATATGGCCCACTAATTCTTTAAAGCTCATTTTATGGTCCATTTTCGGGCACTTCCTGCTAGGCTTTGGAACAGAGCCTTGTTTGTGACTGCATTTTTGCTTATGTTTCTGCCAAAGGCAAAAAAGGCAATAAAACCACAGGGCCCTATAAGCTATGGTCATCAGAATAGCTTAATGAAAGCAATCTCAACAATTGAAGTCTTTACCAAACCAGTACTGCAGGGCTTAAACCTTGAACACAAGGACAACCTATGCAGTCACCTTTGTGGTTTATGGAATATCTCAAACTGTTATAGAGTTTGAGACCATCTCAGTGTGTGACTTAACAACAAAACAATTTCTTTAGCAAATAAAATAAATAAATAAATGAATGCATAAATAAACCCATAAAAATATAAATTGATAGTTTTCTCTGACCTCTTCTTGGAGAAAGATTAATATAAACTTTTTAAAGGTATTACAAAGCAAATAAAATATTCATTGGAAGCTCATAGGGCTACATGAATTTCTTGGTTCTAGCCTCAAAATTTATCTTAATCAAATTATAATTTTTTAAGCTGGCAGTAAGGTATTTGAAATAAAGGCTCAATAGAGAAAAATATATCCAACTGAAAGGATATTCCTGTGAGGGAACACCTAGTGTGAATAAGACAAAATTGTATCTTGACTATGATCTATGTGTTATCAAACAGCTTTTATATCTGAATTATGAATTGATTTATAGTCACATTTTATAACAGCTACATTTTAATAGCTAGCAAGATGCTTGTGACTTTGAAGAGAAGGTGATTTCCTTCATGGTAGCTAATGGAAACCCCATTGTGATCACAAGGATCCCAGAGAAAGGTTGCTACCCATGGGTTCCATTTACCTGGAAGTGAAAACAATCGTTAGGTGTCAGGGATCTTATCAACATGCTTACAATGACTTCTGATTAACACTGAAAACATGACTCCTGAATCTGAATGTAAAAGGATGATGATGTGACACCATCTAGAGCTTCCTAATACAATGGACCAAAGTCCTCATTACTACTTCGACAGTGTTTTTCTTTCTGTGACCACTAAAAAACAACAATAATTTAATGATACCTTCCAAATATAATAGGAAGAAGGATAAAAGCATTCTTAGATTAGCCACCTCTTAGGCCTATAAGATATAGAAACATCAAAGTCTATGTATAGAATTTTAGTCCTGGAATATAGTTAGGGAGTGTTTCACTCAAAATGATGCAAAGCCATGCATAAAGAAATCACAGGTTAAGCCAACAGCTTTATTTATTCAGAGCTGGAGATTGAACCCTGCACTCTTGCACTAATTAGTCAAGCGTGTACAACTGACTTATAACACTAACTATATGATTTCATACTGATGGTACCAAAATACACATGGCCACTTCAGCTTTTGCCATAACCAAAAGGAAATAGAATGAATTGGATTACAAATACTCCACAAAATACATGCCCGGCATGCCAGATTCTCAGCTAGCACGCAGCTCATGAATATTGATCAAGAGCAAATGAAAAAAAGGTTTCAATTATAGGGGATCATTAGAATCAATTTTGGGGAAACTTCATTTTTAAATGTCTGGAACCGGTGCGGGAGAAAATGGCTAAGTCAATGAAATATTTACCTTGTGAGCAGGAGGGCCTGGAATTCATCACCAGAATCTCTCTAAATAAAGCCAGGAGTGATTACAAGCTGAAATTTGTAATCCCATCCATGAAAAGGAGATAGGCAGATTCCTAGGTCTTGTTTGGCCAGTCAACTTTCACCTAGGTAAACTAAAGCCAATAACTAGGTAGTTCCTAAAGAGGGAGACTTGAGTGTGTCCTCCAGCCTTCATGTGCATGTTCATGCACATGCTTGCTCACTTGCACAAATATACATGACATGTGCACAATCATACTCAAGAAAAAAAAAAGACGTCAAGAACAGATGCATTGCTATAGTATTTCATGCATCTCTTTTTCTGAATCCAGTAATTTACATTTTGAAAAGCATAACATATTTATTTAGGAAATAATGTAATAAAAAATGGTAAACTACAGATACTTTAAACAGTTATCTACCTGTACAAATGTAACTGGAAGCCGAATGTTATGTTCAAGTTGTGTTTGTAGATGAGTGTATGTGAGCATAGTGATGAGAGAAATACAATGATTTTCTCTCTCTTCCCTTATGATGCCACTCCAGTCCCACTCTATATTCCTTATGTTTTTAGTTTTATTCAATTTACACAGTAAAAGCACTGTATAGATATGTTTCTTAAAAATCCCTGTCCTCTCTAATGACCTAGCAAATACAAAAATCTTTTCAGTTTTATCAGGAGATTTGGAGCCAATTATAAAGCTCTTTATTCTAATTAGCAAATACCCTATAGTCCATATTATAACCACAACACAAGATTAGTTCTCCTGATTCTACTTTCTTACAAAGGACCATCCCTCCATATGTCCTCTGATAACTATTCTCCTAGTTTAACAAGCAATCGATCGGTCTAGTCTTTCAAACCCTTCCATGATCTTTCTAAATCTCCTCTCTCTACAGAGTTGGTGTGTATACCTTTGAGCCACAAGCCCTCATCTACATGTCTTTGTCCCAAAATGCCAATAAATTTCTCTCGCCAAGGACAAATAGATCAACAGCTTCTGTCTAATCTTTTTACTACATCTTCATTGCTGTGTTCTGGGTTTTCTCTTATCCCTTGATTTTTCTCTCACCCTACCTCCTATCTCATTGTGTCTCCACCTCTGAAGAGAACATATTTTCAGTATTTGTATCTAGAGACATATTTGCTAAATTACTCATCTCAAAAATTGGAGTGTCATTCCATATCTGTTCCTATCAGCTTTAAATAGCTTATCTGCTGACAAATCCTCTTCTTACACATCCAGGTGGTAGGCTTCTCCATCCAGGGATGAGATGCTTCATAGACTTTATGTCACTACTATATTCTCTTATCTGCCCAACAAATATAACGTTTAAGATCACACTATGGTAAGGTGTTTAAAACTTTAAAAATTACTCTCATGTCATATATACTATGTTTATGAAATCTCACAGAACAATTGACACACTGAGTTATTCTTCTGCTATCAACAATGTGAATAATTTTAAAATATCAATTTCTAAAATACTTTATAGCAGTTTAATGAGTTGCTCATATGTAGGTTTTATATTGTTTTTTTTTTTTTTTTTTTTTTTTTTGTAATTCGGTAGTGGCACGATGTATTCAGAAATATAACTTCTTCTATTTTTAACCATGTGACATTAAGATATTTATTTTTCAATTTAGAGAGAAATGTTTCATAGCCAAGTCTATCTTCTAGAGTCTCATTGTCTATCAAATAACAGGTGCACATCACCATCCATTGTCATATTTTTTTTTCCAAATTGTTCACTCTGAGTTATAGCTCCTTGCTAAGTTACTGAAGTAGATACAATTTTTGTAATAATTCATTATTACCATCAGCTAAGTATTCCCTTCTATTTAGTGTAGTAAATATGTATACAAATTTCAGAACCCCAAATCTAGTCATGGCAGTGGTGTCTTTGCACTATGAAATAATGTATTTAAATTTCAAGTTCCATTTATTTTTCTTTCATAAGCAATGACCTCCCTTTCCCCATAGTCAAATATAAGACCTCATACTATCTATTAGATATGTATTTTCTTCATTTCCTTTAAAGGATGCCTAAGAGTAAAGGTTAAACAACAATAATAAAGAGAATATTCCAAAATGCCTCCAGCACAATCGAACTTTACTTGTGGTGGTTCTGAGTCATCCAGCTAACTTTTAAAAGTAATTAAACTCATTTTTAATATACCATGCATTTATACAACATATACTGATCATATCCATCCATCACCACCACTGTCCACCTCCTCCTAGAGCCCCTCAGCCCATCTCCTGTTCAGCTTCATTTTAGTTTATTATTTTGTTATTAATAATACATAGAATCAAGTTAGCACTCTGCATAAGTGTATGTGTGTGTGTGGCAATCCACTGAGTCATAAGCCACCTACCATTAGCCAATCCTCATTTGCATCTACTACCAGTAGCTCCCAAATTGATGCTGGAATTTTGACCATGTTGATCTTGTATAGGTAAGCATAGTTCTATGATTTGATGCATAACAGCCATATTATTTGGAGAAGTCCTCAAGTCCTGGCTATTCTCCACCTCTCTTCCACAATATTCCCTAAGCTTTGCTTGGGAAGATTGATATAGACCACCTACAAGTGAGTGTTTAAAGTTATTTAAATTACTTCAAAATGGTGGTCATGTTTTGTTAACAATGTACTTTGCTTATTTTTTTTCTACAAGTATACTGGTTTTCCTATTATACACTCAGCAGAATTAGTGACTCTGGCCTTCTGATTCTTGTTATCCTTCAAATTTCCTTCTGTGCTAAACAACATTTTGCCCTTTACAAGATTTTTGACTAATCACTAACCATTAGCAAAGAAACTTCTTTGACCAAAGTTGAGAGATGCACAAGTCTATGGTAAAAATAAATATTTAGAAGGCAGTTTGACAGAATGACCACTTAATAAAACAAAAGAGTATATTTCTTCCTTAAGACCTATGGTATCCTCAGTCATGGGTTTTGACCTGGGTTATAGTACCTCACATGAAATCCTCCCTGTAGGCATGCCTCATATTAACTGAAAAACAATTAGTTATTCCACAATTACCATGGCATTATTGTAGCAATACTTATACTTTGCCTGGTGTTTAATATTGTAGTATAGAGTGGTGCATGAGACCACTGGCATTTTTTGTCTGTTAACTGTCTTCAAAGTACCTTCCTACACAAGGCACCTAGGAAGAAGAGTTGCCTGGTCAGGTCAAGATTGATTTCTCTATGTTCTGTAACCAACGTGAGGGGTGTCTTCAGCAATAGGCTCTTACCATGTAGTTATGGTTCCTTTCACTCAAATCTAAAATGTAGCTTCTTAATGAAGTGGCTTCTATTTTATTGGCACATTAAGAGATAGTGATGTTGAATGAAAAGAAACCATGACTATTTGTAGAGATGCACTTTCAAATACATATGTTTGGGTTTTTTGTGGTATAGGTGCTACAAAGTAACTGGAATGTGTCAGTAGGAGAAATACATTTGATTCCACCCTACCACTACAAAAGAAGGTAGAACAAATCTTCATAAACAGCACACTCTACTTCAAAATGGTGGTCACATTTTGTTAGCAATGTACTTTTCTTTCTACAACTGTTTTGATTTCCTATTAGATTCCCAGTGAGTCAGGCCTTTGTGATTCTCTGTCATTCTTACATATATACCTTCTGTGCTTAAACATCATTCCTGTCCTTAAAAAGGTGATCTTTTCACTGAATGAATGAATGAATAATGAATGAATGAATGAATTTTACCAAAGACAACATTGATGTTCAGAGGGGATTAAACATTTGCTCATTCCTGGAGGCTATTTGACATTTTCCCAGAAATACTAAAAGATTTATATACCAAAACTAGATGGTGTATAGAGGTTTCATCCATCTCTGAATTTTCTAGGGTTCCTTGATGTAGGAAATCACAGCATGTCACATAAGTTCAAGAATCAACTTTGTGAATGGATATAGAGAAAATACAGAATGAACTTTCTGTCTCCCTGCTTCTGTCCATAGCAGCTTTGTCTCTGTTGCAATATATCCTAAATTGGAGACATCATCTAACCATCAAATGGCAGCTGATAACCTAAGACATTAGACTTCAGCATGTTGGACTGCATATCTTCTTAGTCAAAATACATCTGGAAAACAAAACATGTACTAGGCTTAGAGTACAATCTACTGAGTTACAAACTGTCTGAGAGAGTAAACTAGGTGTTAGTGAGTAGTTTTAACAAACATGTTTATCATAGAATCTACTGACTTATATGAAATAGGAAGATAAAAGAAATGCAAGACTTTTTGACTGAATCATACTGTAGATAAATTAGCATTCGCTATATTCTGCTAAGCCAAATATGAGTAGCTGTTAATCATAACAATCACAAGTTTTTCTTATGATATTCAGATTCTTTGGGATTACTTCTGAAAATAAGGAATTCTGAACCTATTTTATTTGTTTTCCAAGATATTGAAGACTTTGAAACCAAAACCAGAAGCACAGTATCTGTCCGAGAAGGTCAAGGAGTGGTACTCCTCTGTGGCCCACCACCACATTTTGGAGGTAGGTTGTGGGTAGTTTATGTCTACCATTCCATTAGGCTCCATTGGAAGATGGAGGTACAAAGGGTCTTATAATCATGAAATTCTACCATACACTCAGAAGTATCAAAACCCTTGAAGTTAATCAACCATGTAGGCATTTCTGCATCTCAATGTTTTTATTTAAAATTACCTTGTCATTAGCTATGGAGCAAATATGTCCATGAGAAGATGAAACTGGGAACTGTAAACAGTGATGGTGTTGGGCCTTTGTATGAAACTGAGTGCATGGTGGGAGGCTCAGATCTGCAGCTCATGGCAATGTAGAAGGCAGGTAACTCCTTTGAGCCTCAGCTTCCTCAGTGTAGAATTAGGCAAACATTATTATCAATGGTAGATATCTAAATGAATTTGATTTATATAATGGCTAGTACCTTCTAAAATTGAAAGCTAAAATTATTTTTTTTAGTTTTTCTTTTGACCTGTATGTAGAGGTAAATTCTAACACTCCTCTTGGTCTTTTTATTAACAGAAAAGAGAGTTATCCCAAGCATACATGCTAGCTCCCAGATCTTCCTCACACTAGCCACTACAACATATTCCTATTAATCCCTGTTAAAAAATTAAAGAGTTTGGAAAAGAAATAAGACAGATACTTTAAGGCAAAAGGCAAACTTGTATTCCTAATGTTAAACTGAATCTTATTTATAAATATTTAAAATATTTTATTTTTACTTTACATAACCTTTGTGATATGCTAGCACAAAAAGCAAAAAAAAAAAAAAAAAGTTAGCTAGAAGCTAACAATGTATTATTTTTTCCTCACTACTACCAATATGGCATTATGCTTACCTGAATTGTTAGAAAAGACTTAGCATTCACACAGTGCTGTCTCAGCATAAAGTTATAATCCTACAAAGTGCACAAACCTAGCTTAAGTTTTTTAATAGTGTATATTTTCTTTTAAACTTATGGAAAATTCTGTTCTATTGCCATAATCTGAGACTCAAAAAATAGGAAGCACTAGGTCCTTCGGTACTCCTATCACATTCAAAGACTTCTTTGATGGTGTTGAAATCCTATTCTAACTTGGTTTAATCATAGGTGATAGAAATGTAAAACAATTGTAAGTTAACTGGTTATTTATGTGCAATGAAATTCAAAACGGAAGCTTAGAAAGACAGATGTTCTCTTTGTCACCTTCCAATGAGAAATGATTTGTTGATTTTTGTAAACCAAAATGGTCTCACTGTCACGCCCTAAGTTCTGTGAAACTAAGTCAGTGGATAACACAGAATGCATTAAAGTAAGAACGTTGTAAAGACCAAGGCTCTTGGATGAAAGTGAAGAAAAATTTGCCTTTTTTTCCATAGAGAATCATCTGCATGATCCATGGATATCTTTTAATAATGATGTCTGCATATCATAATGGTTTCCTCCTGAATAGGTTTAGCTCTCCCCGACAGTGACTTCATCTCTTTGAGGATAGGTATGAAGGAGTAATGTTCTTTGATCTTTCTTGTAGATTTAACATATCTCTGTGTCTTTTCCTGTCTTCTGCTCTATCTCTCTCCACTGTCATTTTTTCATTCAGACCTTTTTTTAATTCCCTTAAATAGATTTACTCCCATGTTTCAGATGTTCATTTGTTTAAGATTTTCCCCAATGGAAAAGTTTTATCTGTTTCTTTATTTTTTTTATAAGAAAGCAGTTGATTTTTGTGTGTTGTCTTTTGCTACTTTGCCAGATTTGTTTATTGGTGCTAGGCATCTTTTTATGCAATCTCTGGGGTTTTCTAAGTATAGAATCATATGATCTGCAAAAGAATATTTCTTTCGTTTTCTTCAGTTTATTTTTCTCCTGCCTGATTGCTAGGACTGCTATTTCATACTATACTGGATAACAGTGGTGGCTATCTTAATAATGTTAATGGTTCTAGAGGAGAGAATGTTTCATTATTCTTCACTAACCATGACATTAGCTATAGGTTTGTCAGTGATGATGAGCTGTGATATTTCTATATCTAATTTATTTAAGTGTTACACAAATACCATATTTATTTGCATATATGTGTGAGTTTGTGGACATTTGTGAGCTAAATTATTTCTAATTGTTATGTGATGATATCAATATTACCTCACTGAAAAAAACAATTATAGACTTCATAGTGACAGTAGGTCATAAAGTCTGATGCTTTTTAGAATAAATTGCATATAACTTAGTTTTGTACCTTTCTGTCTACACACAACTAGCACAGTGAATATAGACAGTAGTTCTGCATTAAGGAAGAAGTCACACTATTAAGTTAGATTGATCATCTAGTATGTTCACATAAATATATTCAAAACATCTCTTAACAATAGAAGTCTGTGAAATAAACTTCAGTGAGTTTTATATGGAAACATTCTATGAACACAAGAATAAATAACAAATTTGAATTCTATAAGTCTGTCTGGCAAATAAGGTGTGTAAATGCAAAAGGAAGAAATAAAAATGAGTTTGTAGATTTTCCATGTAAAGGTACACTTGTAACATGACATCATAGCAATGCAAGTATTCTAGCACATAACTATTTAAGTAGAATAGCTGGGATTCTTATTAGATAATCTATGTCTGTTTGCCACAGATCATCATGGCTAGACTACTGAAATTATCTCATAAAAGGAGGGGTTTGAGATGGTCATTGGACTTTCACCTGAGATTCCATCTACTCCTCCAAAATATTTGTATGCAACATTGCCCTCATTGCACAAGGCGTGAGCTGGTGTTATATCTATACATTTTATATTCTGAGAGGGTTAATGAAAAGGGGATTCAACTACATGACTGGAAAAGGCAACATCTACATTGGGTTCAGATCTTCCCATGTAGCTACTTTGATGTCACTACTACTCCTGCCAACAACCCTTTATCATACTCCAAAAGTATGCACAATAAATTCCTAGGTTCCATAGTGTGAACTTTGGTGGATTAATACTTTGATTTGTCTTTGAGATCGTATGAGGATGGGGTTGACAGGGTTTAAGAATCCCAGTGAGAGATATTTTCTTCCTTTAGTATTATAACATTACAACACAATATAATATAGCATAAAATATTAACCTGATATAAAAATAAAATCTAACATAGCATGATAACACAATATCAATAAACCACAAAGTATCATCTTCCTCCAGCTGAACAGATATGATTAAGAAATTATTGTTTCTCTTTCAGAGTGAATAAAATAAAGCTGTATTTTACCATAGATATCTTATAAAAGCTTTCTATCTACATTTAACACTAACCTAAAGTATAGACAGGCTATCCATCTGGGAGGACAGAGAGTGGACAGTGGGAGATGGAGGGTGGAAAATGGAAGATGGAGGAAGATTAGGGAGGTTGAAGTTACTCTATCATAGAGTGGACTCATGAAATAAAAAAGGCATTCTATGTGCTTATATTGAAAGCAATCATGATACAGGTTATAATTTCAGTATATAATATTTTAATAATGTCAGATATCATTTTTATGTACAGACTCATTTAAAACCAATATCTGTACCAGTAAGCTTCTTTTTTTTTACTGAAGCATAGACATATGGTAATCAAAAATAAAGATCTTGTTTAGAAACTTAAGTTTTAGATTGCTCTCTATTGCCAGATGACAATAGAGGGGACCTTGTGGCACAGTAAATTGCTCTTTCATGGCCAGTATATAAAGGAGAAAAAAGGAAGGATATAGGATCATACTGTCTACTTTAAGGTCATAATTTCTATAACCTTATGACTTTCCACTAAATTCTATTACTAAAAGGTCCACTACTTCACTATACCACCACTACATTGTGTATGCTTTTAACTGGATGGATTTTGGTGGGGGTAACATTTAATATCTAAACTATAAATATGTGATTTTGAGTTTCATGATGGTCATATTCTTTCCTTGCTCATATAATTCTCAGAATTCTGACTTTATGAGTTAGACAGTAGGGTACTGGCAGTTCTTCCACACCTGGATCCCATCTGCAGGACACAATGTGAGCTTACTACTGTTCTAAGGGATTCAACACTATTATCTGAAAATACATGCAGGCAAGACATTCATACATGTACGATAATAATGAAAAAGTTGTAAATATTTTAAAAATGCAGCTTTAACTGGAAATATTTTAAAATGGCCATAACAAGGACCATGTTGCATATCTAATTTTGAGACTTTATTTAGAATTCCCTTTGGACATCAATTTCTGTCTCCTAAATCCCCCCACTGGTGGGCTATGACAGTTTTGTTTCCCACATGATCTCTAACATATATGTCTGTTATTAGTTCTGTTATGCTATGTTGCATGCCATTTTCATAAAACAAAATTCTCCTTTAGCTCCTTACTACATTGTAGTGATTCTTTGAATTGCAGTTTGGTACTTGGATAAACATTTTTTCTAATATTTCTGATGATTTCTGAAGTCATGACCTTCCACATATACATATGAGCTAGACAGACAAGAATCCTTCCACCCAGAATTTTTACCCCCAGGGTGTGCTTTGATTGAGGGCATCAGTCATTTGAAACAAAAGTTTTCACAAGTCATCCACAATGCACTTTAATGTACAATATTCTCAAATCTTCTGATTCATGAGAAAATCGTCTAAGACAAAGCTCCAAGTTGATCATGAAACGACAGCATACATACATACATACATACATACACATATATACAAATACATATGCAAATAAAAAGATGATGATGTACCCATAAGTTGATTTCTATATATTCATCATATGAAACTTTATTTTAAAATGACAATAAGGAAATAATTCATATTTGAAATAATGAAAAATCATCTTTCAAACAGATAATAGTTTTCACCATAGCCAAAGGAAATCTTTCCCTTAACCTTGGGGATATGAAACTCTCAATCCTTTCCTGACAAAAGTTGTGAACTTTTTAATTTGTGTTAAAGAAACTATCATTTAACTTTTGCAGGTCCAACTTTTAGTAAGATAGAACCACTCTCTGTGTGCCAGTGGTCCAGATTACCTGTGCCTGTAGGAGGAAGATTGTACTATTGTGTGAGCCTAGTGTTTGTATTCACATCATAAAGATGTTGACAATTTAACGTAAGTGAAAAACCACTCTACGGAAAGGCTCAAAATCATGTTGTCAAAAAAGGGAGAGAAGAAAATTATACTGAGAAAAGAGGCAAATTTGCATATTTCTTTCCTCCTAGTTGGTATGTCTTCTCTTGCTGGAGCAAATAAAATGATGTTGTCTTATTAGGTAGGAAAAAATATCACAACACATACATCACTCATGTCAAGCTTGGTAAGCATAGCTGTAAACTCAGCACTAGAGAGACAATGGAGGAAGTACCATGAATTGATGAAACCTTGTTTTATAGTGACTTTAAGACTAGCCTATGATCCATACTGACTGTGTGTCTCAAAATTCAAGCCAATTAATCTATTAGCTAACTAATTAATTAATTAATCCTAAAGCTCCTTCAATATGCAAATAAGACAGATGTGATGTTGACATAATAATCATAATCCCACATCATTATTGAGCATGCATATTTTATAATCACTTCATAAATATTTTTGTAAACTTAATAAGTGCCCTTGATTTTCCTGTATTCTTAGGGAACAGTGGAGAAAATGACAGTCTTTTACTTTACAAATCATATGAAAAGTTAATAAGAATCATAACAGCGTTTAAGAAGTAGAAAAATCAACAGTAGAGCATAGGGAATAGTAGGCATTACTAATACTTGTCTTTAGGTGACGAATTACTGCTTGGATCTTGGAAGAAAAATGAAGATATGAGAGAGGCATTTTGTGTAAAGTTAATTGAGGCATATATATGTATGTGTAGGTGTAGGTGTGGGAACTGTAGTGACACCACATCTGGAATGTTAGATGAGCAAGGGAAAAAACAGTGTGGATAGAGCAAGTAATTAATAGGAATATCAATGAAATTGAAGAATCCTACTTTAATATATGTTAAAGGCTTTAATATCATTTCATTTTCTGAATGAGATCAGATTATATTAAATCAAACTGAGCAGAAGGGAGACCCACTTCCTGTGACTACTATGTTTATTATTCCCCAGTCAAGAAAAGTACCATCTTGGACAGTAAGTAAAATATTGAGGTTAGAGCCATTGATAGCTGTCAGTAGATCATAACTCATCCTCTTCAATCTATGTGTAGAAAGTATAATTAAAATATTTTCCTAAAATTTGGATGGAAATTAGATGAGAAATTTGAGAATAAACATTGGGTCTATGTCCTTGGAGAAGCAATTTGAAATTGCGTGTTATTAATTAGTGGTTTGAAAGAAAAAAAAAAACAGAGAACAAGGAGATAAAAGATGGGGATGATGGGGAATTTAATTTAATTTTATGTTATTCTTTTTGAGAATTTCATACACTACCCACTCCCATCTCTCTACTCACCAAAATTCTTGTTCTTTCTATATAAAAACAAATAAAAATATCAAAACAAAAAAACATGTGTGCATGCACACACAGACACACACACACAAACACACACACACACAAACACACCACACACACACACACACACACACACACACACACACACACACATTCACATATGTGGAATCATTTAGCCAAATACACCTGAATGCAGGGGTTGCATTAGAGCACTGTTGATAGACTCAGTGTCATGCTCCTGAAGAGTACTGGCTTTCACTCTCCCAACAGCTACCAACTGTAAATACCTTCTTGGCTAGAAGTGGAAATATGTGCTAATTTGCCTCTCTTCATGCTGGTATTTTGTCTGGCTTATTCTCATGAGAGTCTTTTCCATTCTTCCACAACTCTGTGAGTTCATAATGCATCAGCTGTGCTATGTTTATAAAACATGCTTAGCTTATTATATGTTATCTGTCACAGGTCAAAGAAATAATTGTAAGAACAGGATATAATAATTGGTCAGGTAGAGTAGAGATTTTAAATCAGCAGTTCATAGAATGCCCTTTCTGCAGAACTGGAATGCCAAAGAAGAAAGTTTTAGTTCCATTTTTTTTTTTGTTTTGTCTTGTGATTTGCTTTTTGTTTTCTCCTAAATATCATCTATAAGTCATTGAAAAAGCCCACAGACCAGCAGTTTAATGATACCAAATTTTCCTAGACCCCCTTCTGCTCTGCTATACAGGAACTCTGCTCTCTCCCTCTGTCCTACTGTCACTCTCTCCCACATAAGCTCTCATGTAACAAGGTGAGACATTTGATTAAGATATTGGAGTAAATGCCTAGAAAACATAATTTGATTTAGAGAGACAAATCAAGAACAGTCACGCATACATAGTATTTCCTGTCACAGGAATGGGTGAGATGAGGAGAATCCTCTATTGTCATAGTTGGTAGGGTTTCTATAACTGGGCTAAAACACCAAGACCAAAAGTAACTTGAGGAGGAAAAGGCTTATTTTATTTTACGTATTCCTGGAAACAGTCCACTGCAGGAAGACAAGATAGGAACTCAAGGCAGGAACTTAGAGGCTGAAACTACACCAGATGAGGCTTGCTAGCTCCTGCCTTATAGCTTGCTCAGCTAGGAATATAGCACCCAGAACCACCTGCCCAGGGGTAGCATAGCACACAGTGGGCTAAACACTCTCGTATCAATCATGAATCAAAAAATAGCCTACAGGCTTGCCCAAAGGCCAATCTGGTGGGTGATGTTTTTCTCAATTAAGATTCCTTTTCTTAGATTCAAGCTTATGTCAAGTTAACAAATAATACCCAAGACAACTATGCATTTGGCACTGCATGCAATCAATGTTATATTTCTATTCATTTGCATTTTCAGAGAAATATCTCACTCTTACGACTTTAGTAATCATTGTAAAGTTGTTAATTTCATCGAGATTAAATATCTGGGATTCAAGGATGCTTATAAAAATATCAAGTGTGTATAGTTCTACATGACTTAGATGACTGTCTAGCCCATTCTAGCCCAGAGGATGAATTTACAATTACAAAGAGTTGGCTGGAGAGATGGCTCAGAGGTTAAGGACTGTTCTCCCAGAAGTTCTGAGTTCATTTCCCAGCAACCACATGGTGGGTTATAACCATCTGTAATGGGATCTGATACCCTCTTCTGGTGCTATAGCTACAGTATAATCATATACATAAAATAAATAGTTAAATCTTTTAAAAAAGAATTACAAAAAGTATAAAAAGGCATATGAACACTGGATTGTGTTGCTTAAAATGAATGAACAGTGTTGCAACCAGGAAATATATGGCTTTGCCACTCCTTATAACTTACCAATGTTCAATTTGGTAAGTCTCTTTGTTGCTAAAATTCTTTCCCAGAAGGAGACATAAAGTAACATCTTGCCATTTTCCTAAGTGCATTCTGGGGAAAAATTAATTTATTGAAGTTACCTATAGAAGGTAGGTCAGAGTTAACGTAAAGAGCCAGAGATAGTTCTCCCTAAACTCACTGTACCCAAAAAGTCTTAACCTCCAGGGCTGCTTTCTGAAAAGCTGTATAGGTGAAGCCTTTGCTCATGTCCTCCATGGCCTGTGTATGCTCTAGCCCTTTTCCTAGACCACATGCTGCAGTTTCCCACGTACACAGATACATGCCCACAGTGAAGATAATAAAAAATAAAATTGTATAGGTCACTGTTCAAGCATTCTGCATCATTTTTGACTACCAGATGTCACACAGACAACATGTATAACATCATCTTGTCCTTGTATATAAATGAGAATGTACTCAGATCTTAACAGATAGCTATTAAATGTCATAAACCATCCTCGACTGACCACAGAGTATATAATCCCTTCTCTGTGTACTTCCATAGAGTATAGATGTTAGAACAAAAGAAAACTTCTATAGTCCTTATACATTTATACACCTAAACTTCTCTATGTTTCTTGAATTTAGAGTTTTCCCAGAGGTGGTTCCAAAACAAACTGTGTTTTCACTTCTTCTCAAGGTAGAGTTTGCAGTGTACAATAAATCCTGGGAATATCTGGAACTTAGCCATAATGGCTACACAAGGGACATTTATTGGGTTGTTTGCAATCCCCAAGAATCCTCTTTCCATGGTTTCAGAGAAAAGGTGTGTAAATCAGAAGAAATCTAATAAAATCCTGGTTCCTGAGCAGCATAAGGAGACCACATAGGTGCTCAAATAGGAACAGATGACAGACATGTAAGGACATTTTCAGTATTGCATCATAACTTCGCTCCACACACCATCAAAGAATTCAAGATAATAAAGGAATTATTATTCTTAGAGTAGATCTTTCCTGTTGAGCTAGTGTACTCATAATTGATTAGCCAGTAGTTTCTCGCTTAAATACTAAAGGACTATGGTAGGTTTGAAGTATTATAATAAAGTGTACTCATTCTGGAATACTAAAAGCAAGGGGATATAATCTATTAAGTATCAGAACTATATTTCAAATTCTCTCTCTCTCTCTCACTCTCTTTCTCTCTCTCTCACTCTCTCTCTCTCCATTATACACACACACACACACACACACACACACACACACACACACACACACATACACACACACACACATTTACTTCAAGAAACATGACTTCAATTTTGAGATCTGTTCTGCTGCCCTATGAAGTTTTGGGAGCAGGAGGGTCAATGTTTACTCCTTTGATCTCTTTCGTCAAAGATCTAATAAAACTTATACTCCATGTAATGGTTGTATTTGCATTTATATTTCTGTCTTCGTATTTTAAATACCACACTACTATGTATAATGCTGTTAAATATGTCAAACCTACAATGGTCCTCTGGGGAAATAGGATTGGTTGCATGCTTGAGAGAGCGCACATCGTTTTCAAATGCTTACTGCAGATCTGCCATTTTTAATAATAGTATAATTGTAGAGGATGATGTCAATGAAAAACTACAAGAATGCTCCAGAAAGGACCAATTATCATTCTGTACTAATGTTACTGCTGAATCATCACAATAGAGAATGCATCAGCACTATTAATAACAGATAAATGTCATAGAAGGTGGAGAGAATATTTAAGAATCCAATGGCTTTAAACTAAGTGTCTCATGAATTATACATTTAATTAAGAAAAGCCAAATGAGAAGGTTTTTAAACTTCTAACTTGGAAGGCCTATTTTTTTCTTTCCCCATTAAAAAATATACAAATTAAGTCCCAGCTGTGGCTCATGATGAAACTTACAAAAAAGATGCTTCCCCTGCAGGCTAGCTGTGGGCATGAATGAGCAGAGACAGCCCATGTGGGAACAGAGCAGGACAGAAAGGAACGATAATGGCAGTAAGAATTTGGAGCATTATGAGTTGTGACATTACAACTATTGTCTAAAAATAAATGTTTAAGCTATCACATATATAGAGTGATAGACAAGTACCTTATGATATCATGTCAAGTTAAAAAAAAAAAAGACACTTCTCTATCTACAGAGGTTCTCCACCTTGCTGGCTTTTATTTACAAGATTTGCAGAATAGACTGTCTTGCAATTGTTTGCCAGGAGAGATCAGTGTGTGTGTGTGTGTGTGTGTGTGTGTGTGTGTGGTGTGTGTGTGTGTCACATATTAGGCCAGGATTGGGGAAGAGGTGAGTGATACCACACAACCTTCTATGTCACTTACAGGACTCACAGACTACTACAGCTTCTCCAATTTCAAAATAAATAAGGAATGCCCATCTTAAGTATTCACTGCACTCAGTTTATGTGGCACTTGGTAATACAAACTGAACCAGGGTACTATACATGCTATATTTGCTTACTGAGCACTTTCCAACATCCCCATCCTGAGTACACAGACACTGTAGTGCCTCAGCTTTTTGTCGTTGTTCTATAGACTGGAGATTATAATTAATTACTCTTCCCTTCCCTTTTCTCTCTCTCCTCACTTCCATATAAGTTACTACACCCTTTCAAATCTGTGGACATCTTTTTTCATTTATTATTCTTGTATAGATATGTATAGGTGTCTATAACATATTTCAAAATATAACCTGTTGAGTCCATATGCTGTTACTTATATGTTTTCAGGGCTTCCTGGAAAAAGGAAAAGAAATCGGGGTACTCTTCCCTAAAGAGGTCCGACTTTTCTACTCACAGCTTCACTCAGTTCCCTGCAGTTTTTCCTGTAGGGATGAGGCTTTGCTCTGTCGTTTGGCATGTTCACTAGAGTCATTACTGTTCAACTCAATTTGGGTGAATATGATAATAAGACCTTACAGGTATAATTTCTGATGGTTCTAGGAAACACAATCTCACAGCAAAGTCCCAAATTCTCTGTATGTAGTAGTACCTAAGTATAGGTACTCTGTTTTCAGAAGTTAGAGCCAGGTAGATCAAGAGTTCAAGACCATCCATAGCTGAATAGGGCAATTAACCAAGCTAGGATACTTGTGACCTTCTCTCAAAATAACTACAACAACAATTAATACAACCCTTCCCTACCACCATCACCACCACCACAACAACAACTCATACATTTCAATTTGCAGATGAAACTCCTGCTAGACCATTAGAGCAGTTACATTGGCTTCAAGTTTCAGTCAGAGAATGGGTATTTCTGCACCTAGAGCCTTAGCTTTTCAAAAGAGCTTTTAAGAGAGAAAGAATGAGAGGTTAGTCAAAATTTTATGCATTTGACTTACCATGAAGGTTATCAATAAACTTTAGAGTTATTTCAAATGGACAGATGAACCTGCCATCTTATGCAGGTTTTTAGATTGTTCGAACATCACAGAAGAGATGGTATCATTGAAGTATGCAAAAAGCAGTAAGTAGAATTGGCTTTGGTCCTGAGTTAGATTGAATACACAGAGATCTTGGATGTTTGGAAGGTATTATGTGTCCAGGAGTGGAATTAAAGAGGTAATTGTAAAAGAGTCAAAAGACAGCTTTAAGAGAAGACCAGGGATTAGGCATCTTAAAACTTTAGGTTTGACTTATACTACTTACAAATGAGAATAACCTTATTCTGAAAACTTAACTCTGTCCTGGAGTCTCCAGCATCCTCTTCAGTGTTAGTAATACCCAGTTAACTTTAGAAGGCAGTTTTTGGAAGGATGAAACTAAAGCATTTTTAACATTTCATTACTTTTCTATATATCCATTTTCTCATTCTTCCAATGGGTTTTAAATATTCCACAAGTGAAGGATATATCCACAAAGGAACAAATGGGAAAGTTTGAGTAGCTCAGATAAAAAAATGAATTCACCGAGGGAGAGAAGAAAATTACAGTCTAAAGTCCCAAGATTATAGGTTGATGGATACAAAGATCTCTTGGGCACTAGCAGCAACCTGTAATTTTTGTGAAGTGGAAAAGGTTATGTTGCTTTGAGAAAGCTAAGGCATGTTTCTTTGCTCTAAAAGGCCTGAATAAGGATCCCTAAACTGAGACATGGCACTAAGAATTTGTTCGAGATTGTCTTTATTTCACAAAATGTCCAAAAGATAAGAGTCAGTGGGAATAGATGAATCCCAATTACATCTTTTCCTTCTTTTTATGTTGAGGAAAAATTTACTATCTAGACACCTCTCTAGTTTCACACTGAAGTCTTTGAGTATTATTTTAGCGGAAGTGGAGGAATAGACTACAGTGAGGCAGAGAGAGACATGAGTAAAGAGATCTAAAAGAAAACACCACAGGGAATGCAGAACATCTTCAGTATGGGTTTGCAAAAGAAAAAGAATGCTCAGAGCTCTGAGAACAGGAGAAGAAATTCAAGGTATAGTTTTAGTAATGATAACTCAGCTGTATTCATGCATGTATGAACTGGAATCATCAACTCCTAGGGAAATAAAAATACTGAAGATGAAATAGACCGTGTGGGTTACCACTTATTAATAACATAAATATTTTGAATCATTTATTTTGTGGCATTTATAATCACAATTATTCATTCCCTCTCTGATTATTCCTACTGGCAGAAAGAGTTCATTCTTCAATCATCAACTGTCATAGCTTCTAGTTTACCAATAGATTTCCATCACCCTCATAAACACTGGTATTCAACTCAAAAGGAACAACATTTTGTTTGTTTCATGGATTTAGGATGTTGTTACACTTGATTTCTTGGGTTTTTGGCTATAGTAGCCAGGAAGTGGATGATATGGAAGTGAGCTGCAGAATAAAAGCAAAACAGACAAAAACAAAAAAGTAAGCAAAGGGACAGATCTACTTCAGTCACTTTTATTGCATGCCACACAAATTGCAGAAGTCTCACCTTAGGCCCTCATTAAGTTTGAAAGTTTCCACCATCTTCCAACAGTGGTAGACTGGAAAATCAAGGCATTTAATGCATTCCAGAGTCAAGCTACAACATTGTTCTTAATTATATCAAGGGCCCAATAACATTTTGTCACATTCAACAGCCCCAATTCTGTCTTGTGCTTCTGTGATACGAGAGGGCATTTTCTTAACCTTTATGTACATCATAGCCCTCCAGTGTATGGGATGGTCTTGGTCTTTGCATCCATTTATCTGTAGCTTAAAATACAGGGTTCTTATTTTTCTATTTTACTTGTACCATAGCTTTTAGACTTGGCTACGTCTTGTTCTGTATTTGCTGAAACACTTGAAATTGATCATTCCTTTCTTAGTAAAATTTGCTATAAATATAACATGAAATCTCAACTTCCTCAATCCCCTGGAAATTGTTAGCAATGCAGATTGTATGATGCGTTCGTGGAATAGAAGTAAATTTAACAATAGAAGTCGAATTACTTACCTGTACTTTTGCAGATTTTACAATGCCCTTTAATGCATATCAGATTGGGAATCAATGTCTGAAGAAAATGTAATGTTTTGTTATGAGCAGTCAGAAGCAACGGTACAAGAGTTACCATTCTTAATTTTATCAGCTGATACTCATCCTCATGTTCAGCTCTTCTGACACTCTTATCTTTATGTGTGAATTTTTGTTTCCATTTACATACAGAGAGCATGCAAATTTAAATTCCAGTGTGGCAAAACCATTATACAGCTATTAAAAATTTTGTGTATTTTCTAACCCTATTGGGAAAACTACTACCAAAAATTAGAAATTTGTGTGGCCATTTATAAACACGAGTTCTTACACTCAAATACATAAATTGCAACAGGTTAGTCTAAACAGACCATTTTTGATATGTTTCTCACATAGGTAACATTTGTTCTTTGTTCTATAGATTGCAAGATTATTAGGCTAAACTCTATTTCATGCAGAAGTGAAGATTTTGTTGCTATTGCTTAAAGTCATAGCTCTACATCATATCTTTATTCCTGAGAAATATGCTTGAAATTTGTCTGTTTTTGTTTTTCCTTGCTAGTAATGTTTTTGGTTTTTGTAAGCAGAAGCTTTATTTTACATTTACCTATATTTTATTTCTCCATATGTTGTCTTATTTTCTTCTTTACTTCATGAAACTCTGATTCTTTAGTATAGTATTCATAATGCATGTATGTGGGAAAGAGAAGTAGTTAAACATTCAGACAGAAACACACACTTACAAACAAACAATGGAGGGAGGAGGAGGAAGTGAGGAGAGGAGAGAGAGAGAGAGAGAGAGAGAGAGAGAAGAAAATGGAATCATGCATAGTCACCTACTCACTTATTGCTGACTTGATTTCTTAACTTCATACAATTCAGCACATTTTGTCTAGTGAAATGCCCCGTTCTCAGTTGGACGGAACTTCTCATATTAACTAACATAATTAAGAGGTGTCTCCACCCCAGACATGGTCACAGACAAAAACAGTTACTGCGGCAATTGAGACCTAAAAGGAAAAGCATGGTATGTACTCACCGATGAGTGGATATTAGCTAAAAAGTACAGAATACCCTTGATACAACCTACAGACCATAAAAAAGTTTAACAAGAAAGATAGCCCAAGTGAGGGTGCTTCAATGCCACTTAAAAAGCAAAAAACAATCATGGGAGGCAGAGGGAGGGAGGTACCTGGGTCGAACAGGAGAGAAGCCCAGAAGTCCAAAATAGTGATTGGAAATATGCAGCCTCTGGGGGTCTGTGTGGGAAGATCCTCTAGAAAGCACCAGAGACTTGGGGGGGGGGTGACAGAATCCCAGGGCTCAATGGGAGTAACCTTAGTCCAAATGCCCAACAGTGGGGAGAGGAACCCTGAAGAGACAACCTCCGGTAGATAGACAACTCCCCAAGTAGGGGGAGAAGTTTACCAACCCCCTGTAAAATTTGTGATGCAGAATTGTGTGGGAAGATCCGGTGGGCCGCAGCAGTGGAGTCCCGGACCCACGCGGCAGCAGGCCCCAGGCCCAGGCAGCAGCGGGCCGGCAGGCCCCACATTGATACGAGGAAGTCCTTGGTTCCAAAAGGGTTTATTGTCATGGCAGATGGTAGATGGATCTGGAAGTACCCCCCCAAACTCAGGGCAGGCCTGGGTTAAGTAGGGAGGGAGAAGTAGGAAGGGTCTGGGGAGGGGAGGAATGCTTAATTGGCTCTGCCCTCTGACCTTCATTAGTATGTAAATCCCTAGGGCCTGAGGCCTGTAGTTACACCCTCTACCTGTGCACTTTGGGAGGGGCTGTAATGGCCTTCGTGACTGAACAATGTAGGTCTATGGAGATTAGACTGCTTGTTAGGACCCTGAGTTCTGGGGACGTAGCTTAACTCCTCCCGCTTCTCCCTTGGAGTCTCGGGGTTCTAGGCCCATGCCCAGCCAAGAACCAGGATACCCTTACACAGTCCCACAGAATTGTTCTTGTCTAAAAGAAATGTAGGGACAAAAATGGAGCAGAGATGAAATGAAAGGCCTGTCCAGTGTCTGATCCAACTTGGGATCCATTTCATGGATGGGCACCAAAACCTGACACTGTTATTGATGCTATGGTGTGCTTACTGACAGGAGCAGAGGATAGCTGTCCTCTGAGAGGTTTTACCAGCAGCTGACTAAGGCAGATACAGATATATACAGCCGACCATTAGAGTGAGTTCCAGGACCACTATAGGAGAGTTAGGAGAAGGATTAAAGGAATTGAAGGGGATTGCAACACCATAGGAAGAACAAGAGTCTCAACAAACTTGAACCCCTGGGAGTTCCCAGAGACTAAGCCACCAACCAGAAAGCATACACAGGCTGCTCTGAGGCCCCTAGTACATACTTAATAGGGGACTGCCTTATCTGACCTTATTGTGAGAGAATGTGCCTAATCTTCTAGAGACTTGAGGCCCCAGGGAAGGGCATTCAATGGGGTAGGGGAACTCTCTCAGAGGTAAAGTGGAGGAGTGGGATGAAGAACTGTGGGAAGAGGAAACGTGATGCGGGCAATATTTGGAATTTAAATAAATAAAATAATTATTTTTTTAAAAAAAGAAAAGTTAATATCTTCTAGTTGATTCTAAATTGTGTCAAATTCACAACTAACCTTATCCATCACCGTGAGCTTAGTGGAGGAGTCCATATATTTTAGTATTTCATTACAATTTCAGCTGAAGTTTTCACTATATAGATATTATTTAATTGAAAATCACTGTTAATAGGTACTCATGTCCCCCCCTAATTGAGAGTTCAAGGACAGTATAATTAGTAAAGCTCTCCTTAAAGTTGAGAAAGACAGCTGTTATATATAGTGCCTTTATTCTACATCAGAATTAAACATAAATTATACTATTCACATGACCCAAGACCTTTCTCTGGACAAGAGAGCACTGATTGCATGTACTATTCTTTGCTTACTCTGACTTTCTTTTGAGTGAATATCTATTCACATGAGGATATTTTATTTGCCTAACTGTAAAATATTTTTCTTCCCTACTCTGTCACTGTGGGCTTATTTCCCTAATTTGGGAAATCTCATTAAAACCAAATGTATTTTTCTATTTTAGATATAGTGCTCTACACATTTCCCACAGTATTCCTAATTTCATACATTCATGAAGCTATAATCAACAAGAATATTTATGTATAATCAAAGATAGTCATAATAAAAACATGATGGTTAATTGTGTGTGTGTGTGAGAGAGGGGGGGAGGAAAGAGTGGGGTGGAACCAAACCTGTCTTAGTTGGAAATAAAGGTATCAAGCTGCCTGAAGTTGGGACACATTTTTAAGCTACTTGTATATAGTTCATATAGTTCAGGTATAACAACTTCTCTCCTAAGATGAAAATGAACATAGGCAGTTATAATAATTTACAATTAACTCTATGATGATCCAGACTAGAAAAAAATCATAGATTCATCAAATATAAGGTGGTATATTTATAAAATGAATTACCACTTATCAAGAAATAGAATATGTGGATAGTATTTGTCCATTGCTCTTACAGTTCTCCTTCATGAAGGGAATTCTTCTGAAATGACTCTCCTGAACATACTTCATTAGAGTATACTTCTCTTATTTCCTAGCATAATTTCTGTTGCTATTATAAAATTAATACTCTAATAGGCAATGTAGGCATCTGTATTAGTCATGGTTCTCTAGAGTAATAAAACTTAAATAATGAATCTCTCTGTACATAAAGAAAAGGCATTTATTAGAATGCATGGTACACGGCATCCAATCCAACAATGGCTGACAATGAACAGAAGGAAGGACCATAAATGCAACAGTGGTTCAGTCCATGTGAATAGACGGTCTCCACTAGTCTTCAATATACACTGGATCCCAAAACTGTAGTCTCTAATGCCAATGAAGGAAAGGACTTACTAGGCATGGAGAGCTTGCAGGAAAGAGTAAAGGCTTTTATCCCCCCATGTTTTTGTATAGGCTTCCAGCAGAAGGCATAGCCCAGATTAGAAGTGGGTGTGATGGTTTGTATATGCTTGTCCTAGTGAGTGGCACTATTAGGAGTTATGGCCTTATGGAAGTATATTTTGCCTTGTAGGAAGAAGTGTCTCACTGTGGGCATGAGCTTTAATACCCTCTTCCTAGCTGCTGGAAGCCAGTCTTTTTCTAGTGGCCTTCAAATAAACATGTAGAACTCTCAAGTCCTCCTGCATCATGCCTGCCTGGACACTGCCTTGCTCCTGCCTTGATGATAATGAACTGAAACTCTGAACCTCTAAGTCAGCCCCAATTAAATATTGTCATTATAAGACTGGCTTTGGTCATGTGTGATTACAGCAGTGAAACCCTAACTAAGACAGAAGTTGGTACTAGGGACAGGGGTATTGCTATAATAATGCTGACCATTTTTTGTTTGGAAGAACATCAAGTTTGGGAGGTTCGATTTGGAAAGCAGCGGAGTACTTTAAACTGAGGTTTAATGGGCTATCCTAGTAGGAATATGGAAGACTTTGTTGCTGAGAGTATCTTGAACTGTGCAGACCTGGCCCTAGAGGGTCAGTGAAGAATTTCAGAATATGGCATAGAGACTGTTTTTGTGTGTTTTTTTGGTGAAGAATGTGGCTGCTTTTTGCCATTGTCTGAAGAGTCTGCCTGAGGCTAAGGTGAAGAGATTTAAATTAATTGCTATGAAAAAGGAAGTCTCAAAACAGCCTGGTGTAAATGCTGTTGTATGGTTACTAAAGTTTATTCTTATGAAGATCATTTTAATGAAAATCAGCAAGCTGAGAAAGGAAAAATACAAATTGCATGGTTCAAGTATTAAAGGGGTACCAGGAAGTAGATGGAGCTGAATCCTATGTACTAGGAGATTTCAAATTAAGGGAGTGGGAATTTGGGGCAAGATCCTATCCAGCTAAATTTAGGCCTAGGTGTGGTGGTCCACACCTTTAAATCCCAGGAGTAAAGCCATGCAGATGTCTGAGTTCAAGTCCAAGCCAAGGAATGATGTTGCCCAGTGGACTCTGTCAGATAACAATTAATTATTCACTGCCATGGCAACAAACTAAACAGAACTAGATACTCTGTCAGCTAACACTCTTCATCCAATTGATTCTAAGGTGTGGCAAGTTAATATTAAAACTAACCATCTTGTCTAGGTTTCCTACAATACCTCTGTCAAAACACATGCTGTTTCATGTTACAATTATCCACACACCTCTATGCTAGTAGGAACTGCTGTGTCCAAAGGCATATGTTTTGCTTTATTACAGGGTCATAACACAATTACAGAAATATGCCCAGAAATTATATTCTATTCACAGAATGAAATCAAGATCTAGAGTATTGAAACCTAAAAATTTTAATTAAAAAAATTTAATCAAAATTTTAACAACTCTAAATGTGCATAATCCCTAAAATATACTGCAAAACACTGCTTTGAAATGAGTAGCACTAAAGAATTACCTTGACCCTATTAACCAGTAGAGCTTTATTTATTCTGTGGATTTTTCTAAGGAAAATTACTATTTATTCTCTGAATATCCTGTCATTGTATCCTTAACCAAAGAAAATGGTGATGGAGAAGGAAATTTTGTATCTCCCAAACTGAGGTTTAAATGAATATAGAGAATATTCTATTTATGCTGTTTTGAGTAGCTATAAATGAGACCAATATAGGCAGACTTTTATTATAATGATTAAACATAACACTGAATTTATTGATAAATGTATAAGAATTCATGGTTGCCATGAAGATAATGCATTTTTTCTATGTTTCAGAGTTATCATATGCCTGGACCTTCAACGATAACCCTTTGTATGTTCAAGAGGACAAGAGACGATTTGTATCTCAAAACACAGGGAACTTGTACATTGCCAAAGTACAACCATCTGATGTGGGCAATTATACTTGCTTTGTCACAAACAAAGAGGCCCATAGAAGTGTCCAAGGTCCACCTACACCTTTAGTGCAGCGCACTGATGGTAAGAACATGAATTAACTTCAGACTCTACTCTGGAACTCTTATATTGTAGGCAGGTCTTCAGAGCCTTTTGTTTTCTTCTTTTCACTGGAACCAAAAATCACTGGAGTTTAGATGAAATTTGCATGCACAATGGAGATGAGACATTACTAAAATTTTAAAAAATTATAGTTCAATACCCACATAGTACAATTTACGTGTTTCTGGGTATACCGTGCCATTTCATTTCTGGCAACAGAAGAGCTTGTCTTCTCATTGCTTAAGGACTGGTGTGTAAAAAATGATGTTTGTCTGGGGGGACTTGGCGTGTATGTATGTGTGCATGTGGATGCTGCCAAATTTTCATACTGAATTGATGAACACATTTTGCAACCTCTCTTATTGTCCTCTTTCTTTTCCATCCTTGCCATTATTTTGCTGCTGTTGTTCACCCTTTTTTTACCTGGCTGGCAAAATGAAAAATAAAATATTGTGACCAAGGAAAGCAAAGCATTCCAAAGAATGATGGCATGGAAGATACATACTAAATTATGTCTCTGAGGAATGGAACTCAGATTGGTCTCTGATGAGTTTTGTAGCTTAGTCAAGTCAGAGTTGGTGCAAGATTTAGAGAGCTAGAAAGTCAGCTAAGTGGAAAAAATCCTCTAGTTGATTCTCTAATTAAATGTTCTCAGTGGGCTATGTAAAGATAAAAAAAAAATCTGTTAGTTCATTTTACTATCAGATTTTGAACTTGAAAGGCAATACCTCATAGAATTTTGTTCCCCCCCTGAAGAGTTTAAGACAAGCAAGGATATAATGATAATCAAGCTAACAGAACTATTAAGCCAGCTCCCCGGAGTTCTCATGGCAGTGATTTCAGAGCCAGTAACTATTCAAATATTCCTGCAAGGGTCTTCTTCAGATATCAGCAAACATTAGATTTGTGAGTTCATTTTCTCCTGTTCTGTGATTACTCTGCTCATGAGTGAGAAAGTGCATAATAAGCTAACAATTTACATAGAGATTATACATTTTTCCTGTTTTATTTTTGTTTGCTTTTTATTTTTACTCCCCCCATCTTAATCCTCTCTTCTCCCACCTCCTCTGCTCTCTTCTTCATTTTAGTGGTAAAAGTACATTGTAAACATTGTGTATGATATAATTCAATTAACTCCTCTAAGAGTTGCCATGCAAGAGCTACCAGTTGTTCAGAAAATGGGGAAAGCAAACTAAAAGCAATCAATTTTGCTTCAGAATTAGCATTGATTGGGGCATTGAAATAATAAAGGTTTGGAAGTTAGGTATTTATATTTTTACATTTATGTTGTGATTTCTGCAATTCATAAAGTCTCAGTGACCATTCAAATTCCATTGACTCACTGAAAAAATGTTTTACTCTGAGGTTTATTATATCACTTTATAAAAATAGTTGCAGTTTTAAATTTAAAATCACAATATAGCCTTGATTAATTCAGACGAAAATCATCTTGAACTCTTTGTGTTAGTTTTAACTCTTCTGGAAAATAGTGTTTATGACATCTGAGAACAGTGCTTTATTCTAACCAGAATTTAATAATTCCTATTAAAACCTTAAAACAGTGAAAGTAGAACTTTCACAAACATGTTAAGAACTTTGCTGTAAAACACATTACCCTGATTATAGTATAGATACTTAAAATTCAGTTGTGCAATTACTTTATTGGTTTTGGTACAGAATAGCGATATTTTGGATTGTGGTACTGTATCAGACTTCTGATAGTATTAGCTAAATCTTCCTCCCTTCTGTGCAATGTGTCTGGCCCTATGAGTTCTACAAAATGAGGCTGGAAATGGATGTCCCTAGGGAAGGATCTTTGTTGAAAACTCAGAAGCATGCACACATCTCATTATTGGAACCCTAATTTTGTTTAAAATCCAGGAGTCAAATTTTGGTTAATGAAGCATTTACTTCATAGGAAACTTCTCTTCTCCAGAAATGCTGCTAGCTGTTTTGGTATTTAACAGGTGTCATGGGGGAATATGAGCCAAAGATTGAAGTGCGTTTTCCTGAAACAATACAAGCTGCAAAGGATTCATCTGTAAAACTGGAATGCTTTGCCCTTGGAAAGTAAGGTTATTTTTTTTATGGTTGATTTAATTTTTTTCAAAAAATCTTTTTATTATTCAAACATTGCTCTAAGGGAAATTACCAAACAGATTTCAAGTGTTGGGCTTGGTGGGGCTTTCTGATTGGAATTTAAACAACAATAACAACGACAACAACAACAACAACAAAAATGTTGAGTATTCTGATAGTGATTGGGACTAGCGATTTATTCTGAATAAATTATGCTCCTTGTAACACACTCATCACCGGAGAAAATATGCACTTTTATATGGTGGTGGACAAATCATTGAGCATTTGACATACCCTTCATCCTTCTCTGACACATAGAAATTGACTGCTTGGAGTGTCTCCATGCCTAATTAATCAGCAATTCTTAAAAATGAAAAACTTGCACAGCTCTCCTCCAAAATAAGATTAATTAACATCCAGTTGTTCACAATGGATAATTAGAATTGACCCAACCTGCCTTAGGTGGTTGGTTTTATTTAGAAAATTGTGTATTAGTAACGGGTTTGGAAGCCTTTATGTTAGCAAAACCTCTTAACCTTTGGCACAGAACATCAAGAAAATTCCTTTGCTTTCCATGATATTAGAATCTTACTTTAATGCCTATAAATGGCAGTAAACACCAAGGAAAGGGGCTGGCAGATCAGTCGATTCAGCTGTTTTCAAATACTAGTGTACACATGAGTTACCTGGCTACTCATTGCATTAAGTTCTTATTATTGGCTCCTGTCCTGGTCTATGACAAAATATGATTTCACCACTTCTTAGAAACCCCACTTCATAGCAGTTTATTCTATCTCTAGAATGTGTCCTAAGTAATATGAGAATAACTTTTGAATGTGAGCAATAAGGGATTATCTTTAATCCAAGGGATTTTTTCTAATGTGATCCTCACAGTGATACAATATAGATCTGTTTACCAGACACTGAAAAATAGCCGTAAATATACAGGCTCCTTTTATTAACTCCCTATTCTCAGCAGTACATAAACTGTCTGCTGACTCTTAGGGTTTTTTCCTAAATAACATTGCATACATCTGTGAATTAGACATCTTATATGATCAATTTCTTATAAAATTAAACAATTACAGATTATTTTATACAATAAGATTTATCCAATATGCTTTTAAAAACTAGCCAAATTGAATTTATCCAATGAATACCTATTGACTGATTAAGAGACAATACGTAAATAATTTTTGTTTATATGACTCTTGAGACATGATGAACTTTCTCAGAATCATAGTGACACCATTCATCAAAAATATGTCAATAATAACACTCAAATTATTTTTAAATGAAAACCAGTGGAAGAGAGTACCAGGAAAGAAGACTAGTCTGTCATATTTGTCAAAAGAAAATGTTTTTTTAAAGATTACTTTGTTTTTATTTTACATACCTTTGTGTTTTGTGTGAAGGTGTTAGACTCCCTAGAACTGGAGTTACAGATAGTTGTGAGCTGCCATGTAAGTTTTAGGAATTGAACCCGGTGTTCTTTACTGCTGAGACATTTTTTCAACACTGGAAAGTATTTCTTAATTGAAGAAATGACATAATAAAAGCAAAATTATGAAATTGCTTGAGGCTACTCCTCAACAATCTGATAAAAATAATTTTATTTATCAGCCCCTATAGCAAAATTTTTATGATATGAGATTGTCTATGTCCCTTCAAATTGTACAAAATGATAGCTTTCATTATAGTATGTGAAACTGATACTTAGAATAAATAACTAAGTAATCTGCCTTCAAAGTTAGAGCATTTGACTAAATAGAAGGAAATTGTTTTTGAAACAATTAAAGACAAAAATTAAATTCAAATTTTTCTCAAGAGCTATGCAATCATTAGTAAATATGTTTATAACTTTTGTGAATCTTCATATTCTCATCCAACAGGAATTGTTAGCATGCTAACCTAGAACATTGTCAGGGGATGTGGGAATGGATAATACATATAAAATTGAGTTCAACACCATCATTTAGTCAGTAAATGTTCACTGGATTATTCTAAAGCCATGGTGTGAAATCCATTCCAACTTGGGTAACCAGTATTTCACTGAATGGAGGTGTTCCAACTACAATATTAGTTTCAGTGTCTGTGGTTTATCTTCTCTCAACAGCACATTAGTCTTTCTGTCTTGCTGTCTATCAGACTATAGAAAGAATGAATGGGAGTCAGTCCTATATTAAAAGGAGAGGAACCAAAGGAAGGACAATATGTTCCTCATAATGCCAGGATTGCTTTTGTCATTTTATGTTTCTCTGTAGTGTTTAAACAAATTGAAAACTTAAAATCTAATAGTTGGAAATAATACTTTACTCCATGTAAACCATTGCCATGACCACACTTCCTTTCCTCTTTCCAACTTCTTGGTTTCCACTCCTCTCATTTCCTTTTCCCACTCTCTTCCCCTCTCCTAATGTCTCTACCTATCTCCTCCTAACTTCTTTGCTGTTCTACCTTCTCTCTACCTATATCATACAAACTCTCTTTTCCTCCACCTGTATTCCTCTCTCGCCATTGCATAAATAAATCAATGGTAAAGAACAATTTTATCTGTATTTATATGTAATATTTCATCAATGTAGAATAATGCTAAAGGTCTGTGTCTCTTTTCAGATCATTTTCTTAAAAAATTAGGAAGTAGAAGAATACAATAAGTTACAGGCAAGAACTGTTGACCTTGCCTCTTAGAGTAACCATTTGGCTACATGATTGCAATATTGTCATATGTTAATACTAAAAATGTCATGAGTAATTTATACAAGAAATGAATTAAAAACCCATAAAAATCATGCCAGTGAACTCCTGGAGTATAAGTACCATGAAACAAATTGAAAAAAATAATCTCACTTTCATTTGCTCAATGATTAGAAAAACAACATTTCTAAAGCTAAAAACATAAATGAGATTAAATTTATAATGTTAAAATCACCAGAAAAACACCTAAAAATTTTATACAAAAATAAACCATCAATACTTAGTTAGAAACACTGAGTTGAAAAAATTATGTTTTCTTTTTTTGTTGGATATTTTATTTATTACATTTCAGATGTCATCCCCTTTCCCCATTTCCCCACCCTAGAAACCCCTTTCCAATCCTCTTTCCTCCTTTTTGCTTTTATATATTTTAATTACATCAAGTATTAAGGCCAATTCTAAGTTGATGAACTAGCAATACAATGGATGCAAATAGTCAAGTAACAAGGAAGACAATAAACACAACAAATAGTCAAAGAACAAAGGTAATAAACAAAATTCCTTGAACACTCCCATGATCACTGTTTCTAAGGGCTTTATCAGGATGACTAAATATCTGAACTAATGTCTCTGTCCTAGCCAAAAGTCATTTTCATGTCTAAAGCTTACTTCCTTGTTCTAGCCTAAGATTTAGATTCCTGTCTGAAATTACTTCTTTTTTTTTGCCTAAGAATTGAACATAGAATCAAAAAGAGAAGTTATAATGACTCTAGTATTTTCTTGAATGTGACCAGTTATTCAGACTCAATCATGGACTGGTCTAGAAATCAATCCAATATTGGAAATAACAGTCTTCATTTCTAAGGCTGGTTCTGGAAATTTTCAGAGACATATTTGGAAGTTAACTGCAGTTCTCTATGATGTTATTTTAGCTAGATAAAGTTGGGACAGGATCTGGATTTCAAACAAGTGTTAGTACATGTGTTAAGGCTCTTTAAATTGTCAAGTTAAAATTACTTTTTTTCCTCTACAGTATTTAATGTATGTTGCATTGATTGTACACTTTTTAATTGTGTTAGTGTGTTGAAACCTGGCATATCAGTTACAGAGATCTATCAACCAGCTTTTGTTTTATTGCCCTGAGTATCACAGAACCTTGGTCTTCTGAAAAATGTTTGCAAGTACTGGAAGAAGTGAATCAGGCTTTAAGCAGAAGCAAGAGGGTCGTGGACTTGATTATTGCTGGTATAACAGCTTTAATTACATTAATTGCTGGCACTACTGCTTCTGCAACTGCTTTGACACAAGAAGTTAAGACAGCTAATTTTGTTAATCACTAAGCAAAAACATGTTACTAATGTGTTAAACATACCAGAGGATTTAGATAGACATTTGGAAGAATGGACTGATGCTCTTTATCCTATTCAAATTATTGGAAGGAGGTTCAGAGTTTAAGAGTAGTGAGTCATCTCAGGTGTCATGCCTAATACCATTGGGTTCATGTTGTTTCTAAAATTTACAGTGGTAGTCGTTATAATTAGGAAAAAGTTTAAAGATACTTGTAGTGTGTTTGGTATAATTGTAACATCTTTCTAGATGTTTTAATTTTCAATAGCTTATAAATTTAAAGAATGTTGCTTTGCTGAGCATTGATATTGTAGATACTGCTGATAAAATTACCCATGGCCTGAGGTCAGTATTTTTATTTTATCAAGCTCATGAATGGCATATATAGCTTGATCATGCTAGCCCTTTTGGTACTGAGAATCCTTTCATTCCTGCCCATCATGTTAAAGCTTGTTTTTTAACAACATCAACATGTTGGAAGCCAAAGTACATCGCTTGAATCTGAAAAGGACCCCCAGACAGAGTTATTAAATTAACAGGATAGCAAGCCAAGGATGGTAAGACTCTGAACAGAGCCTTACCAACCTAAGACATAAGTGCATTCTTTTCATAATGCGTATTCCATGATAGGAAGGCATTCTGTCAGAATGACCTAAGACAGGATCAGGGTTGTTTATGCAATAAAAAAAGGGGAAGAAGCAGGGAGTTTTGGGGGCTGCTTGGCAAGAATCTGACATGGACCAAGGACAAGAAAATGCCCCTTGGCAGGAATGTGACATTGCCAAGGACAAGGAAGTGGACTTCAGGCAGGAATCTGACACTAGGTTAGAACAAAGAAGTAATTTTAGGCAGGAAAAAATTATATTTTTATTATAAAAATTAAAAATAGGTTTACATAGAAAGAAAATGATGCTGATTGAGAAATTAGGCTGATTGTTAATCAAGTACAATAAATAACTGTTTTCACATGAAAAAAATATTAAATACAACCTGCAAAGATGGTGAAGATTCCTTAAGTATACCTCATAGATTTTTTTCATGACATAATTAGTTTTATAGAGTACACTTCCACAAACTTTATTTGATGTGATTTAACAAGACCAAAGTTGTGTTTATTAAATTGTCATTAATACTGAATTGACGTACAATGGGATTGGAACCACAAGTTCAAAGCATTCTCTGGATTAAACGAGAATTTAAAATGCCCTGTATGAGCCTGATATAGCTGTCTCCTTAGATGTCTGCCAGAGCTTGAGATATTTAGAGAGGGATGCTCACAGCCAACCATTGAACTGATCAAGGGGTTCCCAATGGAGGAGTTAGAGTGAAGACTGAAGGAGCTGAAAGGGTTTGAGACCCCATGAGGAGAGCAACAATACCAAGCAACCAGAGCCCCCAGGGTCTAAAGCCACCAGCCTGGGGGCACTTAGGGAGGGACCCATGGCTCCAGCTGTATATGTAAGGCAGGATGGTCCTGTCAGGTATAGGTGGGAGAGGAGATCCTTGGTACCATGAAGGCTGGATGCCATGTGTGGGGGAATTCGAAGGTGAGGAGGTGAGAATGGGGGCTAGGTGGGGGCACATCCTCACAGAAGCAGGAGGGGGGGCCTGGGATAGGGGTTTCCTGGGCGAGAGGGGGGAATGGGGTAAGGGGATAACATCTGAAATGTAAATAAATATCCAATAAAAAAACAAAAAAGATTGCTGAATATTCAAAAAAAATAAATAAATAAAATTCCCTGTATGATAAATATATATTATATAGTTTTGAAATGTAGAATTGTTGGTCATATTTTAGAAAACATTCAAATATGAGTTTCCACTCAGGGTTTTGTATATGCTTGTCAATTGTTTTCAGAAAAGTTGTATTTATAAAATATAACAAACATTTACAAATAATATGCTAACTTTCAAATGCATAGGCATAAATTTAACAAATAGTATATTTGTTCAAAGTAAGGTAATTTGTTACAATATTTAAATGTGTATATATTATCTGTTGTATAATTGATAATCTGAAGAGAAAATCAACTTTCTTAGCATTTAAATTTATTGTATAATTTTAGGTTTCCTGCCATTTTTAAATTAACTCCCTATAAACGATGCCTTATAAAAGTAGTCTATAATGCAATGAGAAGAGTTTACTGGCTCATACCAGGAATGAATTCAGTTATTTATTACTGAATTTGTTAAGTCAGTACTCACCAATATTTATTCTGAAATTGTATGATTGTTTATATGTGTGTGAGAGAGAGGGCAAGCATAGAGACACAGGGAGCAACAGCTAGATAGGATGGACAAGTGTGAACAAACAAAATAGAAAACAAAACATCATTTTTATTACCAGTTCTTATCTTAGAAAATATTATATGTTGTAAAAAGATTTGTGTGTATGTGTGTGGGTGTGAGTCCGTGCATGTGTGCACACATGCAGAAAGTGTTTTGGAAAGCCCCATATTCACTTAAACATTTATGATATTTCATTCTTATCCTGGAATTATCACTCACCTCCTTTGCCATGCTTGGTGTTCTGTCAGCTGGGTGAGCTACAGTTTAAGTATCTATCAATAATTTTAAAAGTATTTAGGCATTATGTTATTTTTTGTCATTCTTCTGGGCCATTCCACAACTTATTTTTAGACTATCAGTCATTGTCCTATCCTTATGTTGTGATGTGCGTTCTGGTCTCTTCCTTTTGCATTTCAACCTGTGCTGTGAGTCCTATGCTGCCCTTCTCATTTCTTTCACTTCCAAGCCTCCTCCTCCCCCCCTAAGGTTTCCTCCTTTGCATTAGTGTATTATATTTCCAGAAATGTCATGTCGATTATTTTTTAGCATCTTCCCACCAGTTCATGGATGTTGTGTATCTTCTATTATATATTTTTACATTTTATTCATAGTGATTCAAGTCACTGTTTTTAATGGCATAAAATGAAAATCACTAATTTATATTAACGTTTTCTGTCTAACAATCTAAACATGTTTATCAAATTTGAGTTTTGGTTGCTTTTCTCTATGGATTGTATTTTTGGTGTAACACATCCATTTTTTTGACACTAGATTAGATACATCCCTGAAAAGAATTATGTGAGCAGTGATTTTCTGAGTGTGAATTTTACCTTTGTTATTTGATGACTTGGACTTGCTGATGATTCACTGCAGCTTTGCTGAAGCACCAGAACTTGTCTTTACTGTGCTTGTCTCTGTCTCCTTTATTGTCATTAAGTCTCCTGAACACTAACCTCTTTAAATAGACTGTGCTTGCTAAGATCTTGACGACAACCTCCTTGCTTGTATGGGATTTAGTCTTTGTTTACTAATTCTAGCATCTTGGTCATTTTTATGTCTGTTGGTATGAACTAGATTTTTTTCCTACTTGTAATTTTTAACTGTTCTAACTTACTGGAAAGGTAATTATTTTAGGTTGTATAATAAGCATCATAAATACCATGTTAATGAGTAGAAGATTCTAATGTTTTTATATAAATATCCAGCTGTACTCATAAACAGTTTATTTCACTGGATCTACTTTTGTTTTTTGTATTTTCATATTATGATTTCTATGTGTAACTACATAGAAAGGAAGAGGAAAAATTATGGAAACATAGCAGAATTCTATGTCCCTATGAAGCTGAAAACAAAGTCAGACATACTAGTTCAAAAGAAATGCAAATTCAGGGGAAAGTGACCAGAAACAGTAGGCATAAACAAAGTAGATTTTGTTACAGAGCAATGGATGCAATAAACCCTATTACAGAGAACTAGAGGAAATGAAAAGGCATTGGGAGAGTTCCCAACCCTACCCCAGTAGGCTGCCAGCAAAGCAGAGAAAGAAAGCTTGTGGAATAACACATGTTCATAAACTGTAATTCTGGAAAAAAAAAAAAAAGGTTAAATAGAAGTTCTACATCCTATATAAAAAGCAGATAGCAGTGTAGCTAAAATCATTATCTCTGTGCTGAAGGTAAATCATCTCAAAAGGTATTTTACAAATCAAATCTTATTGGCCACCAAAGGTAGAAATGAAGAATTTTATATTTTAAAATCTCTAATTCTTCTCCTTTTACACTGGTGAAACAAGTAGCCACTTGGAAAATCATTTTATGTCCAACAGATCATATTTCACTTGGAATTAGATTCGTGGAAAAAGTTCTACTTGAGTTGGAAGTGCAAACTTGCTTCAGGTAAATGTATTTAGGCAACCTACAACCCAAACTCTGGTAAGATTCGGAACGAAACCAGCTGTGAGTGAAGTTGAGTTGGGGTGCTAAAAGAGAACTGTGTGTCCAAGACACAGAATGCCTCAGATTCTATCCTCCACCAATCTAAGGAAGATTCACTTGGTCCTTGGAATTGTAATCTCAAAGTCAAAGAATGTGGGTAGAAAACCAAGGCTGCTTGGAAATGTTCTATACTGCACTTACACAGAAGGAATGCCTTTTATACTAGGGGATCGTCTTGGGGTTCTTGGGCTCAAGCTGTCAGATAAAGTTTGAGGACTGCTCATGTGTTCCTTGTTTTGACACACGAATATGTGGGAAGAAAGGGAGAAAGAAAGAAAGAAAGAAAGAAAAGGAAGGAAGGAAGGAAGGAAGGAAGGAAGGAAGGAAGGAAGGGGAAAGAGAAAAAGAGAAAAGAAGGAAGAAAAAACAAAACAAACATAAAAACAAAAAATTAAACAAACAAACAAAAATAAAACAAAAACTAAAACAAAATAAGAAAACCTTGATGAGCAATTATCCTATCACATTTTTAGGGAAACCAGTACCTAGTTCAACATGTAAACAGTCATTTCTGGTCACTAACAGGTTTTGACTTCAGAGAAATTCTCCACACCATTAAAGCAGCAGAGGGCATACATGGAGATTGAATGTTTTTATCCCTTTGTCCTCAAGAGGAAGAAATAATAGCCATTTAAAAATTGTCTTTATTTTCTCTATATTTACTTTATTGTGGCTTAATATCATAATTTTTGCACCTACTCAAATAAAGCAAGCTTCTGGGGGTAGAGAGGTAGTTTTTTGGCAAAGAGAATTTGTTGCTTTCCCAGAAGACCAGAGTCCAGTTTTCAACACCCATATTAGACAGATCACAATAGTCTGTAATTTTTCTGGCACTCATGTACAGCTACATATACAAAGAATCTGCTCACACAGATGCATCACACATTGCCTATTATTTCTTAAACCAAATAGTTTTCTCCAGAGAAAATAACCACTGGTTCTTTAATAAAAATTGTCAGTTCTGAAAAAAACATGAATAAAAATATATCATGTAGATTGGTCAAGTTATATTTAAAAATATGAATATATATGCTTATAACAAAAATTAAAGAATTTGAAAGAGAACATGAAGAGGTAAAGGTTATACAGGAGAGTTTGGAGGGATAAAAGGCAAGATAGAATGTTGCAGAAATCAGTAAAAACAAGAAATAAAAGATAAAGCATATCATACACTAAGCACTATAATTTGTGACTTGTACATGAATTATCTCTGTGTAAGTAATGGCTGGAAGAGTGGTCAAAGACTGGAGTGAAATCAATAAAATCATTAATCAAGACAAAAACAAACACACTCATTCTTTTCTCTTTGCCTCTCTCTATAACTCTTTCCTTTTCTCATTTATTTCTTATTAATGTCAGCTATCATAACTTTCAGCTTCTTCTTTCAACTGTAAGTATATTAGTCACTTTATTGGTTTTAGCCTTATTAAAGGTTGAGCTGTTGTTTCCTACTTTTCACATTAAAATACTTGGCAGAATTTTCTTGTTATTTTTATTATTACTCTCTCTTATGAGTGATAAAATGCAAGGCTACCTAATAAGAAGATTACAATGAAATTTATTTTTAAAGATTTATTTATTTATTTTATGTGAGTATACTGTTACTCTCTTCAGACATACTAGAAGAGGGCATTGTATCCTATTACAGATGGTTGTGAGCCACCATGTCGTTGCTGGGAATTGAACTCAGGACCTCTGGAAGAGCAGACAGTGCTCTTAACTGCTGAGCCATCTCTCTAGCACCCCATAAAATTTAAAAGAACATCTACTCAACCTAAATTTCAAAGCTGAAATGTGAAATGGAAAGATACTCTACCTCTTTAAAACTCAGAACTCTTTAATGGCCTAGTCCAAAGTTAAGAAAATGGTTGAAATTCCAGACAAAGTGTTCAGAATGTTAGTTTTGAAATGAGAAACAAGGGGTTCTAAGGAGGACAATAATTCAGCCTCATGGGTAAGTAACTCAGCAAAGACACTGAAATTTAAAAAATGTTAAAACTCAATTAATGAAATAAAATCATTATGGAAGCCTCATAAACAAATTAGAAGAATCAGAAGCCTCATAAACAGATTAGAAAAAGCAGATGAAGTGTCTCAGAGACTGATGGAAAGAACAAATAATGATCACATTCAAATAGTAAAAAGAAAAATAGGATGTATACCAGTTTGTAAGAATTCTGGGATATACTGATGATGCTGTAGCAAAGAATCCATGGGCTATAGGCAGAAGCTTATATACAAACTAATGCAGGGTAAAGCTTGAAACTGTACTGGAAAATCTTTTAAACCTTCAGGGAAATATAGGCATTCATGGATAAAGTGATGGCTCACTTGTTGCTGCTCTTATAGAGGCAGCTTTCTTTCACATACATCAATTGACTCATAACTGCTTGTAACACCATATCTAGGAGATGTGACACTCACTGGTCTCCATGGATACCTGCATGCATGCGGTGAGCATCAACTCATAGAGCCCCACACATGCACTTAAAAGAAATCTTTTGAAAAACAAGTAGAAATGACCAAGCAAAATCTTTCCATGTTTTCCTAGAGTTAATATACAGGGTACAGCCAAAGCATATTTGAAAGTTATTAGAGGAAAATGGCAACCGGTTCCAAAGAGAAAAACATTTGATGGGACTCTCAGTAGACACACTAAATAACACAAACCAAACCAAACAAAGCATAAAAAGCTTGAAGTAAAGTACTTAATAACTTTCAAGTTACCTTTGAAAAACTCTATAAGACTTTACTCAGAAAAACATGGCCATCAAAGCCTCAGTCACTTATTACTTCTCTCTTGGAAGTTTTTTGACGCTAATTCCTACACTTATAAATTGAGGTTTTTCTTCATCATTCACTAAGTTTTTTGTTTCCAACATGGAGATAAGACAAGACTCAATTGTCATTTCATGGCTAGAAATCAGATCATTTTTGTTGATGATTTTGAAAGTAAACACAGTCCAGTTTAGAGATAGATCATGGCAAACCTCATATTAGCTGATGGTCTGGGATTTATAACTATGCTTCAGCAATTTTGACTTCAGCACTCATTTCCATAACCTTTTTCATGTGTAGGTCTATCCCTTGTATCAATCCCCCTCTTCCATAAACCTTTTACTAAGCAGAAAATTGTTTTTTTGTGGGTGTGTTCAGGGGTAGGTAGGCTCTCACTATAGCCCAAGCTAGCCTCAGACTCTTGCTCCCTGTGCTCCCACCTCTCACATGCTGGGTATATAGGTGTGGGCCACCATGACCAATGTTTATACTCCTGATGATTAAATTCTGAGCTTTTTTGAATGCTTTTTCAGCACTTTTACAACTATGGTATATTCCCAGACATTTAAAGGAAATTGTCAACAAATATCTTGAGGAATAGAAATATGAAGTTATTCATCATATATATTTTATGTTGATTGCTATTAACTCCACCAAAAAGCATCTTATGTTGCATGTAAAACAACATCAACAAAGAGACATACTTTCAAAACTCAAATGATGCATTTAATTAGAATAAATAGTATTTAAAAAATAACCACTCACAGGCAAGGAAGATTGACCACTCTGATCTATTTTCAATAAGAGAAAAAAATCCTCCCTAGAGATGATTGGGAAGCATTCTGAATACATAATTCAAGTCATTACATCCAACCTAGAATGCTGTTGCAATCAAGTAGATATGACACATAGACACACATGTCTACAGAAGGCTAGCTGAGACATTCAGTTACAAATCTTATCATCTCAAACTTCAAGATGAAATATCTAATAATTAGGACGATATCTGTCTAAATGGTAATTGCTATGACTTGGGGACATGTAACTTACTTTCTGTGTTGGGATTTGAAAGGGAACATGATCTCAGCTTTCATCTCTCAGCTTCATCTCATTTGTTTAACATGACAGATTCTTAATTGCCTAAACTGTAAATTAATTGTATTGTGAAATATCCAGAGAAACTTCAATTGCATTGGTGCTCTGCAAATGTAGTGTATGACAGATGGGTCTATGCAGCTCTTGAAAGAAATATTTTCTTTTAGTGGAGATAGTAAAATGATACACTGTGGAACTCTTTTCTGCTTCTTTGATAAACAGAACAAAAATAAAACATATTTTTCTGTGTTTTTCAAGTTAATTTAGTAACTTTGTCTTTAGAGCTCTGTAATGTAAATTAAATTATTAGTGGTACTGAATGTTCCTATGCATTCTGAAACCTCCTCAAAGAGAACTGCCTTTATCCATAAATGTCTGCTACTTAAACTTTTTTCTAGTTTATGACAAAAATGATACCCAATTTCAGCTATTAATGTCACACAATATATCTGATATTTTAACACAAGGATGTTTGGTTTTGAAGAATTTCCAGATTTGAGAACTGTTTCCTTCTTTTTCTTATATATATGGATATAATTCTACGTTATTTTGTCTTAAGATTTTTAGGTCAATAAGATGACAGTTTTTCCATTATTTGTACATCCATCCATCCATCCAACCATCTTGCTATCTACCTCCCTATCACCTATTTGTCATCTGTCTATCTGCCTGCCTACCTGTCTGTTTAACTAATATGACGAGGTCTTGTTATTTTGCCCAAGCTGGTCTTGAACCTGAGATACCAACTCTACCTCAAACTTTGGGCATAGGCTAACATACACTGTTTGACCATAGCATTAAGTAAATTTAGAGACTATGAGCTTTCAAAGGTTCTTCACAGTTGTTTTTTTTCCTTATTTGACCAGCTATCTTTATAATTTCTAGTTGACTTCTTACCCTTTGCCCTCATATTGAGTTAAATGAGAACAGAATACCTTCATAGACATGGTATGTTCCATTTAGGTCAGAATGTGTGCTAAAATCCTAATCTTAGGTTTTTTGGTCTTTGTTGCACGTTACAGGGTAACATTGTGTTGACATAAAAAATTGTAAACTCTATAGAATACTCACTTCTGTTGACCAGGTACACAAGCCTGAGGATGACAAATCTTCAAGGCTTTCACTGAGAATGACAACACCAGCTCCCCACAAACACATACATATACATCCACCTAGATATCAATAGTGTAGAAGACTGTGGGACGGTGGACCCTGAGAGACAGCCGGGTCCCAGTTGAGTTTGCTTCGATCCCTGGAGACCCTAAAGGGACGATAGGAGTTTTGAGGTGCTTCTGGGCTCCCTGGTTCCTCTCACTTAGCTTCAGCCCTCCACAGTCCCTCCTACGGAGAGGTCTATGCCATCGTCCTGTAGGAACAGTACCTTAGGCTCTCCCACATGTAGATGAGGTATCTCCAAGCTCTCCGAACAAACCAATAGGAGTTACATGCTGCCAGACCATAACCCAACCCCAAAGCTATATATAAGAATCCTATTGGGGAGAAGTAAAAGTGTGTGTGAGAATCATCCATTGTCTGAGAGTTTTTGTCGCAAGAGTTGTAACACTACCACTTGGGAAGAGAGCTGCTCCCTCGAAGTGCGCCGTCAAGGCCCTTCCTGTGCTCTTTGCTAGCTACTCTGATTCCGGCTCAATCTGACTGGCTCAGTGCAGAGGGACAGGCGTCAGCACCTGGGAGCATCTGGGTGGTGACAGGGAGACTCGGTTAGAGGCAGCAGTGGAGGCGATTCTCCCTCCTTGCTCACACTCTATCCCCTTGGCCCGAACTGCCCCTACCTGGCCAGGCCAGAGATCTTCGTGGAGAACCTTCAGGCACCAGGACCCACAGAAGACATTTTTTTTCTAGTGCTGGGTTCAAACCCAGAGCCTTGAGGATATTAGGTAAGTGCTCTGGTACTGAGTTACGATCATAGCCTAGGAAATGGGAGATTTCTTAGAGTTTCTTTTTTTTTTCTTCTGATACTGAAAGTTAACATGGTGTTCTGAACACAATGGACTTAGAAGTAAGTGATATCTGCTTTTACCCATAACTTCCCCAGCTATGGGGTGACTGAAGGTGGTCAGTTTTCTTCAAAGTGAAGAAAATAGATTCATTGATAGACAAATACAGAAGAACTGTTGTAAGATCAGAGATTCTATCAATTTACCTGCTGAATTGACTACCCCATAGTAGAAATAATAAGTTAAGATATTTGATATTTATTTGCTTTTCTATTCTCTTGTTTATTTGTTTTAAAGCCTGGGAATCTCAAAGCTACTTTGGCTGAGGAAGCAATTCAAGCATTCATTAGGAAAAAGAAATGGGCTGCATTGTGCTTCACTATTGACAAGGTTTCTCAGGATTATTGGTGAATTACGAGTTCATCACTTGAAATATTCGTGTTTAATCTTCCTAACCAGAGATGGCTATTCCCTTATTCACTCATTTGACAAATTGAACACTGATTCTCATTAGCACAGCAATCATGTAGCAGTGAATATCTCATTCCATTTATAATTTCTTTATTAGTCAGTGGGTCAGTCAAGAGGATATCCCTGTGGACTATGTGTGTGCCTGGTGCCTACAAGGCCAGAACAAGATGTTGCCTCATTGGGAACTAGAGTTATTCATGGTTATGAACCATGATGTGAGTGCTGGAAACTGAACCTGCCCATGAGATAACAAATTTTAGTAAGTAGTATTAGAATACAAAAATGGAACATTTATTGCAGAGTAATTCCATGTAAATCTCAACAACTCCATTTCCCATTAATTACTTACACTATTGTGGGTACACTTGTGATAAATACATAACCAATATTGATGTGTTGTTATTAACTAAAGTACACATCTATCAACTTGTCTTGGTCTTTACTTCATGTTCTTGTAACAGTCGTTAGCACATTTCAAGTTTCTCGGCTAAAGCAGTAGCTCAGACTCCTTGTTTTGGATGATCTTGATTGCTTAAGGAATGATGGTTAGTTTTATTATGGGCTATCTACTCCTTGGAAGAGCATGCTAATTGGACTATATTTACAACTTTCTAGGAGGAAGAATATGAATGGAAAGTGCCAGTTTTATCTCATAATGTCATGGACATGTTTGTACACCATGATTTATGAATGCCAAAGCTGGCCTTCATTACTAACTGAAGTCATTTTTATGAGGTTCTCTACTGTAAAATGACTTTTTTTTTTTTTTTTGGTCTCTTTTCATATCGATTCTTTAAGGAAGGTTAATTGTGCAACTTACAGCTCATGAATATGAGGTTTGTTTCACATTCTGTAGCATGTTAAATTTATACAATTTATTTCAAATTCAGCCTGAGAGATTTGATACTGTTCCATTAAATAATTTTCAGTAATTTAGATATACCTGTACAAATTTAAAAACAATTATTTTCCACTTGGGAGTTGTAACTTTATACTTTGGTTTGTAAGTACTACTTTGCTCAAGCTATTTCAGTTTTTAGTATTGGGACCTCCTTTACTGGCTCCTTCCTATTCTTCTTTGTCAAAGCTTCTCTTCGTATTTTTTAATTGTGTGGATGGATGCATGTTTGTGTGGGATTGTGTGCACCTGTGCTAACTTCTGTAACTTCTGCAGGTACCTGAAAAGGAGGAGGATGTCAGATACACTGGTGTTTGTGTTACCAGATGTAACATAGGGGTGGGAAATCAGCTGAGGTCCTCTGGAACAGCAGAAAGAACTCTTTTTTTTTTTTTTTAATTGGATATTTTCTTTATTCACAATTCAAATGTTATCCCCTTTTCTGGACAGTCGTCCCTGAAACTCCCTACCCTATTCCCCTTCCCCTGCTTCTATGGGGGTGTTCCCCCCACCCACTCTCCCTCTCCTCCCTGTCCCCCCCAGCATTCTCTGACACAGGAAGTACTTTTAACTGCTGAGTCACACCTCTATCCCCATCTTGTTGAGTGTCTTTAGCACTTTCTGATTTTGTGGTATCACAAGATATTTCAGGCTCAACTTCTGTTTCTTTCCCAAGTCTTTGACCTAATCATCTCAAAAATTTATGATCTCTTAGGCTGGAAATGATACTAGAATCCAGTATCTAATGCTAGTTCCTTTCTGATGACAGAGCAAATATATGTATATTAGGCTAATTCTTTGCTGGGAGTTTACCATGGCTGGTTTCTTTCTGGAAGCCAACTGAATATATGGAATACCAGTAGGGGCAAATTGGTTTTGTGAATGTAAGGTTTTTTAGTATTAATATTTACTTTTCTTTATCCTTCCATATTTTGTGGCCAGAAGTCTATGGCTTCAGGCAAATTATCATCTTATGGAATTAGGTAAAGGATTTAGTGTTAGCACTCTCTTCTCTGGCAAGGCAGACAGAAGCCTCTCATTAGCTAGGCTGGTTATATCTTTGTGAACCAGAGAGGAAGGAAAGGAAAAGAATTAAAATCCTTTACACAGGCAAATATGCACATGAACATATATATTCATATACCCATACTCTGGTCAGGCCCAGCCATCTGTCTCAAGCAACTTCACAACTGTTCCTGCATTCTTACATACATACCCATGTACCTAACAGACACATACATTTGGATGGATGAATGGATAGATGGAGCAGAGTTCCCTTGGCCAGTCCATCATCTGCATTTATTTTCTCTGTTTTTTTATAGGCATACATTCTTAGAAAATTGCCTCATAAATAAATTGTTACACAAAATGCAAGTTACAAGAGGATGTTGATATTAAGCTCAAAGTAGTGTTTCATTTTATATGCTCATTATAAGTTCAAAGAACTTATAATGTTTCACATCGCATGTGTTATCACATTGCATACCTGTGGCTTCATACTTGGACCTGAATGCTTTTCCTTAAACACAAAAACGGCCTAAATAGTGCTTTCTTTTGACTTCCTCATCCAAAATTTTCACCACAGATGACACAGTGACCCTCCTTTTTTAAAAAGTAAAGGGGAGGAGATGTGGGACTGCATAAGGGTATCCTGGTTCTTGGCTGGGCATGGCCTAGAGCCCCAAGACTCCAAGGGAGAAACGGCAGAAGTTCAGCCACATCCCCAGAACCCAAGGTCCTGAAAAGCAGTCTAATCTCCATGGACCTACGTGGTTCAGTCACATAGGCCATTACAGCCCCTCCCAAAGTGCACAGGTAGAGGGTGTGACTACAGGCCTCAGGCCCTAGAGAGATTTACATACTAATGAAGGCCAGAGGGCAGAGCCAATAAAACCTTCTTCCCTAGAACCTCCCAGCTTCTCTCTTCCTAATTAACTGAGGTCTGCCCTGAGTTTTTTTTTTTGGGGGGGGAGAGATGGGGGGGTGTTAACATCCAGATCCAGCCACCACCCACCATGAAAATAAACCCTTTTGGAACAAAGGACTTCCTCTATCATTGGGGCCTGCCATTGCCAAAGCTTCTAGACTCAATGGTGCAGGTTCCAGGCTGCTGCCATGTGGGCTGGGGCCTCCTCCGATGTGGCCCCCTTTCCCACAAATCATTATTCATCTAAACCGCATTAATTCATGGAAGTTGATTTCATGTTGATCTGCAGGAAAACTTCCCAATAGGGTGGGCTAATGTTAAGGAATTGTTAGGCTATGTGATTGTGATAGGAAAAAGGCATATTAGCTGCTAGAAGCAATCCTGAGGTAAAGTCTCTTTGGGACCTTGCCTCTCAAAGCTCACTCATCTTAGTCCATGCAAAAAGGTGAGCCACCTCCACGAGGCCACCTGCTAGCCTTAGACTTCCCTAGATGGCTCCCGACACTTTGTATTAATTATCTATTCCTTTTGTGTATAAGTATTTTTATTATACAAATTTCAATATATGTTTATTGCTGTCTTCCATACCATGACTCTCTGGTTTGATCTGCTGTTACTTATTTGCTTATTGATAAAGTTCCATACTACAAGTATTGCTTCATTTTGGAAATTTTTTCAGTAATAAATGGGAGATAGGTTTTGTTATTCCTACTAATTTGACCCTTTTAAAAATATTTTATTCATCCTAAAGGTATGTAGTCATTTTTCTTGCTGGTAAAAATTTTAGATCCCTAATCATAAAACATTTTAATATTCTAATTTTCCATCTTTCTTGATAAGACATCTACTCAGATATTTTTTATCTATTTCCTGGGATATATTTGTCCATAATTTTGTTCATTTCTAGCATTGTCCACAGGACTGTCTTGTCAGTGAGTATATCATTTTTCCTGTGGTCATTGTTTCCACTAGTCATCTAGTGCCTATTCTAATGTCTATTGCTCTAACTTCCCAACATTCTTTGCAGTTTTCTTTGGAGGCCATGCTAAGTTTGGAGCTCCATATGTTACTTATTTTCTTACTGTTTTTTTTTTTTAAGAGTTGTTTGAATATCATACATGTGTTTGTCAGACTCATAATTTACACATATTTTATCTTAAGAATTGAGAATATATAATTGAAATTTTGTTTCTTTTTCCCCATTTATTGAAAACAGATTCTTTTTCGTTAGTATATCCTTGATTATATTTCCCCTTCTTTTGTTCCTCCCAGTGCCTCCCCATCTCCTCTTCCTCTAGATTTAATCCATTTCTGTCTCTCATTACAAAAGGTTAGCATTATAAGAAATAACCAAAAAAATCACAAAATTTAAGATGAAGCATAAGCTATCATAACAAAGTTAGACATAGAAATACAAAAGAAATTAACACTAAGAATAGACACAAGAGTCACCACCCACTTGTTCTCATCGTCAGGAGTACTATAAACATTCTAAACTAATAACTATATATAATAAATACATATTCAGAGGGCCAGATCCATCTCTGTTAGCTTATATGTGCTTTGTTTTCTGGATTCAGAGGCCTTGTTCTTCTGTTGTCCTCCATCCCCTCTGGCCCTTACAAGTATTTACCTGCTTTTCCAAAGACACGCCCTGAATTCTGAGGGGAGGAATTTGATGGAAATCTCCCTTTAGACTCTTTCCCTACATAATATCTGGCTTCAGATCTCTGTATCTGTTCTCATCTGCTGCAAGAGGAAGCCTCTCTGATGATGACTGGATAAGGTACTCATCTATGAGTATAGCAGATTATTAGTAGAAGTCATTTAATTGATACAATTTTTTATAGATTTATAGTATTTGGTTTCACCTTAGGTCTCTGGGCTATCCAGTCTCTGGTTCTCAGTTACCCAAGCTATGGTGGGTATGAGTTTGTTTTCATGAAGCAGGCCTTAAGACAAATAAGTCACTGGTTGGCTACTCTCACCAGTTCTGTGCCACTATTGTTCTAGCATATTTACCTGCAGGACAGATTATAGGTCAAAAGTCTTAAGACTGGGTTGATATTGAGTTCTCTAGTTTGATAATCTGCTGAGTATCTTCTTGCATCAAAGAGACTAGAAGATAGGAGGGAAGGCTCCATGTAGGCATGAGCTTACTTCTCCATGTTCAATGAGTTGTATGGATATTGTCATCAGCTTTGGTGTACCACTGTCAATTAGGGAGACAACTGTTTGTCATAGCAACACCCTGAGTTGTTTGGAGATATCCATAAGACCCCCTTGACCAATAACTCAATTGAGTTGTATCTAGTCTATCCACTGGAAGCCTTGCTTGGCAACAAGATGTAGACAATTCTGTATGTTGCCACTTTGTCTGATTCATAGTGCCCTTTGACTTACAAATTCTTCTCCTTTTCATGAGATCTCATTTAACAAATTTTGTCTTAGTGTGTATGCTACTAGTGTTTAGAAAGTTGTCTTCTCTGCCAATGCACTCAAGGCTAACCTCCACTTTATCTTCTATCAGGTTCAATGTATCAGGTCTTATGTTCAGGTCTTTGATGCAATTGGACTTAAGTTCTGTGTGGGGTGATAAATATGGATCTATTTACATTCTTCTATATAAGGAGATCCAGTTTGACCAGCACTACTTATTGAAACTGCTGTATTTTTATCCAGTGTGTATTTCTGGCTTCTTTACCAAAAATCAGGTGTCCATAGACATGTAGATTTCTCTGTGAGTCTTCAATTCAATTTCATTGACCTACATGTCTGTTTTTATACCTATGACATGCTATTTTTATTACTATAGTTCTGTAGATCTTGAAATCAGGAATAGTGAGACCTCCAGCAGTTCTTTTATTGTCAAAGGTATTTTTTAGCTGTTTTATTTGTCTTGTTTTGTTTTTCCATATGAAGTTCAAAACTGTAATTTCAAAGTCTGTAAGTATTGTATTAGAATTTTGATGGGAATTGCATTGAGGCTGCAGATTACTTCTGGAAGAGTGGTAATTTTTAAGAAGGTAATCCAATCAATCCACGAGTATCTATCATCTGATGTTTTCTTCAATCTGTTTCTTCAAATATTTGATGGATTTGATGTATTTATCAAACAAGTATTTTATTTGCTTGCTTAGAGTTACCACAAGGTATTTTATATTACTTGGGGCTTTTGTGAAAGGTGTTGCTTCCCTGATTTCATTCTCAGTTTATTTTTCCTTTGTATATAGAAGGATGACTGATTTTTGTGAGTTCAGTTTGTATCCAGCTACTTTGCTGAAAGTGTTTATCAACTAGCATGTGTTCACTAGAAGAATTTTTAGGGTCACTTATTTATACTATTATGGCATCTGCAATATAAATACGGTGACTTCTTCTTTTCCAATGAATATTCTCTGGATCTCCTTCATTTGTCTTATTGTTCCAGCTTCTATTTGAAGGACTATATTGCATAGACATTGAGAAAGTATATAACCTTGTCATTCCTGATTTTAGTAGAATCACTTTCAGTTTCTTTCCATTTAATTTGATGTTGGCTCTAGGCTTTTTGTAAATTTCTTTATTGTGTTTAGGTATATCCATTCTATCTATAACCTCTCCAGGACTTTTATCATGAAAGGGTATTGGATTTTGTCAAAATCCTGTTCTAAATTCATGACATCTTTTGATTTTCAGATATTGAGCCATTCCTTCATATCTAAGGTGAAGCTCATAGTAGATGATCTTTTGATATACTCTTGGATTTAGTTAGCATGTATTTTATTGACAATCTTTGCATCTATGTTCATAAGTAAAATTGGTATGTAACTCTCCTTATTTAGCCTTTATGTGGTTTGAGTATCAGGGTAACTGTGGACTCATAAAATGAACTTGGGCACTGCTCCTTCTGTTACTATTTTGTGAGATAATTTGAGGAATATTGACAGTAACTGTTCTTTCAATTTTGTTGACTATAAGTACAAAAGTATGTCCTTATGATTCTCTGAATTTTGTTGTAATAGCACCCTGTTATCGTTGGGGTGTTTGTTTTGATTTTGGTTTTGTTTCTGTTTTTTGTCTGTGCTGGGGCTCACTTTGTAGGCCAGGCTTGCCTGGCATAGAACTTGATCTGCTTGCTGGTGTCTCCTGAGTACTGGGATTAAAGGTTTGGGCCGTCATTGGCACACCTCCCTTTTAATTTCTGATTTTACTAAATAAGATATTCTTCTTTCCCTACCTGTTATTTACTTTGGATAAGGGTTTGTCTCTATTGTTGATTTTTCTTAAAGAACTAACTCATTTTTTTTTATTTTATTTTTTATTTTATTTTTTTATTTTTTTCCTTCACAAGCAAATAATATTGAAATAGTGAAATCAAGTGTAAACCCAACAAAAATATATAAGTTATAGTCCAGTATCCCTCATGAATATACATACAAAAATTCTCAATGAAGTAGTTGCAAACTGAATACAACAGATATAAAAAATTAATATTCCATGAATAACTGAACAACTGTTTTTTTTTTTTTTTTTTTTTTTTTTAGAAGACCATTACTCCATATACAGGCTGCATGTTTTGGGATAGCCTCCACTCCAGATGTTTGAGACCTACATGAAAACCAAGCTGCACATTTACAACATATGTGCAGGGAGGCCTAGGTTCAGCCATGGAGGTAGATCTGTGTAGACTAGGTATGCTCCACGGTTGGTGATTCAGTCTCTCAGAGCTCCAAGGGTTCAGGTTCGTTTACTCTGTTGATCTTCCTGTGCAGTTCCTATCTCCTTAGGGCCCGCAATCCTTCCACCTATTCTTCTTTAAGAGTCCTCAAACTCCATCCACTGTTTGGCTCTGGATGTCTGTATCTGTCTGAGTCAGCTGCTGGTTAGACCCTCTCAGATGACAGCTTGCCCCTGTCTGTTCTCAGGCTGGAGGTTTAGATCCTGGGAGCTCTGGTTGAATCTTTTGATACTCGTTCTAAAAAGGACAAAAGCACCCTCACTTTGGTCTTCCTCCTTCTTCTTGAGTTTCATGAGGTTTCTGCTTGCATCTTAGGTATTGTGTGTTTTGGGGCTAATATCCGCTTATCAGTGAGTGCATACCATGTGTGTTCTTTTGTGATTGGGTCATCTCACTCAGGATGATATTTTCTAGCTCCATCCATTTGTCTAAGAATTTCATGAGCTCATTATTTTTAATGGCTGAGTAGTACTCCATTGTGTAAATGTACCACATTTTCTGTATCCATTCTTCTGTTGAAGGACATCTGGGTTCTTTCCAGCTTCTGGCTATTATGAATAAGGCCGCTATATACCCCTCCTGGGTATATACCAGAAGATATTTCAACATGCAACAGAGTAAAGTTTTTTTGATTGTTTGATTTTTCTTAAGATTAAATATTTTTCTTGATGTTGTTTGACTTTTTTCTTTGTATAGTTCATTCCTAGTATGAGATCCTTCGTTTTTGATTATGATTTTTGGTCTATTATAGATTCTCTTGTTTTGATGTAGTATTTTTGTACTATTTCTCTTTCGTGCTTTATTAGTATCTTCGTATATTGGAACTTGTTGTATTCATTTATTACCTATAAATTTTAAATGTTTTCATTTCATTGATCTGAACATTTTTTTTCTTCCTGCATGACATTTTTTTCATGCGTTTGTTCAAGTTTCTGTTGTTAGTGTTTGTTTGTTGCTTATATCCTAGTTAACTGTAGGGTCTACTAGGATAGAAATTTTCAATTTTCTTGAGAAAAGACATTCTCTTACCAATGTCTTTCATAGAATTTCAGGTTTTTGCATAATGGAGAATTTGGGATTTTTTCTAGTTGTTGTTGGGTTGTTTATTGTTTATTTTTGTTAAAGTATCATGCTTGGTTTAATGTGAAATATCATTCACACCATCAAGATTACATAGCTTTTCAAAATTTACCATCTTCAAGATATTTTAAAGTTTGTGTTTTACACTTTGGTTTATGACTTGTTTTGCATTAAATTTTGTGAAAAACTTCATTTATTACCATGAACATCAGATTATTCCAGTATCTGTTGAAAGCTAGTGATTTCTACACAGTATAGCTTTCACTTCTTAGCAGAGACATGTAAAACACATATTTCTTTTTCCTGAAATTATAACTTTTCAATTGTTCTCTTCCTCCTCCTTCTTCATCTTCTTCCTCTTCCTTCTCTTCCTTCTCTTTTTCCTTCTCCTCCTCTGCTACCTTTTCTTCTTTTACTTCATTAATGGCACTATCTAGCCACTATATCTGTGGTTAATGCTCTATCAGAGAAATTCAGTATTCCTGGTATTTTCAAATATCTTACTTATTTTGATAATCTGTTGGTTGTTCATTTTGTTTTCTTTAATTTATGCATAAACTTTGGAATCTGTTTATCTATTCCACAAAATAGCTTGCTAGGGTTTTAATTGATAGTTGTAAAACTCCTGATCACCTTGAAAAACTCACATATGAAAAATATTAATCTTCCAATAGATGTGTATAGAATTGTTCTCATTTAATTAGCGCTTCTCTAATGGTTTCCATGAATGTAGATGTCTGCCTTCATATATATGTATATGCATATATTTGTGTATTAATATATGAGAGTATGTATATACATATATATGTGCATATATGTATATGTTTATTTGTGTTTGTCCTTTTGTTCTAATATAATGTGTATTCATAGTTTGTTTAAATTTTGATAGGCATTTGTAATTTAAAGATAGTAATGGTCTTCATTATATTATTTTGTATTTTGTAAGATTTATGAAATTCCTTTTTAGTTCTAGATAGTTTAGGCTTATTCTTTGAAAATTTTGTAATATATAAGCGATAATAAATTCATTGCTTCCATATATTAAGTGTAAAATGCTGTGTACATATACATATTATTAAATTACTACTACAGTAATATAATATTATTATATTTTTTCCTAATCTTGGCTGTACACTACAATGCTGTCTATGAGTTATGACAGAATGGTACCATGTTATTACCTATAAATGTGAAAACAAGAGATTATCATAGTGATTTGATTTATTAGGTTACATTTTATTACACATGGGCAGTGAGATTTTTCTACATACTTTTTGTGTGTGCCATTTGATATGATTATATTAGATATTTTCTACTTGATAAAAACTTCAGATTTTCACATATTCAGTCTGTAATATCTGGAGAAAAAAATCTTGATCAATTTTCTACAATGGAGTGTCAATAGATTTTTCAACTACATGCCAAGTTAGGCTCTATGTTCCAGAGTAGTTGCTCAAAAGCAAATGGACTACATATTATTTTGTTGGTTTTTGTTTTATGTTGCTTTGTTAGTTTTTTATTTTTGGTTCATTCTTAGTTTTGATTTTAATTTTTCTGCTTTGGTTTTGTGTGTGTGTTTGTGTTATGTGTGTGTGTGTGTGTGTGTGTGTGTGTGTGTGTGTGTGTGAGGAGAGAGAGAGAGAGAGAGAGAGAGAGAAGAAATTGAGGGGTAGGGAGGAAAAAAAGATTGGCGACTAAGACCCTTTTCCTCTAAAGGTTGCCTAATCCAATCTTGATATGAGAGTATGTGCTTAGTCTTAATGTAACTTGTTACAGCATGTTCATACACATTTGAGTCTTGTTCTTTTCTGAAGGGAAATGGAGGAGAAGATGTAGATCTGGGGGAGAGATGATGTGTGGAAAAGGAACTAGGGAGTGCAGGGAGGAGAAACTATGGTTATAATGTAATATATGAGGGAAGAATAAAAAATAAATAAAACAATATGATCAAAGTACATTGTATGAAAACATTTTAAAGAAAAAAATTGGTAGTACTTGTTCCATTAAATACATTTGTAATTACTTTGCTTTTATTTTATCAAAAATGTAGAAAACTTGTGATTATTTATGCCTCTTCTTTGTAATTTAATAGTCTATGTATTATGGGTTAACTACTGATGATTGGTTTGTCCCTCTTTTTCATTGTTATGATTCCTTATTTTGTCCAGTCTCTTTGAGAGGATTTTGATAATTTCTACTTTTAAAGAAATGTGCCCATTTCACTTATATATTTTCACTGTCAGTGAATATCCAAGTTTTAATATTTATTATAAATCTTCTCTTACTGCTTTTCCTTACTGATGATTTAAAAGAATCATGCTTTTCACTTAGCTTATTTCCCTCCCTCCTTCCTTCCTTTCCCTTCCTTCCTTCCTTCCTTCCTTCCTTCTTCCTTCCTTCATTGCTTCCTTCCTTCCTTCATTGCTTTCCTGCTTTCTTCCTTGAGAAAAGGATCACATTGTATGCCAGACGCTATTTTGGAACTTCCTATTCATTTTAGATTCTTACTCTCTTAAATGTTGTATTTATAGTCGTGTGCTCCATAACACTCAGAGACACACTAAATCTTTGGCTAGTCTGTAAGGGCTTTTCCATGGATGACTAGATCATGAGTTATGATCTAATCAATGGTTTAATCTACTAATCTATTCATAATTGATCATTTCAAAAGTAACTTTTAATCTTCTGAAGTAATTGTTGTCTCTGAGGCTTACTTCTGAGTAAGCTCATCCTTTCTTAGCTTTTAATGAATTCTACAAGATGGGTCAATTCATCAGCTCTTGCTCAAACTCTTCTCCAATCTGACTGAATCAAACTGGCTTATCTCAGCTTCCGACTGTATTGTTCAGCTTGGCCTCAAACTAATTCTAGCAATCTGTTCAAATATTCTGTCTCCTTCTTATTTTCTGGCTTCAACTGCCTCAGCTGACCACTGAATTTTACAAACTCAAAAATAACTCAAGTCCAATACAAGTCCAACACACTGTACTCACTTCACTGAGCTGAACTCCAAACTGAACTGAACTCAACTGACTGAACAGAACTGTCTAGAACTCAGAGATCTGCATGTCTCTCTCTCTTGAGTGCTGGGAGTAAAAGTGTGTGCCACCACAATAGAAATTAAGCTTTTCCTTGTCTAAAACTTGCTCTATTTCAGAATGTCCTTGAATTCAAAGATCTTCTGACCTCTGTCTTCTGAGACTAAACATGTATACTAAGGGCGTGTCTGTATTACAGCCATAGCAGCCATGTTGCTGAATTATAAAATTCCTCCGTAGGTCATAGAATTAGAGGGAATGATGAAATCCTAAATGGATGGGCCTGGTTGCAAGAAATAAGTTTCTAAATGTATGTCTTTGTAGGATAGATATATCTTTGTTCTGGACCTTTTATACTTCCTTATTTCAGATGGGCAATAAGGTGAGGAACCTCTTCCACACACTCTTACTGCTACAATGCTCTTTAAGCTCACTTTAAGCTCAAGAACTAAACCATGAAACTCAGAAAAAAAGAAATCCTTTCACCTGTAAGAAATATCTGACTAATAGTAGAGTATCATTGCAGCTCCATATGACATACATAACAATCGTCCAATGAAAACTAGAGGTTAAAGCTTTAACCAGAGAATAGACTAGGCCCCAAGCCAGGATGTCTGAGGCTAGTCAATTTTATTTCTGGTCTACAACAAAACCAAACTGGAAACGAATGCCTATAATATGTTATAATGTAGTTATTTCTTAGAGAGGTTTTAACTTTAAAATGAGACATCAATGCAGACCACCTGAAGAAAACGAAGGAAGAGTTTGGCTAACTCTGATTTCAAACAAAATGAAATGCCTCATGAGCCTTATTTTTTCTAGTTATTGCAAAGAGCCAATTTATTCATTTGAGATGGTGGGGTGCTCCTCTAGTGGTCCTTAGCCACTCTCAAGCTGTAGAATATTTCAGTTTCTATTGTTTTGTTTCCAGTTTTCCCATCTTGAATAGTTATATGCCAACTATTCTTGCGGCTATATTTTGATCACATACATATTAACATCCTCTACTTTTAGATTTTAGTTACTGAGAAAAGAAACATAAAACACTATATTTCCAAAAATATCTTGTCAAATTATCCTCAATAATAATTGTAGAGAAATCATTCAAAGACCACAGGCTGATTCTATGAACAACTTCTTTTTATTTTAAAGACATGTTCTCAATCTGACTTCAAATATGCCTGTCCTTTCCTTTTTCAAAAAGCATAAATTGGATATTTTACAGTACTTTTCAAAAATTAAACTAACTTAAAGGCTATAAAAATCATCCAAGAAGAATATATATACTTCTGGAAGTAAGTCTCCATTCTTTTCGTGCTGCGTTACGGCTGCCACTCTCAAAATTCCTGTTGTTCTTCCACTGAAGTAATTGGCAGTTTCCAGAGATAAAAATTCCACATCTATTTTGGAAGTGATCTGAAAGAAAAGAATAAGTTACTTTATGTTGTTCTTTTAAGATAGTCATGAAGCTCATTACTAAAGCTTACTTAAATGTAAAAAATTGCTATATCCAAAGCTAAACAAGCATTTGCCTTCAGGTCCTTTTACAAATCTGTCTCTTGATTGTGAAACACTTTGAGTAAAGAACACACTACTAATCATATATTGTTCTCCTTAATATGGTTTTGCCAGGGGCAAGCTCCAGTGGGGTCTTCTTTCTTGTAGGTTCTCCATGTGGCATTAGATGGGGAAGAGCATCAGTGGAGGGTAAGACTTTTGTCTTATGAAATATTTCGGGTTGCTGTATAATAATAAAAGTTTACTTATCTAAGTCTAAGTTATTTTGCTAGTGTAATTGACCTACCTTCTCTGATTCTCTGAGGCCAGAAATGACAAGCCTCTGGCATTTAGCACCTCATCCTAGAGGACAGGAGATTAAATAAGGGATTAATTGCTAGAGCCTTTTCCCTTTTGTCCAGATGCTTTTCTGGCTAGGTGGAAGTTTGGAGCAATAAACTTCTATTGAACCAGGAGAAGAGAATCACACTGGCAGAAGGAAAAATCTTTTACATAAGCAAATATGCATAACCTCACATAACGCCATATATAGATTCACACATGCATATTTATACATTTCCATTTAAACCAGTTGGGTCCAGCTTGCATTCATTCTCATAACTACATACTTACACACACACATTCATACTTACACATGCATTTGGAGCAAAAGACCAAGCACCAGTGCAGAAATAGCTTATTTATACTGGATGAAAACTGAGCTCCAATCTTTACAGCATAGAGAATGAAAAAGCTTCTACCCTTTTATTACTAAATGAATTTAATCCAAATTTGTAAGAAGAAAGCTTTATTCCTTTAAATAAGACTAAGCTTACCTTGTTAATAAGGAAAAAGCCTGTTGTGTCCCACGGTAAAGAGAAGCCTGCCTGCTCCTTCAGCTCTCTGAAGTTTCTTCTTTTTTTTTTTTTTTTTTTCCTCTTTTTCTCTACATTGTGCATATTGCTGTCTTGTTTTTTATGTTACCTATAGTGTCTCAGTTATTCCATTGCATTCTCCTTCTAATCTTGTTCTCTCTTCCTGCTCTGATGTCACAATAATGCTCTTACTCTCAATGCCTTTTACCCCAATGCTATGCCTTTACTTCTAATTTCTTCTTGAGTTCGGTTCTATCTAAAAAGTTTTCTTGTGTCCTGAGTAAAAAAAAAAAAAAATTATCCTTAGTTCTGTTCTAAAAAGTTCTGTACAGATTTGACTAAAAAGTCTGCTGTATAAAATGTTTTCCTCATCCCAGTATTGTCTCTTCTCTTTGTCCTCAGGACATATTTGTTGTTCAGAATATATGTTCACATGGTAAAAAGTTCACCATAAGTTAACACATAAATTAAAATCATAATTCAAATCATAAATTGGAAAAGAAGTTTACAACAGAAACTGTTTATATCCATATCCATTAGGAGTAATTATCTGGCTAAACATTCATCACCTGTCACAGCTCCACAGGTTCATGGAGAGTCAAAAAACATAGCTAAGTTGTTAGTAAAGTTTTGTATAGATAAACCCAGTCAATATTTTATCTTCTGTCCTAGCACCTATAATAAATTGTTAGTTCGTTTTACGACCTTTAGTTAATGGTTTTACAACATCTTGTAATGTGCTCTGAGTAGTAGAATGTCTGCTTATTATCTAAGAGGCAATTAACTGGTGACACTTGGGAGACTGGCAGAGATCTTATTGAAGTTTTGACTATCAGAAAGAAGCTTACAGCAGTCCCACTGTAAAAGAGCTTAGTAGATACTGATATAATTTTAGTAATTCTTGTAGGATCATCATTGAGAATTAAAAAGTCATCTATTTGTCTATATAGCATCATTACAAGACAGTAAATCTTCGTTGTTCTGCAGAGATCTGCTCAAAAGGGTGGATTTATACCTCAAGACTGTTATATACGTTTAATAATAACAGAAAAAGCATACTAGTAGCAGGAATCTTTCTTAAAAACTATTTTTCTCCTGGGCATTGCCTCTGGGAGAGAATGTGTCATGGATTATTTATTAATCCAAAGCAGACTCACCTCAGGAAGATCATTTGCTAGTTATTATCATTTCCTATGATGGCTCCTGACATGTTTTAATTTTATTTTATTGTTGTATAGATTTTGAGGAGCAATAGAGGCATGATGTTTTTAATGACTATAGAATACTTGGTGTTCCACTTTATTTTCTAATTTACTGTGTAATTTGATTATCTGCAAACTCTCTATTCATCTATTTGTCTTTGTGTTGACAACAGTAGTTTTGTTTTTCAAAGTATATTTTTTAGAGTTTGCTAATACAGATAATATAAATATACATTACTTATAATGTTAGGATGGTTAAGTATTAGTACATCATTTTATTGTCACTGTCTTTATATGAATGCTTATAATCAATTAATTGAGATAAGGTCAAAAACGAATTGAGAGAACCCAAACTCCTGGTTTCTTATAAAACATGACAGTATTTCACTTCCTCTAGAGTAGCAGAGGTATGAATCTAGAGCTATTGTTTATCATTAAAAGAATGAATAGATTATTTTTGTGCTAAATGTGGTATCATTTTCAGCTCCATCACATTTTAAAATGATGAAGATATTTATAATTTATACATAAATTAATGCTGACTTTCCATAGATATAAATCAGTAGAGGCTGAAATGATGGCTCAGTGTTAGTACTTAAAAACACTGGCAGGCTGAGGAGATGGCTCATCAGTTAAGAAGCACTGGCTGCTCTTCCAGAGGTCCTGAGTTCAATTCCAGCAACCTCATCATGACTTACAATCGTCTGTAAAGGGATCTGATGCCTTCTTCTGGTGTGTGTACTCATATGAATAAAATAAATCTTAAAAAAAAAATAACCCTGGCATCTCTTGCATAGGACTTATGTTAAGTTTCCTGCACCCATATCTAGTGGTTTAACAACTACCTGTAATTTCCTTTGCATAAGATTGGACACTATCTTCTGATTTTATAGGCACATGCTTGCTTACTTGCTTGCTTTCATCTCATATATATATAAATACACTCAGTCAAAAAAAAAAAAAACCCACACAAATAAACCTTTTAAAAGATCAGTGTTGGTCCCATGAAGGTTGGATGCCCCAGTGTGGGAGAATTTGAAGGTATGGAGGTGGGAGTGGGTGGGTGGGTAGGGGCACATCCTCACAGAAGCAGGAGCAGGGGGAATGGGACAGGGGGCTCCTGTGGGGGGGATGGGGAAAGGGGATAACATCTGAAATGTAAATAAAATATCCAATAAAAAAGCCAAAAAAAAGATCAGTGATGAAATTATTGACTCTAGACAATTACCCCTTTTGAATCCTGTCAATAATATAATCTTGGTAGTTGGTTTATTTTTGCTGTATTTTGTTTCAAACTTTATATTTAAAAATATATTTATATCTACCCTTACTGTTATTTTCTATTGTTCTTATAGCCTAATTCAATCTTATTTACCATTTAGAATCTCAACTGAATGTGTGTGCAACAGTAGTGATGTAATTAATACTAATATATAAACATTAACTACTGTTATTAACAAACTGTCTGTGGATTTTAAATTTCAGCTACTGTGGGTTAATAGTGCATCCATAACATCTCCTTCCCAATGAAATCTAGTGTTGGCACCCTCAGACTACCATAACAAAATACTAGTCTGCATGGATTATAATCTCTAGAAATGTATTTCTCTAATTTCTGAGGGAAAGAATGCCCAAGAATGAGGCAGTTGAAAGATTCTGTGTCTGGTGAAAGCCCACACACTGTTTCATAGTCATTTGAAATGTGATCTTGCCCAGTGAAAGGCCACTAATCTCATTCATGTGGGCTCCACCCTCATGGTCAACTCAACTTTCCAATTTTAGAGAATGGGAACCCAGGATATATAGGACACAAACATTTTACCAAAACGACCACTGAAGAGTAAATACAATCATTACAACATTTAAACCACTCAAAAAAATCTTTCCACAATGGTCACATTGCTTTCCTTAAAGATAAGAAATTTAGTGACATTATGTCCCCAAAGGAGATTCTTACATTTCAGGCTTTTTAATGAATATTTCAAGTTGAGGAAATGAAAGCAGGTAGCTGCATAGCTTTAAAATTTAACAAAAGCATTCTTCAGTGATCTTGCTATGCTGCTTCACTGTCTGAAAATGGTCACTGGCAGAGTTTTCTGAAATTAGGTTTTAGTTAAGAATAATCCCAAACACAAGCATTTTAGGAGACTGGCTGTCTGAACGAGTCTCTAGTTGAAGACTTGGGATGGTTTGGATTTAAGCTATGGATAACTAAGTTTAAGAAATCCAGTAGAAATATAAGCTTTCTCAAATAGCCCCAGTAATAAAAATTCTATTTATGGGCTAAAAGTATTGAATTGAAGCATAGTTCCTACTAGCATGTGGAAAGCTTTAATTTAACTTGCAATTCAGGTTAAACTAGGCCAGATGGTTAACAAATGCATTCTCTATCTTTGGATAAAATTAATAGGCTGCTCACTCTGAAAAAGCGTAACTATGCGAGAGAATGGAATGGGAAGTCTTCGTTTCTGGCACTGCTTATTTAGGAAGCACAAACAGAGACTGAAGAAAAGAAGAAAGAAAGGAAGGGCTTGCTTTTATATCTTTGGCATTTTAAAACTGTTAAAACTTACATTATAGGCAGATGGTTTATAAAATAGGAATATAGAAAGAAAAGGCTTTAACAATGCTCATTGTGAACTACAAGGGGAAAAAAGTCCTTATCTAGGATACAAGCAAACATTGGAAAAAAATCATTTTTGGCTGGTTTTCTTTATTATTAAGATTTGCATTGAAGATTGAATTCTTCATAAAGCATGGGAAGAAGCACGGGGAGGTTTATAACTGAGAGAGGAATACAGATCGCATACTCATCTGACGAGATAGAGTGCTAAGTAAAAGCATGGCTACCTTGACTCCTTATAATCTAGTCTAACATTAATCTTCATTATGAGGCCCATTCAAACTTCCCTGTAGCCCAAGATATTCTCAGGGAGATTAAATCCTAAGTGCATTTTTTTTTTTACTTTGAAGATTTTAAATTAATTTTATTGTTTATGAAACCATTGTTCTAAATTATGTGTGTGTTTTTGATATTTTATTGTCTCTGAAACTAAAGACAACATTTGGCATCTTTATTTTGATGTTTTAAGGTGTTAGATTTTACTTTATTGACCCATATTCCAAATATTCATATCATTTTATTGATAGTGAAATGATTCAGGAGATAAAGGCATTTGCTATGAAGCCTGATGACCTGGGTTCAATCCTCAGCACCCACATGGTGAGAGAAAATACTCTTTTCAATCTATATAGCTTCTTCACAACATATGATGGCATGTACCTCAACATGCACATAAGCACCCTCTTGTACATAAAATTAAAAGTAAGGATGCAACAAAACACTAGAGAAGTGTACTTTGATTAGAATAAAAGAGCCACCCTTCTACATGGAAGGGCTATCATCAACATAATTAAACCAGGTAGAATCTAAATAAATGGCTGAATCTACAGAAGAAGGAAGAGTCATCTGTGCTTGTAATTGAAAGGGTGGCAACAGAAAAGGATTAGAGGGTGGATCACAATTAATTAGCCTCCATTGGAACTTCAAGTCAAAGAAAATTGGCAGGTAATAATTTAGTATAAATTATCTGTCTAAACGTGAGTACCATTCTGAACAGGTAATTAGCATTGTTAGAAGCTTCCAGCTGAGGATTTAACTCAGATGACATAGCAAGTCACCTGTCATAGTGCCTGGTACATAGTAATTACTCAATTAATGATTATTATTAATATTACTTTTATTTCGCAGCTTTTTAAACACAGTGTTTCTTTTCTTTGATGAACAGTGTTGGATTTCTTTTCTATCTATAACAATAGTCCCTTGACATTGAGAAAGACTTTTACGAAGGATCTCTAAAGTAAAGCTATGCCTTCACCTGAATCTGTGTACTTGTCAGCAAGGCTTGAACCTGACCAAGTAGCATTAGGGTTATTGCCTGTTAATTAAGTGCTAAGAGGCAGGAAATGTACTTTGAGGGGTGTACATAGACCAGTGAAATCATTTAATTCATGGTGTGGAGTGCTAAACTCACTTAAGGAAACTTTTTTTTTTTTTTTTTTGGTTTTTCAAGACAGGGTTCCTCTGTATAGCCCTGGCTGTCCTGGAACTCACTCTGTAGACCAGGCTGTCCTGGAACTCAGAAATCTGCCTGCCTCTGCCTCCCAAGTGCTGGGATTAAAGGAGTACACCACCACTGCCCGGTTAAGGAAATATTTAAAAATTAATAAGTTTCAAATGTCTCATCACATGGATCCTTAAACACATACACACAGACACACAGATACACACACACAGATACACACACTCACACATACACAGACACACACAGACATCTCATTATTATTTTTGACATGACAAATCTAATATTGAATTATTTAATTGTATATTGATAGTTCGAATATATGGCTTACTATGTCTTAGACTGTGTATTTAAAATACATGAGTATTTAGATTTCACAATTAAGACTGTAAATAATTGTTCACTCCCATTCTGTGAATCCAATAAATCACAAAACAACTTGCTTTTCAATATACTGCAAATATAGCACAATGTAGAATCTATGTTCTACTCTACATCATATAAATAACATACAACTTTATTATGATCAGTATTATTGGTATGGGATGGTATATGTTAGAAAAAATACCATATTAAAACTTTAAATAGGCCTTTAATGTATATGTAGGGTTGCTCCTGACATCTCCTCTCTTCTCTAAGTATAGAAGGGCCTTGGTGATTCTATTCTTGCGAAGGCAGGGATAGAGGCCTGACCTTCAATAATTGAAGGGGACCTTGTAATGGCTCAGGTCCTCTTGTCGTTGTCCAGTGAGGCATGAGGGCCATACCCATCCCAATGTCTTTTTCCTGGAGAGGGGATACTTTTGACATCAACCCCTATGCAGTCAGGCTTGTCCCTCAGGGAACCCAGATAGATATTTTAAACTTTTATTTATATTCCCTTGCAGTGCTTAGCCTCGCAGCCTAAGCAAGAATTCAGATCACCAGACAGAGAGGGTTCTGGGTAGCCCCTCTCTGCTTGGCCTAAAGTCAGCAATAGTCCTGACGTATATGCATGCTAACACCAAGTCTTGGGTCTCTGTGGAAAAACACTGAAACAGCAGGCTATAAGCTATTGTAAACAGGTGGCTCCTGTGGAAATTTACCAGCCCAAGTAGTCATAGGTCTTACAAATAGGCAGCCTCGGTTGACAGTACCAACTTAGATAAGGACAAGTGAATCATAGGCAGAGTCATAGTGACCTGTCCCCTGAACCTACACCCAGCTGATACCCTGTTTGAAAGGTACCTGTACTCCCCCTGAACACCTATGCTCCGGTGCCATTCCCTTCCCCACATCCTGCCTTTTTGTGTTTATAACCCCTGTGTAAATAAGTAAATTATGATGTGATTTAAATAAATAAATAAATTTAAAAAAAACTTTAAATATCACTGTTAACATGTTTTCAGTTTTCATGATTCTGCTTTTGCTATCAACTCTCCATATGAATACTGTAAAATATTCATTTAGATTCTTGAAAAGTTATAAGATAATGGAATTCATCACAATTATTTTTTCATAATACTCTTGGCATTCTATCTGATCTATATCCTGTAAAATCAGTGCTATCCAGAAGACTATGATGTCTGAAACAATGCAAATTTACATACTAGCTGTAAATCTTCTGAATGTTTTGGAGAAATGGTTTGTTATAATGAATATTGAAAATAAAAAGTATTTTTGAGTGTTTGTCTGTCAAGAAGATTATAAGTACCTAAAATATAAAATGTGCACAAAGAATTTATAATATCATATAATTTAAGCACACTGATGTTAAATGAACCTAAGTCTTATTGAACTCAGGTTTTTAGAGTCTATTTACTCTTTATTAGGAGTAGCATGAAAATATCCCAAATGGGCCAAAGACAAAAAAAGGAATGCACTAATAAACTCACATATTAAAAAGGAATTTGGATCTTTTGTTTTTTTTTTTTTTTTTTTGTAAGATTTGTGGGTTTGTTTACTTACATGTTTGTTTATATGTTGGTCGACACAATGTGTGACGATTAGATATTTTTCTTGTATGTTAGCTTTGATTTTCATGAAGAACTTGTCTATTTGCTTTCCCATTGTTGAGAAGAAGCTTAAAGTTCCATCTCCTTGGACTGAAGATTGAACTTTAAACTTCAGTGGAAGGGGATGTTCTCTTCAAGAGTGCTCCTAAAGCAATGCTGGTCTCAAGGGGAATTCTTACTGGCGTGCCCTAGTTCCCATGTGCTGTATACCAGCCTATGATGGTAATATCTGAATGGTGTTGTCTCTCCTAAATTTATATATATAGATGCCTTTTCAATTCGGATCTAACGAATACAGAAGAGAATTATGATATAAGCTACTAGAGATTGAATGATAGCATCTATGCACTAGGAAAGTGCCTAACAATGCAGTTTCATCTATAGCCTTTTATTTTATTTTACTTTGAGATTTTTTTCTTTCTTTTTTTATTGGATATTTTATTTACATTTCAGATGTTATCCCTTACTCCATCCTCCCCCCCCCCCCAGGAATCCCCTCCTATCTGCCTTCCTCCTGCTTCTATGAGGATGCGCCACCACCCACCCCCCCTACTCCCACCTACCCACCCTCAAATTCCCCTGTACTCAGCATCCAGCCTTCATGAGACCAAAGATCTCCCTACTTAAATTTTTGAGGCTATCTTTAAACTCAGATTGGATTCCAACTAGCCTTAAACTCCTGATTCACCTACAACAGTCTCCTGAATAACTGGGATACCAGGCTTGTGTCACTTTGCTCAATTAGGACTGAGTTACTTAAAGAAAGTAACTAACTTTCTTTTAAAAGTAAGTAACTTAAAATAACTAAAGAACTAACATTCCCTGGAGATACAAAATTCAAGACTCTGGTTGTTTTATCCTCAGAATTGAAACTTATTAAGAAATAATGACTTCTAATCTAGGTGTGGTGGCCCACACATTTAATTTTGCATCCTGGGAGGCAGAGCCAGGCAGATCTCTCTCAGTTTACATAACAAGGCCCAGGCCAACCGGGAAGAACCTGACTCAAAAACACAAAACAACACTAACAACAAAGCATAAATTACCTATGCTAATAGTTTTAAAACCTTTTCCATTATTTGATGTTCTGAGAGATTTATTTTCCCAAATACAAGTAAAATAAGAAAAAAAGATTTGTTTTTGCCTTTTCTTTTTTAACCAGAAAATTTTCTATTTGTGCCCAGTCTCATACAGTCCCATATTTCTTGCTTTTGTCTGTTAGTTTGGTATAATTTTGGTCTTGTAGGACAGTAAGTTCTGAAAATACATTTCCTGATGCATAGTTTTGCACTAAGGTTCCACTGCTTGCTTTTGACGTCATTTCTGCTTAATTTTACAGATTTCCATTTCTGTGCGAATGTAACATCTATATTAGAAGCAGCATTCTGAGACACATTTAAGAATTCCTTGCCGTTGGTGTTTTAACTGAAGTAGCACATGATTAGAGTGGAAGGAAATTTTAACTATTTGCTCTTTATGGAGGTCTACTTTGAAAAGAAATTTTTTTTTGAAAGTGACTGTAATAAGACTTCTTAGGAAGTACCCATAAGAACAGGAAGAACATAGTCAGAGAAACAAGGTAGAAGAGCAGAATCAATACAGAATCAAGCAAAGTTCTAAATCTACATTAGTTCACTAAGTGAGGGATGGAGAAAATGAAGTCACACTCAGTGTCATTCTGCAGCCACAGACTCAAGCATCAGTGAAAAGTGGATTAAGAACTCTTCTTGAGGGGAAAGATGTATCTAGATACTTTCAGCTTTCTGTACAGCTAGAATTGGCTACAACTGTTTGACAGCAGTTGAAAAGAAAGTGCTATAGCTGTATAGGCTGTTGTGATGGGGTGAGGATCTGTGGGGCATAAATACTAGAAAGAATGGCTGTGGAGAACTGACTGACAGCTGATACTTTTTGCTATACTGCCCAAAACTGGAAAGTTATGTCTATACTATATGCTTCTTTTCTACTATTAAAGAATATTTACCAGTGAAAATCTAATGTAGTCACTGAGGTCTTTGTCTTTGTAAACTCAGGATAGTTGGAATAGGTTGAGTTCATCATGTTTGATACCACAATGTAGGACCACTGAAAACAGCGACCCATTTTTTTTTTTTGAGACTATAGCTGCCTAGATTTCAGTGTGATATTCTTTTTTGGGGGAGGGGTGGGGGTTTCTAGACAGGGTTTTTCTGTGTAGCCCTGGCTGTCCTGGAATTCACTCTGTAGACCAGGCTGGCCTCGAACTCAGAAATCCACCTGCCTCTGCCTCCCAAGTACTGGGATTAAAGGCATGTGCCATCACTGCCCGGCTGTGTGATATTCTTTTAATATAAGTATTTCCTTGTGCTTAATAATACAGATTATAAGTATATGATCAATGTGGGAAGAAAAAGTCAGTAGAAAGGAACATAAATGATATTTGTTTCACAACCACTCAAAGACAACATTACTGTGCTTACGTAGACAATGACCTTCTATTAGCAATTGAATATCACATATAGTTTGAAATGTTCCAGACATTAGATGTAATACCTTTACATCTAAGTATGTTTTCCTGCAGAACTTCATTTTCATTCATTAGGAGCCTGAGAAAATCAGTGATTAAGAAAAGCAGTTACCTTGTATGGAATTAGCCAATTTACTAAAATGTCAGTCTAAAGTTGTGGAAAGTGACATATTAAAGAGATAGAAATTAAAACTGGCATTTTTTGTGTTGAATAAATTCAAATTATTATTGGAAATTGTATATTAACTTTGTGGAAAAGAGACAACTCAAGCATTGATTTGGAGAATGTTTTCTGACCACCTCGTGGAAGTCTACAGTAGTTTACCATGTAATTTGTCTTTGATGTATGTTACAGGACTATCATACTGTTTAGCCAGTATAAATTCCTAAAGCATATGAAGGTCAGTGGCTATTTTCAAAGCTTCTCTGGAACTGTCACTCATTTTCTTCACTTATCTGCTGATCACACTCTACAGATCCTTATCTGTCAGCTATCCTGCTAATGATTGGATGGGTCTCCAACTTCACTCTTATATCTTTGACAAGACTGATAAATGGACTTTGCAAAAGGACTTACTAATATCATTGTCCATTAAAATTTGAAATATAACTAGAGTAGAGATATCAAGGCTATCTGAAAAATCTATATGGAAAGGAGCAATAGCTTAAAGGTAGAGAAGGGATACTTGCATCAACACACTGGAGTTTCATTTTATAGATGATGAGTGTTTCTGAATCTTCTTGTGTCTTTTCCTAGAGCTGTATTTTCTTCTGCATATGATGATACGGCCTTCTCTACCAGGAAATACCAACACATTGACCATTGTTTGGAATTTAATTTCACATATTTTTCCTTATCTTAAATATATCTATGTTAGACTAAAATATTAAATTTCTATAAGTAGTAAATTTATTTATAAATATTTTCTATCAAGGCACATCTATAATAAAAATCCATTATAAGTTACAATCTTTAGAGGCTGTGGAACTTTGGGTTCCAAATTAATTCAGATTAGTTTTATGTTATCTCATATCCTTAACAATCAAACTCACCTATCATGTATATTTTAGAGTAAAATACTAATTTACCAATAGAGGATCATATTATTTTAAATTAGAAATATATGTTGATTCTGCCTTAGTCTTAAATGTTGAATTTTCAAAGGAATCTTCCATGATCAACACATTATTGTTGATCAAATCATATTACTCTCAGCACCGTATTACCTTTCTTCCAGTTATTACAATTTGCAAATGTATTTATTTTTACTGTTCATAATGTTTCTCTGTTAATCTATAAGCAATAAGAGAATAGTTAGCATGTGTATTCTATTACTAATATGGTCTCTAAGCATAGCACAATGCCTTATCAATAGAAGGCAAGGAAGTAAATCTTAAATAGGTGGCTGAATGAATGAGTGAGTGGTGAATGATTGTGTGATCTGAAAACTTATCATACTATAATAGATTGAATTGTTTTCCTGAGAGTTACTTTCAAGGTTTCTTTTATTTTACCCTGATGTCATAACAAAAACCATCATCTATTCTAATGAAGTATAACTGTTTAGTCCAGTCCCTGATATTAGTTGGAGGAGGTTGGATGGAAGCCCGATGCCAAGGAAAGTCAAGTTCAGCAAATCCCAAGCTATCCTTGAAATCCCCAAGTTCCAACAAGAGGATGAAGGCTTCTATGAGTGCATCGCAGGTAACCTTCGAGGAAGAAACCTTGCAAAGGGTCAACTCATTTTCTATGGTGAGTAAACAGAATTACAGAATGTGTGTATTTTTACTATGCTTCAAAGCAAATAGGAGAAGACATTCACATACTATGGGCATATATCATGAGAGAAATTAGAAAGGCCCATTTCCAGTTGGATGCTTAGTTTAGTAATTAACAGGTAGGAATGATTGTCTTTAAAATATAGCTTTTGAAGTTGGTATCTTAGTAGATAGATGTGCTTACAAGTATTAGGACCTGAATTCAAATCTCCATCCACCACATAAAAAGATGGACATACTGCTGAGAGCTTGCCAGTATAACCAATTGTCAAACTCCAAGTTCAGAGAAAATTGCTGTCTCAAAAACTAAGGTACAACAGGTACCCCCTCAACATCTACCTCTGTACTCCACATGTATACATATGCACATGCACACACATCTGTACATACTCATGAATACAATAAATAGCATTGCTTTTTAATATTTGACTGGAGAATGTTAGTCATTTCATAGTTAACAACATTAAAGTTTATCATACAAAGTATTCATTATTACACTACATTTACTAGAGAATATTCATGAGGAACTTATGGCAATCTTAAATAGTATTTTGAACAGGATTTATAAACAAAATGGAAAAATAAATAGAAAAATTGACTGACTGGTGGTTTGCATTATTTATTTCCATTTGTTAGTACTTGTCTGCCCATATGGAAATGACAGAAAAATCAGTTCATTATCTCATAATACATTGTTACCATAGATTCTAGAATATCATTTGAACTAGATACTTTGTGTTACATGAATGGATATGTTGCCCAAGTATTATCTTTAGGTCTTGTTTCATCCAGACCAAAATAACAACATCCTTGAATTTTTCTATTATTATTTTTTATATGTGTGTTTTTTCTGTGTACTACCTTCATGCAAGCTACCTGTGCATGCTGCCTAGGATACTAGGAAAGGCTGACATACAGGTGCTGTGACTCAAGCACAGGTCTTCAAGATGAGCAGCCAATGCTCTGATATGCTGAGCCATCTTTGCAGCACCAATTTTTTTTAAAAAAAATATATATATATATTAAACCTATAAAATATAGAAAGGAAATGTAAAACCGGGGGGCCCGCAGCAGCAGGCCCCAGGCCCTCGTGGCAGCGGCCCAGGACCTGCGAGGTGGAGGCTGCCTGGAGGCCTCCAGGCAGCCTGTCTCACATACCAGAGGAAGGCCCAGGTTCCAGTGGCTGGAGGCTTTGGTGGCAGCAGGCTCGGCAGGCCCCAATGACACGAGGAAGTCCTTGGTTCCAAAAGGCTTTATTGTCATGGCAGATGGTGGATGGATCTGGATGTACCCCCCAAAACTCAGGGCAGGCCTGAGTTAAATAGGGAGGGAGAAGTGGGAAGGGTCTGGGGAGGAATGCTTAATTGGCTCTGCCCTCTGACCTTCATTAGTATGTAAATCTCTAGGGCCTGAGGCCTGTAGTTACACCCTCTACCTGTGCACTTTGGGAGGGTCTGTAATGGCCTACAGGACTGAACAATGTAGGTCTATGGAGACTAGACTGCTTGTTAGGACCCTGAGTTCCGGGGATGTGGCCGAACTCCTGCCGTTTCTCCCTTGGAGTCCTGGGGTTCTAGGCCCATGCCCAGCCAAAAACCAGGATACCCTTACGCAGTCCCACATCACAATATTTGGAGATTCTAAGATATATAACTCCTGGGAACTGTTTTGTTTGTAGCCAAATTATCTTTTTGTATATCCTGATTTTATCACTGATGAAATTATTAAAAATGTTTCAATAATTTAAAAGTTTATTATAATTATCTCACAACAGTAATGACTGGATATCTTGTGAGGAGAACATCTTACTTTTGGATACATTGCTTTCCATTTTATTTAGAATTTCCAATCTTCACCTGAAGTGAAAGTTACTTCCTATAAATAGAATATAATTTCCCTTTTATTACTGTTCTACAATTTTACTGATGCTTGCCAAGGAGAGTGATTTGTTCTTTTTTCAATAGTATCACTTCTTAAAGGACAGTCTTTGTCAGCTGCATATTTGGCAATGTGTTAGTAAGAAACAACTCAAAGTTTTACGATCCTAAAAATATTACAAGTTTTGGCTCAGTTCTAATAAAAATATTTCATGTTTTTCTATATAGTAGAAAAAGCAGCCAATAAGTGATGGACCAGAATACAATTATCAAAAACTATGTATTTATCAAGACTTAGGTTACATAATTTTTTAATATAAATTCATAATTTCTAGAATAATCATAGGCATAAATATTTTTCAGTGATGTTATAGTTAAGAGATTTCAGATTAGTTGAGAAAGATTTCCCAGGTACTGGTATTCAAACTCAAGGTCAAAGCTTTGAAGAATCATCTAAACTTGGACTCTTTCTACTCTACCACAATCTTTGAACACAGGGTTCCAAGTCCATCTCACCAGAGTTAATCAGCTATTCAATAGGTATGAACAATCCTTTTGAAATGAAAAGAGGAAAAAACCTGATAGATTAGATAATCACTTTTCATCATAGTCATATATTGATTTACATGTCACAAAATGGAGAGAAGTCATCTTGTGTCAGAGTCAAATAATACCTAAAAGAAATCAAAAAAGAAATAATACCTAAATGAAATCAAGAGAGAGTTTCTATCATTTTTATAATGCTAAGCTTAAGTTACAACTTAGGAATGGTGACATTGCCTATCCTTCTATATTTTGTGATTTTACTCCTAAGACTAACCTTTAATATATCACTATAATTACAGAAATTATAGTGTGTTTATAAGAGTTGGAGTCCTATAGCTAGCAGTAGGATAAAATGGTAAATCCAAATAATTAAATTATTTCTTTTCTGTATATTTAAGACTTCACACAAACATTTAAGACTTCTCATAAGAATGCTAAGAATATAATTAATATGCACATTAAATAAATATGTCTTAATGTTGCAATTATTAATTTAAAATAGCATGTATGTATGCATTTACTACGTATGTATGTTGTATTTTAGACTCCAGGTAAGGTTTAGATTTAAGAGCATGTATTACTGTTGCAGAAGACATGTTTTCATTTTCCAGAACCTGTATCTGGCATTTCACAACAGTAAGCCTGTAGATATAGCTCTGTGTGGATCTGACTCCTCTGGCTTCTTCAGGAAATGCACATCCCCACTTATAGACATACAAATAGACACATAAGCACACACAAACACACATACACATACATACATGTGCATATACATATGTATATAATTTAAAATAAAAATAAATCTTTTAAACTTATACCAAACTTTATAAGCTATAAAGTATTTTTCTCAGGTCAAATATGAATTGTAACAATTTTAAATAAACATTTACAAATTATTTAATTAGTAGCACATAGAAAGAAGATTGAGTTTTGTCAGTGCATGTAGTTCTCATAAATCTTGGTATGATTTATTTCTCAAGACTTCAGGAGGGATGTTCTAAAATAGGAAATCAAGCTGATTTCCACTGGAGATAATCATAGGCTAAGTCTCACCTCCCAGGGATAACATGATTCCTTCTATTTGGTGACCAGCTCCCTACAGAGCCTTAATGGGGGCATGCATCACAGTAGAAAAGTCTGGAAATCAGACTCACAGGTTTTGTAGTACACAGTATTTCAACTCCACATAACCCCATTTCCTTCTCTATTTGGTGTAATGAGTGCAGCATAACATGTCACAGGACTAGGCTGAAATAGTCTGCTATCGGGTGTTTACCAAGTCTTGTTTCATAGTCAGTTTTATTTGTATTCCTTCTTCAACAACCTATTCAATACCATTGCATCTTTTTATAAGACGTGCAGAAGTTTATCATTGTATAACTGTTAGGCAGGTACCAAGGAGTACATGCCTTCCTGTATCCATTATCTTTCCCTAGGTATATAGCTCATGAAGATTCGTTAGAATTATTTAAAACAAGATACCCATTGCTGTTGACAGTCAATAACTCCTCTTTCACTGATTTATTTCTGTCTCACCTGAAAAAACTTATCCTCAAACTTCTCAATTATACTAGTACTCACCAAAAGTATTCACCATAATTTGGCTTCTGGTTTCTTAAAACACTATCTTGAAGTGGTTTTCAAATGACTCTGTAAAATCCAGTCATAAGAACCTATAGTAGCAAGAGTTACAGGCATTTGTGAGGTCAGGATGTGGGTGCTGGGATGCTAAATAAATTAAGTGCAACAGTATAAATCATCTAACTAGCCCTATCCAGAGATTCTGAGGAAAGAAAGGTACTTTTCCTTCTACAAGTATAAAAGGACAGGACTAAATAAAGGAGAGATCAGTAACTGTGTGCAGGTTCCAAATACCTGTAGTGGACAAGATATTTATGTAATCCATTTAACTATTTTCCTGAATGACTGTTAGGTAACCAATTCCATTACACTAGTTTTCAACTATGGAGAACTTCCTTATATCAGAAAAATGAATTTGGTCAACTTCCATTTGTAGGTTTAAAGTTAAGTATTTAATTCATCTACAACTCTCAAAATCTGCATTCTTTCCCAAGAGCCAAGAGAATATTGGACTATCCAATAAGGAGCAGAGGATCACATTTATATATGTCAAGTTATTGGGCCGAATTATTTCTAATTAAAATGCATTTACTTTTTGAAGGCTTTAAACATGTATATTTAAAGAAAATTTGCCCTCAAAGGGTTAGGACTTAGTTTCTCCCTCTTAATTGACGTTTGTTTGTACTGTTATTTAGCATGGCAATATTCTTTAGCAGTTTTCTGTATTTTGACCTTTACTCAGAATTTACAAGTTGTTACACAGGTGCAGCCAAATGACAGACAGCAACCTTTAGCTCAAGCCAAATATGGGGTGATAATTGTGACGTTTGCCCCTACTAGACTCCTGCAGTCCCCCCCTTCCCCTCATACCACATATATCACAACGGAAGTTCACCTGGGCCCAGTTAATCTTCTAATCTCTAAGAACTTGGAACACATTGTAGTACCTTGATTGAGTTGCCAACAAGATATCATTGATCTATTTTTTTTTTTTTTTTCAAATAGCTCCTCCAGAATGGGAACAGAAAATCCAAAATATATACCTTTCTATCTATGACAGTTTGTTTTGGGAATGCAAAGCTACTGGAAATCCAAATCCTTCGTACACGTGGCTGAAGAACGGTGAACGTCTCAACACAGAAGTAAGGAACTAGATGTTAGAAACTCCTTGTTAGTAACAGTCGTTCTCAGTAATAGCTCCTGGAGTGTTCTGTGTGCTCCAAGAAAGGTAATTTATTTTTTAATCCTTAAAGAAACTAGAAGGAAGAAAAGTGGGCTGGAATAGAAAAGTTGGACATAGTCACACTAACAGTGATGATCCACCCACATTTAGATGTGGTCATTGGCACATGTGCAGGCAGCATTAACTGGATTCAGTGGGGAAAAAAAAGAAGAGAGAGAGAGAGAGAGAGAGAGAGAGAGAGAGAGAGAGAGAGAGAGAAGGCACATGAAGTTAGGCGAGGATGCTTGAGATTTATATAGAAGGAGTGGCGTGAGGAACTAGAGCTGGGTCTAATCAAGAGACACTGTAGAAAGTATAAATTCTAAACAGTAATATATTAAAAAAGATTGTTTCATCATCAAAACTAAATTTGATGTGTTCTATTGTGAGTCAGGTTTAATTTTATGCTTCTTTTATAACATTGCTTTGTCCTCAAGATAATGTAGGAGAAAGAGAGGGGTGGGAGAGAGAGAGAGAGAGAGAGAGAGAGAGAGAGAGAGAGAGAGAGAGAGAGAGAGATACCATTCCTTCAAACAGATGAAAGAATGTGTTTCAGAGGGGCTGAGAAATTTAGCAAACAGAATGCAGCACCTCCTACAGGTAAAATTAGTTTTCAGAATAGTACCTGTGTGTAGGACCCACATAAGGAGCATTTGGAGAAATGAATACATTTTCCAAGGTTATAGAACAGTGAGTAGAAGATGTAGCCTACTAACTTGTCTACTAGGAGGATGCAGAATCTGAGTTCACACCACTGTACTGCTTCCAGGAAATACATTAACTGTCCCTGCTCCATTAGAACGTATGTAAGGCTTTATACACATTTCCAATGCGAACATGTTTCCTCTTATGTCTCTCTCCTGAGAAAACATTCCCCCAGCAAACTCTCCAGATGATCATACTAATGATGACTTTTATTTTCCAAATGTAGCCATAGACAGTCATAAAAAATCTTTTATTTGGAAGATAAAAACAATGTATTTTTTTGTGTTTGGTTTTGTAGAACTTTGTGTATACATCAAAATGTTTAGTTTTTGGTAGATTCATAATATTAACTACTTTACTATGTACACTCAAAATTGTATTTTGTTACCCTAAATGGGTCCTTGTAGCAGATGCTAGCAGCTGAGGAAAGCTGTCTTAGAGGTTACCAAACTGAAGGCTGTTGCTTAGAATTCAAGCAAAACATTGTAAAGTTGTCACATTCCAGAATGGTGGAATATGCTGCATTATTTTGAATATCATTGAATAGACAATTGCATATATTCCTTAAAGAGAAGACAAGTTTCTTCTGCAATAAGTTAACTTGGATAAATCTGGCCAAAAACTTGCTCCACAAAAAAATACACCATATATATGTATATGTATATACATATACATATACATACATATATATATAATTTTTAACAACTTTAGAACACAACTCAAGATCTTGAATTAAAGGGCCAAATCACTTTAGTTCTCAGTGGTAGGCACAAGATAGGCACAAATGTTGTTTATTAACATATTTTGTGCAAGAAAATTATATTAACAATGAAACATCTTTTATATTAATATAATAGCACCTTTTGCATGGCTATTCCTTTATTAGGAGAGAATTCAGGTTGAAAATGGGACTCTTATCATCACCATGCTGAATGTGTCAGACTCGGGTATCTACCAGTGTGCTGCAGAAAACAAATATCAGACAATTTATGCAAATGCAGAATTGAGAGTTTTAGGTGAGTCATTAATTTATAACCAAAAATGTTTTGAAGTCTGAACCTGATTTTTTTTTCTGTGAAGTAGAAATTTCTTTCCTTTAAAACAATGAGAAATATTTCATTTAGCTTTTTACATAAAACATTTTAGACAAAAGATGTTTTAGTTATTCTTCTGATTTGTCAATGCATTAATATATATTAGATATTCCCAATTCTAATGAGATTTTGCCGGCTGACTAGATTCAAGTGGGTGGTCTTGGAATACAAACCAATAGAACCCAATAAAAATCTTTTCAGCTACAAATGAAAGCATGAGAAATAATTTCAACCTCACAGGCATAAGAATGGCAAATGACAGTTTATAGAGGCTTAAGACATGGTGATCTACTTTATCTTCTTTAAGGTGTGCACTAGATGTTAAGTAGGACATTGTAGCTAGGCACTAACCCTGAAAACCCTTCCTGGAAGATGTGTAGATATGTGTGTTCAATATGGCCCCTTTTAGTTGTGGAAGTCAAGTCAATATTCAAGGCAGGAGTAAAGTGAGATGGTATCTTGCCATGTCTGTCTCTGTGATTAAAAAACAATAATTTCTTAAGCTTCTATAGAAAACTCCCTTCATTTACATACTAGAATTCTTGTCACATTACCATGAAAATACTGAGACAAGCTTGGAACAAGGAAAACAGTACCTTTTGGTAGAAAGTACTACGTTTGGAACAGAGAGAAATTGGCACCTCATGAAATTTAAGCAAACATGTCTGCTTCAATAAATGAGTCTCAGACATCTTAACCTATGAGTTGATTATGGATAGGAAGAATGGTAGGAAAGAAGATGAAGGTAGAGAACAAATACAGGCTTTTGAATGTCAGGCATTTGCTCAACACTACCATCCCAGTGAACATTATTATATACCAGGATCCAAGTATAAAAAAGTACTCAAATGAGAGTGATCCTTACCTTTGCTGACTTACACTGTAACTGAGAAAACAACGAAATGTAAAAGGTGGCTCTTCATATGGTCAAAAACTGACTGGTTGCTATCCAAACACAAGGCAAGCCAAATAAAACCTTAATTGAGGACACTCTTTTCAATCTGGGACCACAAAAGAAAGTTGCACAGGTCAAATGAAGGCAGAGAAGCAATTCCTGAAAAAAACACAAGAAGCCAGACAGCCTGACCTACATGAAAACTTAAGTTCACTCAAAGTTTAGAAATTGAAATTAGATACACACATTCACCTTTCAGGAACAGGGAAGGTTTAGATGCTTCCCAGGCTCTTTGTTTATTCTTGCTCCAGTATTATATATCCAACTTGGTTGGAACACAATCAAGACTGACAAATGTAATTTTTTAAAATTTCACTTACATGATCTACTTCTGTAGAAGACAGACATAGTTTCCTCCATTAAATTTTCTGAAAGAAATTGTGCAGAGTATAAAGTACTTCTGATTTGCTTCACTGAATTAAATCATGTATGTACATATGTTTTTATCTATGTATATGTATATATTGTGTGAATGTATGTGTGTTTTGTTTGTGTGTGTGTATTTAAACTGACAGTAAAAAACTTGAGCATATTAAAACTAATTTTTTTAACACAATGTTAAGTTTCATTCAATATATTGGTGTAAACTTAATTTACTCAACATTAATTGAGTGATTTAACAATTCAATTTTTATTTTGGTTTTAGCCTCAGCTCCGGATTTCTCAAAAAATCCCATTAAAAAAGTTTCAGTTGTTCAAGTTGGTGGTGACATTTCTATCGAATGCAAACCAAATGCTTTCCCCAAAGCATCTATTTCCTGGAAAAGAGGAACAGAGAACCTGAAGCAAAGTAAAAGGTAAAAAACCTTATTTTATATATACTTTTTAAATTTTATAATCTGCCATCTCCTAAACCCAGCTTCTTTCTTCTGTAATAAACTTCCTGTGGGGTACCCCAAGATGCCAATAGTTTTCACATCCTATACATATATAAGTAGCTGTAAAGCTAAAGTCTGTTTGTATAATTCGGCTGCAATATTTTTATTGCACACACTTATAATAGAGGTATATTTTTAAACCCCTTTAAGACCTTTCTCTATATTCAGTTTGAAGGCTTTTTCCTGACCCAGCCTGCTGAGAAACCACTGAGAGCATTACACAAAGGCAGGAGACACTCATATTCACACACCTGGTACTCCGGTTTTTAAATAGTCACACAGGTGTTCACACCATGACAAAATGAATTCACCACATGAAAAAAAAAATGTGGAAAGGTTCCTGTAGAGAAGCAAGTGAGGTTTCTTTGCAGGATGGATGTAGTTAAGAAATTTGAAGTCAGCACTTGAATGTTTTCTAGGACACAGCAGCAGAAGAGAATAGTTATTTTTTGTCTACATATAACACACTATAATACTAATAATACATATTACATTGTTGTATATATTCTTATGTATTCTTGTGTATAGAGGACAGTCAGGCCACTGTTGGCAGCTCTATTTGAGTGATCCCTACATATGACTGAACCTTGCTGTTATGAACAAACCATTGTGCGTGTATGAGTTCATTGAGCTTTTCAACATCATATTAAACAATGACCTGCATCTGTCAAGATGGGACACATGAAGAAAGAAGTGAAATATGAATGACCTAAACACAGACAAGAGATGTACAGTTGACAAATACCACAAGCATTATTTAGTCAGGGATTTCATAGGAGGTCACTGTAAGCATTAGAGACTTCTGTTGGCTTCTCAACTCATGTACATGTATGTCGGAACAGGTGAGTGAAATCAAATAGTTTCCTTTGCTGTCCACAGTTGGCCATTGCCAGGAATTAACATGAGTACCCAGTTAAGGAATGTCAGGTGATGGGTGAGTATCGTTGCTGAATGGCTTTTACTTAGGGCCTACAGGGCAGGGAAGGCAAAAAGCAGAGAATGAACACATGTCTGAAAAGTAGATTACTGTAGTTAAGGGAATTGTCAGAGTTCAACTAAAATGGAGGAGCTTTTACTCAATGTGTTAGCCATGGCTAGCAGACAATTGGCAGTTTTAAAGAAAAGGACCAGAAAGACTGGTATATGAATTGTCACTACACATGAACAGTTATAACTGATTTCAGTCATATGGATACTGCTAAAAATTTCTGAAGCTAGGGAAACAAAATTCTCTAAGCTGGATGTGAGAACCTTGACTGGATGTTAGCAGTCCTAATACTGCTTTTGTGGCCAATGAAAAGAGAATAAAAAAGAAACATTACAGCCGGGCGGTGGTGGTGGCGGTGGCGCATGCCTTTAATCCCAGCACTTGGGAGGCAGAGGCAGGCGGATTTCTGAGTTCTGAGTTCGAGGCCAGCCTAGTCTACAGAGTAAGTTTCAGGACAGCTAGGGCTACACAGAGAAACCCTGTCTCGAAAAACCAAAAAAAAAAAAAAAAAAAAAAAAAAAAAACAACCATTAGAAATATCAGAGATTTCCATTTGTTTGTCTGACTCTCATGGTACTGTCTGCTGTTTAGAGATGTTTCCAAATATCTGATGAAGTGTTGAAAGGTAGTGTCCTAGTGCCTTCTTCATTTTTTTCGTCTTGCATTTGTAAAAAGTTTTTATTTAATATTTCTGGATTAAAGCCTTTCTAGAATAGAAATTCCCTTGACTTTTGAATGGATGAGTCAGAATAGAGGAATGGGTCTGGTAGGTATTGGTGTCTTAGAGAGAGGCTTTACTTAGAGAAATGCCTCAAAACAAAGGGATGAGTGCTTAGAACAAGGAGATAGAAAGGTGAAGCAACCAGCTGCCAGAGCTCAGACTGGCCCTCTGGGCCCTTTGCAGAACATTGCACAGTTGCTGTCCAAATCTTTTCTTTCAGACCTAAAATTGAGTCAAACCCTAAACACACAGATGTGGAAAGACACTCTAGATATCACCTACTCTTACACAGCATTCTAGTTCTGTGGTTTGGATGCACTTCTTAGCTCCGTTATGATGGATAAAATGGCTCTAAACCTGTAGGGCAGAAAGAGATGCCAGTGACCTTCTATGACCTTAAAATGCCAAAAGACAAGGTGCATGAGGAGACAGAAGCTCACCAGAGAAACTGCAAAAGTTGGAGGTGAAAATAGTTTCCTTTGCTGTCCACAATTGGCCATTGTTAATTGGCCAGGGGTTAACAGTACCCAGTTAAGGAATGTCAGGTGATGGGTGAGAAGCATAACCCAAAAAGCATAAGGGAATTTTGTTGTTGTTGTTTGTCTTTGGTTTGCCCAAGATAGAATCAGTCTCAACCTTGTAGCAGTTACTAATGGTCATATCAGATTCAAGCTCTCCTGACTGTGATGACAGGAACAGTTCCTGTGGCCTTTTAACCTACAAAGAGCCTTCCAAATAGCATCATCTGCTAGTTCAATGATTTCATTACACCTTTTTAACAATAAAAAGCAAACAAATTAAGTTCTGGATGTGCATTCTAAAGAAAAAAATGAAGAAATAATTGAGCCCTAGCAGGATGTAGTAATTACAGACATCGGTGTCTACCTGGTATGATGAATACTGAAGTAATTTGTAAAGGGCATGGACCTGGCTTCATGGGACATCATAACACTGCAGGCTTTCTGCCCTGTCCCCTCATCTATTGCCTCTGACCTCACTGGTTTCATTAAGAGTGTGACTTCATGCTGCTTATTGGAAAATAGAGCATCATGTTGTCATTTGTGTTCACTTAATGGTTTTTCAGTGGTCTTGCCATAGAGATTTCTGAATAACTTGAAGATAAAAAAAAGAAAGAAAGAAAGAAAAAAAGGAAAGAGTAGAGTAAAAAAAAAAAAAAAAAGGAAGAAAAAGAAAAAGGTGAAAAAAACCTGGAAGAGAAGGAATCATTAGGACTAGTGGATTTTACTTTTTTTTCCCCTCATATATCAAAGAAGTTGAGTTATAACCCTGCAATGTTTTATTATGAATATACTTTCATTTTTTTTACTACCATAGGCCTCTTTATATACAATGAATCAAAATAATAACATTGAAAAATTGCTTATGATGCTGTCTTTAACCCATCAAGTATAGGGTAGACCATTCCTTTTATACTAGCAGCCTCACCATGAGATGATGTCTTAGGGTTTCTATTCCTGCACAAACATCATGACCAAGAAGCAAGTTGGGGAAGAAAGGGTTTATTCAGCTTACACTTCCATATTGCTGTCTATCACTAAAGGAAGTCAGGACTGGAACTCAAACAGGTCAGGAAGCAAGAGCTGATGCAGAGATCAAGGAGAGATGTTACTTACTGGCTTGCCTCCCCTGGTTTGCTCAGCTTGCTTTCTTATATAACCCAAGTCTACCAGCCCAGGGATGGCACTACCCACCATGGTCCCTTCCACACTTGATCACTAATTGAGAAAATGCCTTACAGCTGGATCTCATAGAGACATTTTCTCCTTTCTCTGTGACAACCCCAGCTTGGGTCAAGTTGGCACACAAAACTAGCCAGTATCTATGGGAACTGAGCCATTGTTTTTGGATACAGCACAAAGTCTAGCAAAATAATTGTATTTAATTGAAAGTGGAAGATGATGTCACAAAAAGAAAAAATTAAAGTTCTAAGCATTGTCACCGACAAATTATTACATTAAGTCACAAATTACCTATTACATCTAAAGCAAAAAAATAAAATTATAGGATTTATATGTCTTTATCTATGCATGTGTGTGTGCTTTTCAGTTCTTAAACTTGGGAATATGTATATAAAAACAAATTTATTTTATTTTCATGTTGTTTGTTTGTTTATTTATTTATTTATTTATTTATGGTTTTGGTATAGAACTTCAATATGGCACTGTCTTGTTTGAAATTTCAATATCACTAACTCCTACTGCCAATAAAGTATAACTGCCTGAAGGTGGTTGAGATAGATTTTAAAAGCCCATTTAAAGTAATCAAACTGTATTACCTACTTCCAAAAGGTGGTGACAATACATGTGTTTGGACAATTTCTTTCCTCTTTCATGAATCAAGAGTTTCCATCACAGACCCTGCAGGTGATGAAGCTTCTACTTAGAACCACAGTCTTTCCTTTTTGTATCCAGAAAGTTTTACCAGTCTGGGGATAAAGGAGAATATTGTGAACCATCCCTTGTTTGAAGTAATGTTGACAAGTGTTTTAAACAATAAATCCATTAACTCAGATCAAGCAACAGTTTCTAATATGGTTAACATGTGTCTTATCTGCTTATATGCCCTCATTGTAGTCTTGGCTACTTTGAGACTTCTGTCTGAACTATAAGAGTTATGAAGGCAGAAAATTCCCCTCCCTGTAAACAAGGGCTACACAATGTCTGTATCATTCTTTTTAGTGATACCACAGAATTAGTGAAAATGCATAAATTAACAGAAGTCAAAGCATGCATTGCAAAGCACTCCACATTGAAATTAGATCATCTGATCATTCTCCATGACCCTGAAAGGGCGGGGGTACACATCAGGCTAGTGATACTTATTTTAAGTCACTGTATTAATTAATTATTGATTATTATGTCCACATAAATACTGCCTGTATGGTGATTATATGGTCAATAACAACAGAAAAATATTAAAATAGTAACTGCCGGTTCATGTATGTCTTAATGATTTACTCAGTTGTGCAAATGCCTAATCTAAACAGGTTCATGTCTAAGAATCATCAATCAACTCAGGTGGGGAGATTTAAAGTTTATGAAAAATTATATGGTTAAAAGAAAAACCCTAGAAAACTTTGAGCCTCATTTGTTACCTCAACCTGATAATCTGAACACTCAACACAAGTTAGAGCATAACATATTTGAGTACATATTGTTTATATGTAATAAATGCTTCCTTTATTTATTTTTCTTTTTTCTTTTTCTTTTTTTTTTTTTTTAGTGGTTGCCAATATATCAGCAACTTTTCTTTTATTGGGAGGGTAACATTTTTCTTTATGAGTTTCACATCATGCACCCTAGTCCTGTTCATTTCTCCATCCTCTCATGTCAACTCTTTGCCCTTGCATCTTCCCCCACAAAATAAAACACACACACACACAACAACAACAACAATAAAAACAAAGCATCAAAAATATCTTATCATGGAAGCGATAGTGTGACATAGTGTATTACACAGTATATTTCTCTGTCAATGCATTTTCAATTACAAATATTCTTTTCAGTGATCCAGTGGTCTGGTTTGACATCTCTGGCTTCTGCTATAACCATCAATACTGGCTCTTTACTGGGAATCTTCCTGGTTATTCTGTTGTTGCCCTGTGTCATGGAGATCCTAGAGCTTTGGCACAGTAGGACAGGACCTGTCATCTGTCCCAGTCATTCGCAGATTATATAGATTTTGGGGTAGGTCAATTTAGAGTCCTGGATCTGGGTTGTGCTTGGTTGTTACCTGAGCTCCTCAGCCTGCTGGCTCTTCACTAGGGTGAAGTCTCCACCACTGCTCAGATTAAGAGACCTAGTGCCGCCATTCATCACCATTCATCAACAGGATTCATGGTCATCTTTCCTGCTCTCATGCCCATGGGCTGACTCATCCCACCCACACCTCCAGAGCCATCTCTGTTGTGCTGCCCAGTCAAGGTTTGGGACCCACTGTCCCTAGTGCTGGAGCTTGTTGAGGGGCTGGGCCAGGACTCCTAATCTTGCTCTCACACCCTTGGGACTGGTTCAACAGTGCCTTTGCCATCAATGTTAACTCTACTTATTGCTCAATTGAGGTACAGGGCCCACCCTCCCGAGTGCTACAGCCTTTGAGGTGACAGGGCTAGTTCTCTCATTCCCATACCCACAGTGTGAGCTCTCCTGGTCACCGCAGGCACCCAGCAGGTAGGGCATCACCCTCACACCCACACCACTTCATGCCTGACAACTGGTAAGGCCACCTCTCCTGTGCTCTCACCTTTGGGAGTTGATTCACCTATGCCTCTGCCACCAGGACCAGCACTACTGTTCTATCCAGATGATGTGCAAGAACTGTTCAATCCAGTGCTGCCACTGGTGAAAGATTGGGCCAGCTCACCAGAGCACTACATTCGTGAGGCTCAGAGCCAGTTATGTACAGAACCTGGACATCCTTATGGTCCCTGGTGGCTTTCCTGACCAGGGTCATCACAATATTCTCTCATGGTCCTCTGAGCCACTGACATCATCACCATCCCTCCATGGACTCAGACATGGCCCTCAGTAGCAGCTCAGGCTGGGACCTCACCATAGACCAAGTATCAGGTCTAGCCACTCTCAGAGTCTACTACTTTCCACTTCTGAGTCTACAGTTCCATTTTTCTTCGTAATGCTCAAGCTGTTCTATTTCTCTATCTTTCCCATATGATCACCACATTCACATATATTGTCATGGCTCTCACTGCAGACTGGCTGGTCCCTGGGTAACACCTTTCACTCATGCTGCTGCATGCTGTGGTAGCAAGCTGGTGTCTATGGCCAGCCTATTCCATGTACTGGAGAGACAGTCTGTGGGTGGCATGGCAATGTGTTTCTGTAGGTCTTAGTTCTCCTGTGCTGCACTGTCTAGATTTTATTTGACTTGGTTTTTATGAT